>MU826351.1:0-470000 GCA_029204205.1 Desmophyllum pertusum
TGGCCAGGCTGGGAAAATCAAAAATCCCTGATAATTGGCCGTGGGGGGCCTGAATGACACTTAAGGGGAACTATCTTCGAAAATAATACTTAACGTTTCTGGAAATTTATACTTTTTCCGAGAAAATCGAGAAAAACGAAAATAACGGGTTTTGGCTCATTAATTATACAAAATTCACACTGAAAATTTGGCCCAAGTTCAGTACACTTGTATTCAAATATTTCGCATTATCAGAAAAGAAAATTAATTTTGCATAACAACATACCTCTTCTACTTTCTAGCAATTGGAAATGTTTTGTTTCTGAGCGACTAGGAAGGTTGCAGGGTTCTTAAAGTAACGACATTTCAGCACTTTATGAGAAGGGAAAAATTGCTTAATTTCAAAGGTAAAAAACGCATCTTGGTATGTCTGATATGAAATCCAAATTACCATCGTGATACAGTTTGGCCTTAGTTAACTTTCATAATATGAAATAAAAAATCTGGGCAATCAAGGCACACGCTGGCAAAATCGAAAGCTTGTGACGCTCTAAACCGTCAAATTAGCATAATGCAAATTTCTAAACTGAAGTATTCGGATTGATTGGTGAAGGTTGAAGGAAACATACAAGAAATAATTTAAAAGAGGATATTAATCACCTTTACTTCCGCTGATGGTTTTTGGTTACACTTTGTTTGGCTGACTTTTACTTACCTGCGATTGCGTGACCGGAGTCACATCAATATAGTTTTGACACATGCCGCGTTACTGAAATGTTTGAAAAATAAGAAATGGGGACAACATAGCCCGCTTAATGCAATGCAATATATGTTATTGAAATGTTTAGTTGTTTGCCAAGATATCTAATCGTTGAAGGGCAAACTTTTTTTGCCATTTCAAAATAAATACCGTATTTCCTTGATTAATCGCCCTGGAGCCTTCCCTCGAATTTGCGCCATTTTGCCATGTGTCATGAAATCTGAAATAACAACCAACCTCTCAGGTCCACTCCAATTTTAAAACAATACCACAGAATGGATCAAAACTTGGCTGGGCGAGGGGGGGGAGTTGTACTTCTCGTTGGCCCGGGTGTGATGTAGGCTACATGTTTTAGAATATAATCTTCAAAAAAGAAGCCAATTAAGATAAGTACCAATTCAAGTCCAGACAAGTTGTTCCAAAAGAGCTGTTTTATCTACCACAGTTGGATGCCAGACATTTGCTCCACTCTCTCTTGGTCTGAGTTATCCGTTCCACACCGAAGCGAAACAAAAACACAACCCAGGATTATCAATATAATAAATAGTTTGAAAAACATCTTGCATTTGCAACATATATGTAAGGTCGATTGAAAGAGAGACAATATTGATAGGCACACCTGTAAATATGCTGCACTGATCTCTATCTAGAGTCAAATCTAGAGGGCGGCGGGAATGATCACTGCTATTAATACTAGCAACCACTTCCTTGGTAGCGCCACGTGATGCTACGCCGTGCTTATTCGATATAGTATTGGCCGGCAAGGAGAGTAGCATGGTTGAACAAGTTCTTACGCTATACAGAATGAATTTCGTCAAGCACAAGAAATCCCTACAGGTAGCTTCATTTTTCTCCCGGATATCTGAAGCGAAGTAAAACAAGTATAATGTATTAAACAACAACAACAAATGTTGCCAAGAGAACCTCCATAAAAGCAAATTAAAAACAATATTTTAAGTCCAAATGGAGGGACTATCAAGGGCTGCTTCAAACAGTAGTTGGATTTGTCTAACTGCGTACAATGCAATTTTTAAAAATTGGTATACTGTATTTTAAAACCCCTTTTTTACGAGTAAAGAATGTAACATCCCTTGCATCTCTGTTGTGGAAGATCTCCGGGAAAGATCTGGTAGAAATCTACTCTTGCAGTATACAATATCATCTATTACTGTCAGATTGTTTTGAAAAACAGACTGCAACTAATCCCTCGTAATCTGACTCATCCCCAGTCGTCTCCCTTGTTAGTTTGCCACGCGTAACAAGCTCCCTTGCCACGCGTAACAAGCTCCCCTTGGCCAACGCGCGTTTCCTCATTATTGTCCATGCGCGGCTCTAAACAAGAGAGACACCTGGGGAGGAGTCAGCCCTGTATTCCATGAACCAAGACAAAACTCACTAAAATTACCATGCCTTTTTTCATTCCCCCCAAAATACACAGTAACATAAAAAGATTAACGAAAATACTGGTACAATATCCATGGAGTTATTTTGTGCACAATGTACAAATTAGCGAGTATACGCGCGAGCCTCCTGCGTGGCCGGTGCAGAAAGGGGAGGGCGGAGGGAGCGCCAGCGCCACAGCGTGTGAACAAAAGGGAAAGGAGCTCCGTTTCCCTCCTTCCCCTCGCGCTCCGGGTATTGTGCGAATCCAAAAACCTCCTCTCCCTCCCTTTCTGCGCCGGCTAAGCAGGCTATATTCACTATATTCACACTCACCCTAGGTGTCTTTTGATCTAAGATTGCGCGCGTACGCCAGTCGCCAAACAACTCTTCACGCGACTGTATGCCAGTCTAGCAAAATCGTGAACAGTATTACTTTTCTAAAAAAATCCCCCAAAATATCAAAATCGTACATTCCATACTCCATAAGAAAAATCCTTTGTTATCCCCGCCAAACACCCTACCGGCTAAGTACAACGAACGTTTACGTTTGTGATATTGCATATATATCTAGCTTGATTTATGAAAAGGTACCTTGATTCTCAATTTCGGGGTTTTGGTTTTTGCCGTTCAAAAACTCTCCAATGTTGGTGATATAAAAACATAATGCCAACTTGTTTTTTTCTTTCTCCTTCTTCTTCCTTTTCTTCTATCTTTCTGGTCGGTGATTTACAGGCGAATCGAACTTATCCTTGTCATCTTTGAGCAGAATGTTTGTGAAACAAAGTGTTGAGATATTTTCATTGAGTACGTTTTGTTAAATTTGGGTAGATATAAGACTGAGTTAACATATCAGACTCGTTTCTTATGTTAGACTGAAAAGATGGACCTGGCTCAGCTGTTTAGAATACGTAAAATATCCGATTTAGCACCCAGTGGTGGCACGGGTAAGTGGTGCTCAATTAATTTTTGGAACTCAAGGGAGACAGCTTGCTTATTTCTGTTTTGACCTAAACATCTTTTAGTAAGAAAGAAAATGAAAAACAACAGGAACTGACAGTAAGAAAGTCTATGGCCAATAGCTGGCTACTTAACTTTCAGGACAGGAGCGCTTATTGGTCTAGGCATTCATGCGCAATATGGATGGACGGTTATTGGAATATGGGTGTTTATTGTTAAATAAATAAACGGATTCAACAGGGGAGGGAGCTTATGAGAAAGATGGTGCTTAATATTGAAAGGAGGGCGCTAAATCTCAAGTCATTACAGTTACAAGGCAATTTTCTCTACATTTCTGGATTCTCAGTTTTTAAGCGAAAAATAACTGTGCTTTATTTACCCGCCTAATTGTTGTCACAGTAAAACTCTCTTGTGGTCGAAAAAAATTCAAATGGTGTGTCAACAAATTGTATTGGAATGGACAAATATGGGCAGCTAACCTGAAAATTAAAGTCACTGATACAGAGTTCAAAGTCAATAAAATTAACAGAGTTCACAGACTAAACTTCTTTTTACTTTCACTACGCTGTGACATACTTAAAACTTGTAACAGCTAATTTCACTGAACGACACATCCAGGGGGTACTGGGTTACGCTAAAACAATTAGACGGCTCGCTCTCGGTTTCTAGTCGACTTTGATAGTTGGCTCGGGGTTTCGCCCCTCACTATCAGCGATAGAAACCTTGAGCTTACCGTCTAATTGTATAGTGACTAGGAGGTGCGAATGAGGCTAAATGTTTAGAACCCAAGCCCAGTTTGACCCCCAAAATGTCCAATGACACAGCATTTAACCGAAAAAAGTCCTTTTTTTCTCCGCATAAGAAAAATAAAGTAAAAAGAACCCATCAAGATAGTTCGAGATAGTCTTGCGTCCACCTTTAATTCAATAATAAACGTCTCCTTAACATTTGCCGGTAGTTTTAGGTTGTAAATGAAATTGTTACAGTTGATTGACATTATATTGAGAACGCTAGGGTACACCTTTTATCAACTCTAAAAAAGTCCCTATCAAAATTGTTCTACCCAAAAATTTCGAACCCCCAATAGGCCTCCGCACCACCCCGTCACTAATATACTTGGGGTACACCCAACCTGGGACGCCACTAGCTCTGGCGGATGATTACATATATGCGCACCCACACGGCTGGGTATTTTTCTCCATGACAATTTCATCCAATTTAGCAGCCCTAATTTATTATCTGTAAACAGGGAATGAGAAAACCCTAGTCAGGTAACTTGCAGACAATATTCACGTGACTCCGGTCACGCAATTGTCAGCCAACGTATCAACGATTTGACATTTATTTACATTCCGATTACATAATTGGCCCGCGGTTCAGTTTCATACCATTAAAGTATAACCTACAAACAGCGAAGGTTGATTAATATCATCTTTTAAATTATTGCTTGTTTTTCCTTCACATCACAGCGTCAAAATGGAACCTTTACGCACCAGATCAATCCGAATACTTCAGTTTAGAAATTTGCATTATGCTAATTTGACAGTTTAGAGCGTCGCAAACTTTCACTTTTGCCAGCGCGTGCCTTGATTGCCCAGATTTTTTATTTCATATTATGAAAGTACTAAGGCCAAACTGTATCACAATGGTAATTTGGATTTCATATCAGACATACCAAGACGCGTTTTTTTACCTTTGAAATTAAGCAATTTTTCCCTTCTCATAAAGTGCTGGAAATGTCGTTACTTTAAAGAACCCTGCAACCTTCCTAGTCGCTCCAGAAACAAAACATTTCCAATTGCTAGAAAGTAGAAGAGGTATGTTGTTATGCAAAATCAATTTTCTTTTCTGATAATGCGAAATGTTTGAATACAAGTGTACTGAACTTGGCCAATTTTCAGTGCGATTTTTGCATAATTAATGAGCCAAAACCCGTATTTTCGTTTTTCTCGATTTTCTCGAAAAGTATAAATTTCCAGAAACTTTAAGTATTATTTTCGAAGATAGTTCCCCATAAGTGTCATTCAGGCCAATTATCAGGATTTTTGATTTTCCCAGCCTGGCCAGCGATTCTCCATATTTCCAGTCAGGGCCTCTTAAGGCGGGATTCTACCTGAATGCCATTTTTCCGCCACTTAACATGGGTTTAATGGAAATATCTCGTTCGCGTTTCAAGCAATCCAAAAACTCTCCACTCATCCCATGAATCTATGTTATGGGGTGTTTTGTAAATTTTTGGATGATTTTTGGGTATTTTGGGGAGGAAATAGTTTTTCTCAAAGGAGTTGTAAAATTTAGGGAAATAAGAAATATTGAAGATTTAATGTAGTTTTAAAATTAGAATTTGAAGTTAAAAATTAGTAGATTGACAATTGACAAGCCGCTTAAGGCGGGATTCTACCTGAATGCCATTTTTCCGCCACTTAACATGGGTTTAATGGAAATATCTCGTTCGCGTTTCAAGCAATCCAAAACTCTCCACTCATCCCATGAATCTATGTTATGGGGTGTTTTGTAAATTTTTGGATGATTTTTGGGTATTTTGGGGAGGAAATAGTTTTTCTCAAAGGAGTTGTAAAATTTAGGGAAATAAGAAATATTGAAGATTTAATGTAGTTTTAAAATTAGAATTTGAAGTTAAAAATTAGTAGATTGACAATTGACGACAGTTGATAACCACGCAAGAGCACCCGCGTGGGTATCAACTGTCTGTTGGTGTTCCAATTTTTTTTTTCCCCCTTCTATCCCTTCTTTAAACCTCTTAAAATTTCATTGAAATTCAGGTAGAATCCCCCCTTAAGTTGTTATCTAAAATAAAATGGCTCGCCAAAGTGAGCAACTTTTTCAATTTTTGGCAACTTTTGAGCAACTTTTAGCCTATTTTTTTGGAGCAACTTTGGCTGGATTTGCTAGCACAATCTGATTCAGGCCTACTCGCCTTTATTTACTCCACATAAAATACTTCACTCCAGATTACCGCTAACCGTGAAAAAAGGTCGTATGCAAATTAGCTTCTAGCGGACCCTACCGCGCGGGTACCAGTGACAAAAAGGCTTTTTAGTGAATCTCGTTCCCAGAGTCCTCGTTACCCTTGTCCAGCGGTGGAGCGGCCAACAAGAACCTCTGGGATAGAGTGATCCGCCTGACTTGCGCAGTAAGACCGGAAGTCCAAGAATCTTTGCGTCCGTTAGTTGAAACATGGGGTCGAACACATTCACAGTAGAGCCGGAAGTCCAAGCATTTGCACTTGTGAGTAAGGGGTGGACCATCCGGACTGGACTAGGTCTGGACATGAGCTATGGGAAACATGGATTTCGAGTAAATAAAAGCAAATTACTTACGCAGAAGTTGTCTTTTGTCTTTAGTTGTCATCTCAGCCTATACATTGGGTATTCGAGGCATAAAACCGGCTATTTTGAATCATTTCGCTTCGGTTCGATCGCAACTCAACTGTCGATCTCATCCCTCATGAGGGAATTTTAATCTCGACGTTGATAGCTTCAGTGTCACTTGTATCAATAATAAAGCATATTAGAATAGGGGCGCTTAAAAACAAAAACACATTCGAAGGGGGGCGCTTATTCGAAAGGGGGCGAGGTCAACATCAACAAACTCAAAGCTGATATCAAGACAATTAAAATTAACAAAGCATCTGGTCCTGATGGCATCTCTTCTCGTAGTTTAGCTATTGCAGGATCATCTGCCTTAGAGGGCATTGTAACTGTTTTCAAGAACAGCATGACTCAGTCCAGCTTTCCTAATACATGAAAGATTGCAAAAGTTAATGCAATCTTCAAAAAAGGAAACCCAGCAGACGTTTCAAATTATAGGCCAATATCACTATTAAGTATCCCCAGCAAGCTGCTCGAAAGTCAGATCTGCAACATAATTGATACCCATCTGAACAGCTGTGGCACAAAAAGCTGTAAACAATGGGGGTTTAGCAAAGGACTATCAACTGAAGGAATGCTTACCTCAATGGCTGAGAGATGGAAGACAGCAATTGACAATGGTCTAACAGTTGGAGCAGTTTTTTAATGATTTCCAAAAAGCTTTTGACACTGTCCCCCATTATATTCTATCACATAAATTACACGCCATTGGAATATCAGGATCTCTTCATGAATGGCTAATGAGCTATCTGACTGATAGATGCCAATTTACTGAAGTAAATAATTGTAGGTCTGTCACTGACTATGTACGCTATGGAGTCCCTCAAGGCTCGCTTCTTGGCCCCAGGCTGTACACCATATATGTTAATGATCTCCCTTACCACATTGACTCGGGAGACCTCCACATGTATGCAGATGACACTACAGTCTACTGTATTGGTCCAAATGTTGACCAGGTTATGTTCTCACTAAACAAAACAATGAAGCAAGTCCTCATGTGGAGTGTTAGAAATCAGCTAACTATCCACCCAATTAAACTGAGGCAATGATACTAAGAAAAACCTCTTTTGTTGGGCCTATACCTCCCCTCTACTTCAACACTGGCCACATCGACCTGGTTAACTACACCACTTGCCTTGGAGTTAAAATCGACAATAAGCTGAGATGGTCTGTGCACATTGACTCAGTAAAGAAATATTTCACGCAGAAGGTTGGAGCGTTGAAGAGAATGAGAATCCTTCCCAAGAAGGTTCTCGAGGAAATACCGGTATACTTTAAAACAATTATCCCCAGTGTAACGTATGGAATCTCAGTATGGGGAAATTGTTCTCCTTCTGCACTGAACTCTCTAAACCATATTCATGCAAGAGCAGCTCGTATTGTGAATAACCTTAACCTTAATCCAACGATGGCAGATGACACATGTCTCATGAAATCCGATTGGCTGCCCATCTCTTACTTCTATAAAAAATCCGTACTGTTACTTATGCACAAAGTATATTATGAAACAACGACCCAATCAATATGTGAACTGTTTTCTAAAAGAGTAACGTCTAGATCTTCTCGTGTTCCTAACCAATTTAACATCATTAGATTTAAATCAGAGACTGGCAGAAACACCCTACAATACAGAGGTCCTGTAATCTGGAATTTTGTAAATAGATTAGTTAAAGTACCAGAAAATTCTTATTCTTTTAAACAAATTTTACGCAAACATGTTAAAATTATTGAAAATTTCTTATTTGATAAAGGGGCAACAGTAGTCGCTAACAAAAATGATGATTTTATATATTTTTAAATTTAAATTTATTATTTGATGATATATGTAATTTCTTTTCTTTTTATGTTAGTATTAGTAAATTCCGACTTATTTGTATACTAGTTCTAAATTTATAAATGTAATTTTTACAAATGTAATTCCTAATTTTAGTATAGTAGGTCCACATCAGCCCTTTGGCTTCCTTTTTTCAAAACCTACTTATCAAATAAAGTATGTATGTATGTATGTATTGGAAGGAGGGCGCTAAATCGAATCATTACGGTAGCCAGCTTTCCTAATAAGATTAGCATTGAGAGTCTTCTGATTCATATTGCGTATATGTGACCCTGCACAGGAAAACGTACGTTAACGCTTATCCGTTAAACGGGTAAAAGCGTTAGGCATCCGTTAGTCATCCGTTAGTCATCCGTTAGCCATCCGTTAGCCATCCGTTAGAACGCTTTCTCAAGAACGTTAGAGGCGTTAGCCTAACCGTTAAACGCTAACATCAGACCGTTAGAACGGACAGCACAACCGTTAGCAAAAATTTGCATCCGTTAGAACAGCTGGGAGAGCCGTTAGAAAAAAACAACGTCCGTTTAACGGGTAACGTTGCCGTTAGAAAAAAAAATGACATCCGTTAGAACGGCAGCCATAGCCGTTAGGTAAACGGGCAGTAAATAATGCGTACACAATGTAAAACGAGAAGCGCTCCCCGCCATCTGTTAAAACGGAAACTACACTATCCGCTAAAGCGATGTCGGATAAATACAAGACGTGAGAAATGCATAACCACGTTCCGAGAAGTTTGACGATAATTATGATTTGATGCGCAAGCAGTTGACTCTCAGAGTCCGGGATTTTAATACTAAGACTTCGCAGTTCAAAGAATGAAAATGAACCAAAACGTACTGTCAAATCGATGCAAAATAATCATGTGATGTATGGCGAAGTAAACACTGAACACGTGTCTAGCAAAATAATCATGTGATGTATGACGAATAAACACTGAACACGTGTCTAACACTGTCGAGACTCGTCACGCAACACTCGTCGTCAAAATGCAAATTTTCAGCGAACAACAAGGTAAACTCTGCAACTGCATGCAAATTTTCATATTTTTCGTGGTGGCGGCAGGTTTTATTTTCCTATTACCATGACAACCGCAAATAATTATTGTTTTCATGACCGATAAAACCTCGCTAAGACAAAACAGTACAGTTATAATTCACTTCAAATTCACAACGCTATGGCCGAGATTGATCAAGGAGAGATGGAAAATGACCGACTGATTGCAAAAGTCAAGAAATTCATGAACGATGGTTGTGGTTGTGCTCTTGGCACAAAAGGCGGTCCATGTTCTGGACAGTTTTCGGAAGAAGTTGTTATTTTCAATTTGAATAACTGCCTGGAACTTTCAAGTGTTGAGCTTGATTTGGTGATACTGGCGAGCATACAAGCGTTTACTCACAGCGAGTCCATTGGAAACAAAAGAAGCAGGAGCCCTAGATGCAACTTCTACTACCAGTCACAACCTGTTTGCAAGGAAATGTTTTTACATTTTTACGGCTTGAGTGATTCACGATTTCGACGGCTCAAAGAACATTACCAGAATCACGGTATCTCTCCGAGAACTCACGGCAACGCCAAAAGATTACCGGAAAACACGCTGTCCCAGTCTACGATCGAAGGAGTTCACACATTTCTGTCGAACTATGTCGAGGAAAACGCAATCTGCCTTCCAGGAAGGATACCCGGCTTTAAAAACGATGACATAAAAGTCCTTTCATCATCCGAATCAAAGACGAGCGTTTGGCGTATTTATGACGCAACTTGCGAAACGTCAGATATGCGGGCAGTTAGCTGCAGGAAGTTTCTACAGCTATGGGAACAGTTTTATCCGAATGTGGTTGTTGCGAAACCAATGACTGATATCTGTTTGACCTGTCAACAGAATACCAGCAAACTATGAGGGGTCATCTCCGCCAAAATCCTGTTTCAAATTCTGTTATGGAGAACCTGCATATTTTATTACTTTTCAGCAAATTCTTTTCTCAAGACGTTAGAACTGAAATTGAACAAACGGAATAGAATTTAGGAAAACAGAACTGAAATTGAACCAACAGAACGGAATTTGAAACAACGGAACAGAAATTGGAGCAACAGAACAGAAATTGACGTTGTTCCAATTTCTGTTCTGTTGTTCAACGAACCGAGTGGAACCTGGGAAAGAACCAGTTGCACATTATAATTTATGAAGATTAATTCGAAAACAAAACTCCGGCAACTGATGAGATCCATGTGGAGGATCGAAACCATGGTCTTGCCTGCCTGGACATCACCAAATAGTGGCATATGCTACACGCAAAACAGTCGACCTGCGCCAGCACTCAAACATCTCATGGGAGAGCAAAAATATTCCGGCGCACTTAAATACAATAGCATCAACTCCATTTTAAGAGGGGTTTGCGAGAAGAGCATGTGCGTTCCAATCTACATAACTCCACGCTCTAAAAAAAAGGTGACAGGCCTACACGACTCCCACAGTTCGTGACATTAGTATATTTGCCGTTCTCTATTAAATTTAGTCTGCTTCAAGTGTGTTTCTAAACGGGCAGTATATGTTTAATTTGAGGAGGATTTTCCTGTAGAGCCTTCGAATATGTACATTCTAGCAAATTGTTTACAAGAGGTCATGAGTTTGACACCTCCGTATTAAATTTGCGTTGCTCATTGCTAAGCCAGTAAGGTTTGTTTCGGCTCGTTTCCATCGCAAGATATGTTTTTGCCTCTCTTAATGTTCTCTCTGGAAGGACTAGATATCAAATATTCCGTGTAGGATGTCGCTTTCTTGCATTTCTAGCGCCGGGCCCGGCATTTGAATTGATAATTATAAAAGCTGTTGCAAGATGAGTCGTTTGGCAGGTTTGGAATAACGGATATCATTATTTGTCCTGGTCCAGAGATCAGACTACTAGAGCTTCTACGAAGCTACAAGAATTTGTTTAGAGAGATGTAGTATGATCTCTCCTGATCTCTTGCATCAATTTGACCGAGCCTGAGCTCGATGTATCCTCCTTTGTTCGTGGGTTCGTTGTGTGACCTTCTAGCACCACACGATATAAATATAAATATCTCACGCAAGTCGACTGTTTTGCGTTTTGTATAGGTAGTTTCTTCTGGTTTTCTGGGCACTCTATGTTTTAGTTAGAGCGTGGAGTTATGTAGATTGGAACGCACATGCTCTTCCCCGGCGGCTCTTAAAATGGAGTTGATGCTATTGTATTTAAGTGCGTCGGAATATTTTTGCTCTCCCATGAGATGTTTGAGTGCTGGCGCAGGTCGACTGTTTTGCGTGTAGCATATGCCACTATTTGGTGATGTCCAGGCAGGCAAGACCATGGTTTCGATCCTCCATATGGATCTCATCAGTTGCCGGAGTTTTGTTTTCGAATTTAAATCTTCATAAATTATAATGTGCAACTGGTTCTTTCCCAGGTTCCACTCGGTTCGTTGAACAACAGAACAGAAATTGGAACAACGTCAATTTCTGTTCTGTTGCTCCAATTTCTGTTCCGTTGTTTCAAATTCCGTTCTGTTGGTTCAATTTCAGTTCTGTTTTCCTAAATTCTATTCCGTTTGTTCAATTTCAGTTCTAACGTCTTGAGAAAAGAATTTGCTGAAAAGTAATAAAATATGCAGGTTCTCCATAACAGAATTTGAAACAGGATTTTGGCGGAGACGACCCCTCATAGCAAACTACAAAGAGCTGCAAACCTCTCTGACAGAGAAAAGTCGGAATGTGTAAAGGCCCATCAGGATCACTTGAACTGTGCTCAGACTGAGAGAGAGCACTATAAGAACTCGTGCACAAACTCTGAGAAAGCTCTCGAAACGATTGGAACTGAAACATTAAACCTCGAAAGCCGCGATGCCTGCTCCTTAAACGCTACAGTACATTACTCCTTCGACTACGCGCAGCAAGTGCACATACCCAGCAATCCCATGCAACCTGGGCCAATCTACTTCAAAACCCCTCGGAAGTGCGTATTTTACAGATTGACATTTGGGGATATTGCGTATATTGCGTATTTTACAGATTGACATCGGTGTATATTGCGTATATTGCGTACATTGCGTTGAGTATAAAAGCTGTTGCAAGATGAGTCGTTTGGCACAACAAGCACTGTTTTCTTACCTTCTTAGTCTCTGCTTTGTTGTCGCCCATCTTTGGTTTGCACGATGATAAATTCACGACTAGTTCCAAGCTCTTCTCAGAGCAGCTCCCTATGCCTCTCTCAATTAGTAAACTAGCGGAGTTGCGCACTAGAAAAGTGCTCCAAAAAGGTGGCTGTTTTGCTTGAAGACATCACGATGCCGGGACCCGGTCTGTATCCCTTTCAACACTATTGAACATTCGTAATTGGTAGAATTCGTATAAAATTCAATAGCCAATATTATAATTTCCCCTTAGCAACCATGTTCACGAGTGCGTATGCGCAACACTCCTATGTCATTCGACCCAGTCCTGTTATAGAGCCAGTTGCTTCCTCCTGAAATGGTCTGTCTGTATATTCGCTTCAGAGGTTTATAATTTTAACACTAGAAATACGTGACTCACCAAAAACGTTGTGGGCCCTGGGTTGTGGTGGATTTTTTTTTCAAACTTAAGACTCTTATATTACCGATTTTTCGCGCTTCGCGACTCTGCCTACTTACTACGCAACTTCGATCACTCTCCGCTATTTTCAATCGCCAAAAACTTATTTAAGATGATGGCCAAGCACAATTCGCATTAAGGGAACGCTTTTACGTGTAAGCTTGAAAAGGACCGTGACCTGTGACCTGCGTTTTGTACTTGCGGCTGCTGCTAACAACACTGTTGTGTGTAACATTTATTTTAGCTGGTAGGCACACCTTCGAGCGAAAATGAGGCTCGAGTTCACCTTGTTTTGATAGAAGCCTTCGATGCCGGATTTTTATGTGTTAAGTATATATTAGATTCCGTATTCGATTCTTATGTGTGTGTATTTAATTTATATTTGATAACTGTTTTTAAATAGTTATCAAAAAACTATTTATAACTATTCATTTCATTTCATTTCCGCAGTTCATATATATATATATTTGTATATATATAAACAACTAGTTCAAAAGACTGAAAATGGACAACTTTTGATATAAAAAGATACAAAATTTAGTAAAACGTTTCGGTCTCACGACCTTCATCAGTTACATGTAGAGTTTACAAACGAGACTTAAATATGGCTTTACAACAATGACTTTACACTAGACTACTGGCAAATTACGTAATACATTGAAAGCAAATTTACAATAATAGAAGTGACTAAGCAAACAGACCAAAAGGAAACAATGAGTACAGCAGAGATACTAATGAGCTATAGTAAAATAACAATAAGAAATATGATTACTAAGAAAAACAATTCAGTGTAAATGTTATGCAGTTGCCCATATTTCATATTATTTATTCATATTTCTTATTGTTATTTTACTATAGCTCATTAGTATCTCTGCTGTACTCATTGTTTCCTTTTGGTCTGTTTGCTTAGTCACTTCTATTATTGTAATTTTGTTGTAAATTTGCTTTCAATGTATTACGTAATTTGCCAGTAGTCTAGTGTAAAGTCATTGTTGTAAAGCCATATTTAAGTCTCATTTGTAAACTCTACATGTAACTGATGAAGGTCGTGAGACCACAGACAGCCCAGGCTCTGTACACGAATTAATATTCAATGTTGTTGTTCATGGCGGCGATTTAAATATTTACAGCAAATGTATGAGAAACTCACGAAATACATGACTTGACTGCTTTAAATGTTCATCAATTGAATTGATGTTCATTTCCTGGTAATTCTTGTATGGTGGATTTTCGGTCCTTTTCGTTTCCTGGAGATGGGCGTATTCTTTAACTATATTGTAATCGAGAACGTAAACTTGCATCTATCGGTTGGAGTTCTTTGCGCTCTACAACACTGGTACTTGAGATGTGATCTTTCAGGCGGACTGGAGGAAGTAGAAACAGCAACTTTGGACTAAAAGCTGGACGGCCTTGGATGTTGAGCGATGAGCATAATAGATGTGCACTGCTATGGATCTTGACGGCTGGGTTGATTACTTGTGATGATTTGAAATCGTGATTGTTTGCTATGGCTGCATGTCCATGAGGGGATATCAACAGGAGAATGATGAGGAATTTGAGAAAGAAGATGGCTGTCTTGTTGCACTGTTGAATAAATCGGTCAGAATTTCGAATAAAATGTGGATAGATCGATACTGGCTCTTTATCTTTGTGTTGTTCAGCTTGCTTGTTGTCTGGAACTGTTAAAGTGGCCACAGGTCGTGCCTGTATTGCTTTCATGGACAAGTCGATAGGGTGGATGTTGTCAAGTTTCAGTGTTCCGTCTGCAAAGTTAATAATCGCATGATGACTCAAAAGAAAATCTCGACCAAGCACAGCGTTATAAGTCATGTTTTCTATAACATGGAACCGACAGGGAAATTTTCTTCCATTGAATGATAAGTTTACTTTCCGATATTTTCTTCAGGGTTAGGCATCAAAGTTACATTCTTTGAGTTGCTTGTTTTGTTGTCAGTGCAAATCTCTATTCGAACAACTATCTCTTGTTTGTCGTTTGCGCTGTGGGCTCTTATGGGCGCATCTCGGGTATGGCGTTTAGAAATGGCATCAGGATCCATCTCCTCGATGTCTTTTCTCTTGGTAGGACGATAGATGGTGCCAGCATCAATGGTATTAATAGTTGGTACTTCTGTACTCGCGGATGTGGAGCTCGAGGGTAGTGGCTGGCTTCGTCTAGCAAGGTTGGTATAATCATAGGATGGCTGATTGCGCGAGGGAGCTTCTTGAACGTGCTCATAAGCAGCAACTTGAGGCTGGGCTTCTACTATTTCTCTGTTATGCTGGACAGTTTGTGATTGCCAGTGGTTTTGGACTTTGCTGGAATCTATGGAAGCAATGTTGTCTCACGTGACCAGTTTTTCCACAAATGTCACAAATTGGTCTATAGTCGCGGGTTTGCACTCGTTGATCTTGGCGGCTGTTTCGAGAAGCATAAGTACGCATGAATCCATCCATACGTGATTGCATTCGGCGGATTTCCTCTAATACGGAAGATAAGTCTGAGTTGACTTCTTGTGGTGGGTTATTTCTGGCATAGGAGTCAGGCTGTCCTCCTCTTGTGGACTGTAACACCTGCACGGTAGCCTTAAGTTGACGAATTTCCTCTTTCAGGCGGGCGACTTCGTTGTCCTTGTTGTCGCGGTTGTAGCTACTTTCTCTAGGTGCATTAGACTGGTAGGCGGCGATCGACTGGGGTCCAGAGATCAAAATAGTGAGTTGACGCACTTGTTGTTGTAAAGAAGCTAACTGTTCCGCTTCTGAAGGCATCGGTGCGAAATCGTAAGCTGCGATTTTCTTTTCTGGATGTCCCCGAGCACTGCCTTGAGCTGCAATGGTAGCCTTGACGACAGCATCAATAATCTTGTCATTTATTGGAGTGAGAGTTGAGTCATGACTTCGGACTGTTGAGTCAACCATTTGCATCAAGCGTGCAGCGTCCTCTGCTTCTCTGTAAGTGTGTGGTTGTTTAATCAACACCTCTCGGCGTATATCTGGACGTAGACCTTGAACAAAATATCGTAGCTTTTCTTCTTCTGATAAGTGTAAGTGTTGAAACATAGCGTGGAGGTCTGCTATGTACTTATCAAGAGGCTCGGTAGTTCCTTGTTGTCTGGTTGAGAGAGCTTGCCAAAGTCTCCAGGTGTGATTTCGAGAAGAGTAACGCTCTCTCAGTGCGTCACTTAAAACTCGGAAATTAGCGCGTTCGCTTTCTTCAAGGTTGTATTAGAAAGCTTCTGCTGGTCCGGCAAGGTGGAGGGCCAATTCAGATGCCGCTGCGTCATGGTCCAAGTTAATTCTCCTTCGGGATAAATGAAGTTTAAATTTTTCCAACCAGCGATCAACGTTTTCGCTCTCTTAGCCGTGGAAAAGAGCAGGCTTTGTGTTGGAAAAGTCCGCTATTGCGGGATAGTCTGCAAGAGGTTGTGAATCTAAGTGTTTAGTCATCTTTCGTTGCAGATCGAGGAGTTGGCTTTGTATACCAGAGAGCTCATGAGAATCCATATTGAGAGCGGTTAAGTCCTCGTCGCTTGAACTTCTACTAGAAAACGTTGGGTTATGTGTTCGTTCTTTTTCGTTTTCAATTACGTCCTGTATTCTTACTTTGTTTCCGCGGGATGCAGACAATAAGAGAGGAGTAGAGTCTTTCTCTCCGTGTTCGGATTCGCTCTCCGAACTACTGCTACTATCGTCAGAGTTATCTGGCGTCGTATGACTGGACGAGTCTTCCTCTGTATGCGGGGGTGCGTGGAAGTTCGTGGAGGGACTGGAATGTCCTGCCTGGGCGGAGGTTTGAAAACTTGTGGAGGGACTGATATGTCCGGCCGGGGTGTCGGCGTGAAAACTTGTGGAGGGACTGATATGTCCGGCCTGGGTGGCGGCTTGATTCAGAAGTCTTGAAAATTCTTGCTGTAATATACTGGGCGAAACTGGACTGTTTGAGCGGGGCGATCCGCGTTTTTCCTGGGTGAATTCCGTTTTGTTGGGGTGATGACAGGTACAATTACAAATTCCGGTGGCGGAATCAAAATATTTCGGTGAACGGGTACAATCCTTACTCTGGACGGGCTGTTTTTTTTTCGGAACTGGAGAGGGCTCGACGAAATCTTTGTCGAAGGTTGTAGCGACTTTTTCGGCTACCTTTTGCCATCCGCCCTGCATGCGATCATGCACAATGTTTCTCAAATGAATGTTGCTATCTTGCGATAACAAAGTTCTATCAGTTTAACTAAAAACGCGGGAGATATATATGCACTGAAAACAGGCAAAGTTTTGTTTCATATGTAAACGCACACTGTTCGTGGATTAATAATACACTTGAAAAAATTACTCCATTCTGATTGGCTAAGAGCAGTGCAGTTCAAGTGTAACACCAGTGCAAAAAGTGTAACACCAGTGCAAATTACAATTTCCGAAGATTTCCGAAGTTAGTACGAAGATCCCTAACGGCTCCCGACGGTCATACGAGGTATGCCGAAGATGGCCGAAGTTGACCCGAAGCCTTCCGAAAGTTTCCGAAGATCACCCGATGAATTCCGAAGATTGCCCGAAGTCTTCCGAAGATTTCCGAACTTCATCCGAAGACTTCCGAAGTTTACCGAAGATTTCCGAAGATTTCCGAAGATTTCCGAAGATCACCCGAAGACTTCCGAAGTTTACCGAAGATTTACGAAGATCACCCGAAGATTTCCGAAGGCTGCCGAAGATCAGCCGAAGACATCCGAAGGATTTCCCAACTTTATCGGAAGGTTTGCGAATAGTTCCGGAATTTTACGAAGACCAAGGCCTCCTCAGCCTAAGTAATCGGTAAACAGCATTTTTTCAAGTGTGTTATTAACAAGTAATCACATGATTTTTCTCGTGCAATTTGGAATAAATAAGCACTTGTAAATTTTTCAAAGACTACAAATTGCACTCGCCCTACGGGCTCGTGCAATTTTGTTAGTCTTTGAAAAATTTACTCGTGCTTATTTATTCCAAATTGCACTCGAAATCATGCGATTACCTCTACAAATACGCGAGAACAAAGAACTGCGTGGATAAACACGAGGCGTAAGGCCTTTGTTAAACAGTGTGGAGTCAAATAACAAAGAATACTCGGAAAGTTTTCGTTTCGAGGGATTACCTTGAAGCGAGTAGCAGTTCCTTTCTGTCGTTGATTTTCCTGTCCTCGTCGGTCGCCGTAAGAGCTGAAGAAACGCCGGGAATTCGTACACCAATGTAACGAGAGGTTTTAGGCGGGTGAACGTGTAATTTACCAACGCTTGGGAGCTCGGTAAATATCGAAGTTTCCGGATTGAGCACTTCACGGGAGCGTGCGGAATACGTCGCGGAACGGGGATTTAGCTTGGCTAGAGCCACCAGCTAGGCAGCAGGCACTCGTTACAAGGTACCAGAGGTACAGGGAACTTGTTCCTTCGCCTTACTCAGCGACGACACGGCAGGAAAGACAACTAGACTTCTCTGGAGCACAGCAACTTCTTTAATCGTAGAATAAACCTCGTAGAGTACTTCACAGCTTATACATAGGCATCGTATAGGGAATCGCTGAACAACAGTTTTCGCGTTACTTATATACTGTCCTAAGTAAACACAATGTCCATGTATACAAAACTAATACAAAGGAAAGTTGTTAGAGCACGTGAAAGGCGGATGAATCCTTAACAAATGGCTTCGTTTCTATTGGTTAAAATCAAGGTTTTAAGGTCACTGAAGGTCGATCTTCATTGAAGTATAGTCGAACCATTTAAAGCGCATGTGCTGTACTCTAGGCTCAAGATCGGATGTTCTATTGATAGGTAAAGTACATCCTGTACAACATGTGCTCCTTTGAAAACTAACAATACATTCTATTGACAGTAACTGACATATGAATACAGATATTTACCTAACTATACCTGTTATTTTGCATTTGAAAGGTACAACGAGTAAACCTTTCTAAATCTGGTTTTCCTGAGTTGAAAACTCTCGCGCTGGGTTTTACCGTTTTGAAAACACGTTTGTGAAACTATCGAAGCGAATGATATGCCGAATTTCGGATCTAATAAACAGTTAATAAGTGCAGGAGAGTAGGTATAAGTTATCGGTGGTAAATAAACATTACTTGTTTGATTCCAGGAAGGTCTTGATATGTAAATGTACGTTGGACAGGTACAACTTCTGTTTGACTAATTCTTTAGTTATCTTAGGCTCAGAAAAGAGGGAATTACTGTGTTCGTTTCCTTATGCTTGGTGTGGGTATATTTCCCACGTGACAGAACCTAATTAAAACTGACTTACATTGTGCAAGTGGTTTGTTATTTTGATGTTTGGGTGTTCCTGGAGCCAGTTTAAAGCCATTTAGACGAGGTTTGCTTTTTCAGTTGACCATCCATTATAAATAATTTAAAGGCCGGCGACAATTATGTGAGAACGGATCCAATGGTCCGCACTTGAAGCTCAATAAATTCCATAAAAATGCGCCAATCTCCTCAAAATTACCTTCATTGCAGACGTCCATGCTCTTAGCTTCTGTTCGCTACTACTAGGTTTCCAACGTAGACTTTATTTGCTCGAGAAACGCTAGTGTTCGAGCTCTTGTCGTTTATTTTTCTTTCGCGTTATGCGTAACCCCGGCGTCTGAGACATCTCATTTGAAATTCGTGCTTAGCGACCGCGACATCGTGACAAAATTTACCTCGACCGTGGAGAGGCACGGTGCAATTGTTAACTTACCAAAAAAAACCCGCTGGGATGGTCCCTTTGGTCGATTTGACCGGAAACGGAAGGGAAATTATCGGATATGAGAGACGAAGGACAATGTCGAGTAATTTATTTTTTTACTTTAGAATCTCGCGACTCTCTAGTTTCATTCTGTTTACCTTTCGATGTCAGAACTATCCTCAGATGAATAATTTAAAGGCAGCGTTCAAATACAAAGTGAAACTAGGGCCTGGAAACTCTCCCCTTCTGGAAGAGAAACCCCGCCACAAAACGTAGAATTTTGGATATATTCAAATGCCAAACCAAACCCGCTTCGCAATTGGTAGAGAACCAAGAACAACATTTGATAAGTCCGTTTCACACCGTCACCCATGTGCCTTTATTGTGAAATACGTTGAATTACCCGGCGCTTGTGAAACGAATACTTCCGTTGAAGCTCTTCTATTGTTAAGAGCTCGAACACTAGCGTTTCTCGAGCAAATAAAGTCCACGTTGGAAACCTAGTAGTAGCGAACAGAAGCTAAGAGCATGGACGTCTGCAATGAAGGTAATTTTGAGGAGATTGGCGCATTTTTATGGAATTTATTGAGCTTCAAGTGCGGACCATTGGATCCGTTCTCACATAATTGTCGCCGGCCTTTAAATTATTTATAATGGATGGTCAACTGAAAAAGCAAACCTCGTCTAAATGGCTTTAAACTGGCTCCAGGAACACCCAAACATCAAAATAACAAACCACTTGCACAATGTAAGTCAGTTTTAATTAGGTTCCGTCGAAAAGATAGCATTTAGAACGTATTTCGTGAGTTTCTCATACATTTGCTGTAAATATTCAAATCGCCGCCATGAACAACAACATTGAATATTAATTCGTGTACAGAGCCTGGGCTGCCTGTGGTGAGACCGAAACGTTTTTACTAAATTGTTTATCTTTTTATATCAAAAGTTGTCCATTTTCGGTCTTTTTAACTAGTTTTTACGTATCATATTCACCGAATCCGGACTGTGAATCCATTGTGATCCTTTTGGTACGATATATTACGTTGGCTCGGGATGCACTTTCAAAACCTATATATATATATATATATATATATATATATAAAATCAGTAGATGGACTACTCAATTTTTGAGCACATATGGGTTTTAATACAAATCTGTTTCATAGACCAACGGAAAGTTGGTCCACTCATCAGTTAATTTCCATATACACTGAAACATCAGTAGAGGTCTACAACAATATATGATCGCGTAAGATGAACCGTTAAAATAAACCGTTACATTTCAAAATCATCAAATAAACCGTTAAAATAAACTGTTAAAATACATGTGCGCGCTTAATTGGCTGCGTAATCTGTTTTAATTAATTATACATTAGAATGTACTTTCGTCGGTGTCTGCATGTTGATATGAGTTCATTGCGCTTGTTTAAGGTTGCCATGTGTGGTTTAGTTATTATAAAGTGTTTCTCTGTATTGCATAAATTGCATCGCTTGGTGAGATTTGTGTAAGGTTTGGCTTTGGCAAGGATTCTCCACGTGATTGTAAAGTCTTCCTGTTTATCCTTTAGCTGCCACAGGTGCTTGCTAAGCTCAGTGTCATTCTTGCGTTTCTCATGCTTGAATGACATCTGGTGATTTCTCCATCTGGTTTTGAACTCTGTTGCTGTCAATCCTACGTATGTCTCAGTCGTGTCTTTGGTCGTGACCTTAGCTTGGTAAACAATTTCTTTTGACAAGCATTCTCCTTCTAATGGGCACTGATCTTTCTTTCGGCAGTTGCACGTTTTTGCAATTCCTTCTTCTTGTGGTTGTGCGGCTTTCTTTAGGATGGCTTTGTTATGTCCGTCTATTATTTGTTTAACATTTGGCATACAGCTGTAACTTATTTTAAGTGTATTTCTGTTGAATATTTTCTTCAATTTGTGGCCAGTTGGGAAACATTTGTCGATTAGACTGATGAACGCTCTTCCTATGTTAGTTTTGACGTTTCTGTTGAACGGTGGGTTGAACCATATTATATTTCTATGTCGGTTGTGTTTTTGTGTTGGTGTTCTTTGCGTCGAAGGTTTGAACTCAAGTTTGTGTGTGTAACCGCTCTTGCGTAACGCTTCTTGGTACGGGGGTGCTGCTTCATTGAATACATCTTCATCAGATGAAATATCAGATAGTCTTCTGTTTTATTGATTCCGGGATGTTTCTGATTATGTTTGGCGGGTGGTTTGATTTGCAATGCACGTAAATTGGGGTGTTTGCTGGTTTGGAATAAGGCTTGAATTTTTCAGTGTTCAAGTCGAGTGTTACGTCAAGGAAATTGACAATTTTCTTGTTCGCTTCGATGGTGATTTTCAGATCATTCTTGGCAAATATTTTGCATATTTCTTTCTTTACTCTCTCTATCTCCTTTGGGGTTTGCTTGAGTATCGCTAGTCCGTCGTCTCGGTAAAGCCCGATGTCGATATCAGGTATTTGTTTCAGCTGTGAGAGGAGATAACAACCGACTAATTCACATGTGAATTAGTCGGTTGTTATCTCCTCTCACAGCTGAAACAAATACCTGATATCGACATCGGGCTTTACCGAGACGACGGACTAGCGATACTCAAGCAAACCCCAAAGGAGATAGAGAGAGTAAAGAAAGAAATATGCAAAATATTTGCCAAGAATGATCTGAAAATCACCATCGAAGCGAACAAGAAAATTGTCAATTTCCTTGACGTAACACTCGACTTGAACACTGAAAAATTCAAGCCTTATTCCAAACCAGCAAACACCCCAATTTACGTGCATTGCAAATCAAACCACCCGCCAAACATAATCAGAAACATCCCGGAATCAATAAACAGAAGACTATCTGATATTTCATCTGATGAAGATGTATTCAATGAAGCAGCACCCCCGTACCAAGAAGCGTTACGCAAGAGCGGTTACACACACAAACTTGAGTTCAAACCTTCGACGCAAAGAACACCAACACAAAAAACACAACCGACATAGAAATATAATATGGTTCAACCCACCGTTCAACAGAAACGTCAAAACTAAACATAGGAAGAGCGTTCATCAGTCTAATCGACAAATGTTTCCCAACTGGCCACAAATTGAAGAAATATTCAACAGAAATACACTTAAAATAAGTTACAGCTGTATGCCAAATGTTAAACAAATAATAGACGGACATAACAAAGCCATCCTAAAGAAAGCCGCACAACCACAAGAAGAAGGAATTGCAAAAACGTGCAACTGCCGAAAGAAAGATCAGTGCCCATTAGAAGGAGAATGCTTGTCAAAAGAAATTGTTTACCAAGCTAAGGTCACGACCCAAAGACACGACTGAGACATACGTAGGATTGACAGCAACAGAGTTCAAAACCAGATGGAGAAATCACCAGATGTCATTCAAGCATGAGAAACGCAAGAATGACACTGAGCTTAGCAAGCACCTGTGGCAGCTAAAGGATAAACAGGAAGACTTTACAATCACGTGGAGAATCCTTGCCAAAGCCAAACCTTACACAAATCTCACCAAGCGATGCAATTTATGCAATACAGAGAAACACTTTATAATAACTAAACCACACATGGCAACCTTAAACAAGCGCAATGAACTCATATCAACATGCAGACACCGACGAAAGTACATTCTAATGTATAATTAATTAAAACAGATTACGCAGCCAATTAAGCGCGCACATGTATTTTAACAGTTTATTTTAACGGTTTATTTGATGATTTTGAAATGTAACGGTTTATTTTTAACGGTTCATCTTACGCGATCATATATTGTTGTAGACCTCTACTGATGTTTCAGTGTATATGGAAATTAACTGATGAGTGGACCAACTTTCCGTTGGTCTATGAAACAGATTTGTATTAAAACCCATATGTGCTCAAAAATTGAGTAGTCCATCTACTGATTTAATCCGCTCCTTCACTGTAGAGCACTATCTTGGATTCGCCGGTGAAAATCACCTGAATTATATATATATATATATATATACAACTGATGAAGGTCAAACGACCGAAACGTTTTAGTAAAGATTTTTAAATTTTTTACATATCAAAGGTTGTCCGTCTTTGGTTTTATCTTCGAACTGGACTATATATATATATATATATATATATATATATATATATATATATATATATATATATATATATATATATATATATATATATATATATATATAATATATATATATATATATATATATATATATAACTGAAATTGAAATCTTGCTTGGCAAAAAGTGCTCAATGCTTTAGGGCAGAGCTTAATATTATATTATATATATATATATATATATATATATATATATATATATATATATATATTTGTGTGAAGATTGGCTTTCCAACAATAATGCCACTTATATATATATATATATATATATATATATATATATATATATATATATATATATATAAATGCTTGAACTGTAAAGGTCAAATCTCCAACTCCAGTTTAGATGTTTAGCTTTTAATTCTCAACGTTTCGGCCGTCGCGGCCTTCTTCAGGAGCGTCAAGTACAGCAAACTGGTCTTACATAATTCAAAATTCGTGTCAACGGAAAATAATACAGCACGCGCCACAAGTTTAAATGACGTGCTAATAACAAACTCGCGCGCATCAAGGACAAACTTGCGCACGCATCAATGGCAAACTCGCGCGCGCATCACTGACAAACTCACGCGTGTATGTATAGCGACAGTAAATAGTCAAATTAAATTAAATTAGATTAATTTAAATTGTTCATCGCGGGCTTCAACCGCTTTATCCAGTATGACTCTCTGGCTCTTCTTATATGCATATCGTGACCTCTAACCCTTTCAATGATAGTCAATTTAAAGTTATCTGGTCCACATTTCCTGAAGTGACGAACTGTGGGGATGTTCTTGTTACCAGTGGTTATGTCCGAGCGATGTTGGTTTGCTCGTGTTCGAATACAGTTGCATGTCTCACCCACGTATTGGTCGTGACATTTCATGCAATTGACCAGATATACTACATTTGTTGTTTGGCAGGTGGAATTCACGTACAACCCAGCTCTACCAAAACTCCACAACATTGTTAAAGAAAACCAGCAAATCCTACATACATCACCTAGATGCAGGGATGTTTTTTCGAGAACCAACGCTGATTGCTTACCGTAAAGGAAGAAACCTCTCACAGATGCTAACAAGCAAACGATTACCGCTGTCCAACACTGGTGTTAATCCAACAAACAATCCACCATCCCAGCTGGGCAGTACCACTTATACACCCAACCCTACGCAGACCAAATGCAAGATTTGTGGTCGCTCCTTTCAAAGCAACAAGAACCTAAAGATTCACTTCCACACATAAGCACAATCAACGCCGAGATAATGATAACACACAACCCGGGTTCTATCCTTGTAGAACTGACACAAGGTGCGCTTGCTGCCGAACATATGGAAAATTTGGTTCCTCAATCAATAGCACAACAACTGGTGAAAGAATCACACTGCGGAACAATTCCACCTGCCAAACAACAAATGTAGTATATCTGGTCAATTGCATGAAATGTCACGACCAATACGTGGGTGAGACATGCAACTGTATTCGAACACGAGCAAACCAACATCGCTCGGACATAACCACTGGTAACAAGAACATCCCCACAGTTCGTCACTTCAGGAAATGTGGACCAGATAACTTTAAATTGACTATCATTGAAAGGGTTAGAGGTCACGATATGCATATAAGAAGAGCCAGAGAGTCATACTGGATAAAGCGGTTGAAGCCCGCGATGAACAATTTAAATTAATCTAATTTAATTTAATTTGACCATTTACTGTCGCTGTACATACGCGCGTGAGTTTGTCAGTGATGCGCGCGCAAGTTTGCCACTGATGCGTGCGCAAGTTTGTCCTTGATGCGCGCGAGTTTGTTATTAGCACGTCATTTAAACTTGTGGCGCGTGCTGTGTTATTTTCCGTTGACACGAATTTTGAATTATGTAAGACCAGTTTGCTGTACTTGACGCTCCTGAAGAGGGCCCGCGCGAGTTTGTTATTAGCACGTCATTTAAACTTGTGGCGCGTGCTGTGTTATTTTCCGTTGACACGAATTTTGAATTATGTAAGACCAGTTTGCTGTACTTGACGCTCCTGAAGAAGGCCGCGACGGCCGAAACGTTGAGAATTAAAAGCTAAACATCTAAACTGGAGTTGGAGATTTGACCTTTACAGTTCAAGTATTTATATATATACATGTATATACGATTCCATTCATATATTTAATTCATCATCCCATTAATAATTATCAGAAAACTATTTTTTAAAGTAGTTTTCTGACCTTTATCATCTCACGTTCAACCCAAATCTCGCTGTCATACTAAAGCTTGACTACATTTTAATGAACAATAAAAATGGATTACCGTTTTGTTTTGCTGCCTGATTCAACGATTATTTGTCTCGTCAAAAAAGTTTCAAGGCAGCACCTATAAGTTTAGTTTATACAGTAGACTATGAAATGTTTACCTCATTCCTACGATTTTGACCTTCCTGTTGGATGCGCGAGTGTTCTTCCTGTGGGGAAAAATAGTACCTGAGTTGCAACAGCCGGTATAAAACGCGCAGCTAGGATACGCCCCTTTCCAGCACTTTGTTGGCTTGAATTTCAAACAGGAAAGTCGAACAACCGAAGTAACGGACTCGAAACAGAAGAACATCTAGTATGAAATGTTCTTCTTTTGATGCGAAATCGGGTAATGTTTGTGACGAGAATACCTTCAAAAGCATGACAAAAGACTAATGATTGCAAACTAATGAAAACGAATTTTCAGTAATTGGGCTATCCGATAACTGGCTAAATTCACAGCAAAAATGAATGATTATCCATTGCCATGCTATCATAACGTTGGAAAGGTCAGGAAAGACAAACATGGAGGTGGTGTTGGTATATAAGTAAATTATTCTTATCAGTATAGAGAGCGAGCTGACCTATTGTAGCTGTTAACATCGAGGATGTAATATAATCACAATATCACCTAGAGCTAACAACTAAACCAAGCACACTTTACTCGGAATAATATATAGGCCTCCAAATTTGTTACTGCAAAAATTAAGAGCTTCTTGATGGTAGATTTATTAAATGTCTTGATCTGCTTTTAAAAATTGACTACACCTAAATGATTTTATAAATCAAATGTTTTCATCAAAGGTAGAGCCATACAATTGTTCAGAAATTACCTCTCTGAGAGAATGCAGGTTACGATGGTTAATAATGTAGAGTCAGAATCTTGTGCTATGCGTTGTGGAGTGCCCCAAGGATCAATCCTTGGACCCCTGCTATTTCTACTCTATATTAATGACTTGCCAAACTGCAATCTCCCCTCAGATGCACGAATGTACGCCGATGATACGAATCTTACCTACTCTGCCCATGATCAAGAAGAACTGTTTTCAGCATTAAGTCATGACTTAATAGTTCTAAAACAGTGGTTAGATGCTAATCGTCTAAGCCTTAATGTCGTCAAGACAAAATGTATGTTTACTGGGACGAGGCATAAAATTTATTTGCTCCCTGATCAACCAGGCATTAGCCTTGACGGATATCAAATCGAAAGGGTCGCGACTTACAAATGTCTTGGTGTCCACTTAGACGAAACTCCTTCTTGGGATTCTCATATCTCTGAGGTCACAAGTAAAGTAGCAAAATTTATTGCCGCTCTAAGAAGACTGAAACCGTTACTGCCCCAATGTATCCTAATATCCATCTATAAGTCTCTCATCCTACCGCACTTCGACTATTGCTTCGCTGTGTGGGGTAATATTGGTAAAGTTCTCAGCCTCAGGCTTTAAAAGGTGCAAAATAGGGCCGCTCGCATAATAACTGGATCCGATTGGGATGTTAGATCTTCTCAGATTCTTCATGATCTCAACTGGCCGAGCTTGGGTGATAGACGAGATAATCAATTTAAAACACTTCTAATGTTTAAAACTATGAACAAACAGGTCCCCAAATACATTTCTGAAAAATTTGTCATGGCGAACACCATCCATAAGCACAGCCTGCGGGGCTTTGAACACAAATTATTTATACCAAGACCAAGATGATTTTATTGTAATTAATTTTAATATTTATTTGATGATTCTATTGTAATTAAGGACGGTGCCTCCTATTGTTACTGCGCATACGTTCTGCGCATAATTTCTCGCGTCATTAGCGCGCGCTCGAGCGCGCGCACATACAGAACATTGCAAAATCTCTCTAAGGCTAAGCTCCGCAGGGAAATATATGGTCGTTTTCTTCATATAACTTACAAAAACGCGTGGTGACCCCTACTTTTTATGTTATAAAATGGAAGCGGTAAGCCTATTAAACATATGATTAATTTTTTGTTGTGTGCAAAAGTTATTTAGACTGTATTTTTGGTATACCAGAGGAGAGCTGTCAGGGTTGATAATGGCTACGTTGCGATGATTTTTAATTAAAAAAACACATAAACAGTAGTTGTTATATTACCATTTGTTAAGTATTTTAAAGCTTTTTTATATTTATTGTTGCTTTCGTGTATGTCAAGGCAAATTCAAAGGGAATCTGCGAAAGAAAATGTTTTTCTTTTTTCCGAGAAAATGCTATTTCAGCATTTTTTTCCAGATTGAAGCTTGATTATCTCTGAAAAATGCGTGGTTACCCCCAATTTTCTTTTTGGAATCCAATAGCCCTTGCTAAGATCTGCTTTTCCCGCATAGTCATAAACCGCGCAAAAATACTTTGGTATTAGGAGGCACCGTCCTTAATTGTAATAATTACTTAGCTCGCTATTATATGAGTTTTTAGATTGCGAGACCAAGATCGGAGACGGCCAACAGCTTTGCAAAAAAATCGAGACTGCGAGACATACAGAGCCGCTCAAAAAACGAGACTGCAAGACCCATGAAATTTGACTAAAGTTTTGCAAGACCCATATTTTTTCCTAACGTTGTACTCACAAGACCAACGAGAATAGCACATTCAAGTGGCGAGATGGGAGAGAGCGCGAAGCGCGATCGAAGGGGAAGGAACGGGAAGCTTCGCGCTCGCGCCCGAACTCCCCTCTCTCACTTCTTTCTTCGTCTGCCACGCCGGCATATAATTCCGAATTTTCACGTTGTTGCTTTGCAGAGGACGCCAAAGAAATGTAAAGCCTGGTTTTCATATGTCGGGAAAATTCCAGACCATCGGGGATTTTGTTATTTCCCGACCGTCCCAGACATTCCCGACTCAGGGAGACATCTACCTCGTCGTGTTTTCATAAGTCGGGAATGTCTGGGACGGTCAGGAAATAACAAAATCCCCGATGGTCTGGGATTTTCCCGACATATGAAAACCAGGCTTAACAAAATGTAACGCACGCACAGAGACATTTTTTCACTCATAAACTTTTGTTCAGTGCCGTTCTCGTTTATTCTGTTACACTAGCGACGCAAGCCACTAGGCTCCGCGGTGGGGTAGGGGTGAAAAGAAAACTGCGAGCGAAAGCGAGCCGCGCGAAGCCTGTGAGAGAGAGAAAGGGGCTTTCACCCCATCCCCACCTCGGAACCTATTCATAGGCTAAGCCACAAGAGCAAGCAACTGACATACGCAGACGAAGTAACGTGTTGACCATTAGTAAGCACTTAATGACTGGCCCCAAGGGAAACAGTGATTTTTGTTTCCCCGAGACCCTCCCAACTAAAAAAAAATTGAAAGCGTCTCGTTGCGGCCATGAATGCGAAAAAATTATTTGCTTAATTTTCTGCGGTTTCAAGGTGCACGACCTGATCATGTGCGAGTCCAAAGCCGTCAAGTTGTTATTTCCCTAGGGAGTTAGTGAGTTTCGTTCGCCCAAGGGAGTTAGATTGTTTTGACACACACATGGCAGGTGACACGTTCTTGTCCAATCGGAAAACGCATTTGAGTTGGGAGGTATAACAATGCCTTTTGTTTGGGAAAATGCTGCTAATGATCAACTCGTTACTGCGTATGTTGCTTGCGATTATGCTAGCGTCGTAAGTGTGAACTAGGCTTTAAGGTCCCTATTATCTTGGTTATCAGTGATTCAACAGAAAAAGAATATCAGCAGCCATCCTAGCTTCCGTGACATGGCTATTTGAGGTATTTACCCTTACCAGGAATTTAGTAATACAGAAAGCTTGATACAATCGAGGAACAAAGAGGGGGAGGACAAAGATCTATCAAATTTGCAGTTGATATAATTGTACTTGTTAAATCCAATTTAGTAAGTATTCTACAATACATACATGTTTACTTTGATGACATGTCATACCTTTAATCTTGCTGTCTCCTGTTCTTCATGTGCCCTGGCTGCCCTTTCTTCGGCTAACTTCTTATCATAGTCTTTCAGGCTTTTCAGTCGTTTCGTGAATTGCTTCATTTCCTCGTTTAATTTCTACAGATCGAAATTAAATGGTTTGATTAGATTTAACCCTATTCAGAGCGAGCTTTTTGGGGTCTTTTCAGATCTCCAAAGATCTCGTATACATTCCGTCATGATTTACAAACAGTCGCCATCTTGAATCCGCCATCTTGGATTTCTTGATTTATCTAAAACGTAAGAAAGCTACCAAAAGTGACAAAATTCGCAGCCACTAATTCCTCGCGAAGCGAGGTTTATAAATTTGTCCTCCATGAGTCAGGCGACGGGGATGAAATCTCATCCACATCGTGGATGGCGGAAATGACGTCACACGGCGCGTTCGTGGCCAGATTGAGGGTGAGAGTTCGAATCCTAAAGGATTCTTTTTTGGGGGTTCGAATCCGGGCCGTTTTAATTCTTTTTTTTCCCTCCCTTTTCTTTGCTTAATAACATTGACTTCGACTTAATCTTTTTACACATAATGCAGAAACAGGAACGGCTACCCAATAATTTATACTCCAAGTTTATGGGAAGTGACTTTGTTGGACGTTAATAATAGTGCGGGTGTGAAAAAAAACCCGGCTTTATTAAATCCGGTATCAACAACAGGAACAGGAAAGACGACTCAATAATTTCTCAAAGTACGATCAACATATGGCTTAGTTTTCATGGTAGACGTGAAGACTTGCGTCTGAAAATAATTCGCCGATCGATATTGCGGAGATAGTAAATGAATGGAAGTTTCAATGGCACGGGAAAATGTACTATTCCCATGGCACGAATCATAGTAAAGGTGTTCTTATCTTGATTCGCGATAAATTGCAATTCGAATTAAAGTCTGTAAACCAAGACAATGATGGTCGATATGTCTTGATCAATGCATTAGTTCAAGATTCGCCGTTTTTATTTCTAAATATATATTCCCCAAACAAAACATCGGAGCAATGCACATTCTTTGCAAATATCTTATCAGTACTTGACCAGACAGATCTTGATTCAAGTAGTCAGCTAATTATCGGAGGAGACTTTTTAAAATGTCCATTTGAATGCTGAGATGGACAATGAGGGTGGTCGAGTTGAGAAAAAAGACAATGACATCAAACTGGCATATGATCTGGTGGATATTTGGCGAATTAGAAATGCAGACAAAAGGCAATATACCTGGAGACAAAGAAGGCCGTTTGTACAGCGACGCCTTGATTATTGGTTAATTAGTGACTGTATGCAATATTTCATTGAACACACCGATATTATACCTTCTATTAAGTCTGATCATTCCGCCATTGCTTGACAAATTAATACTATAGAAGATAAAATTCGCGGTCCTTCACATTGGGTGTTTAATTCCAGCCTACTGGACGACGATAATTACACTGATCTCATCTGTTCTAGCTTTGAAGTTTGGCTAAAAGAGTTTGAAGACATTTATGACAAACAACTTCTGTGGGATTTGATAAAATATAGAATAAGACAAATTACGATCTCATTCAGTAAAGAAAAGGCTAAAGAAAGGAGGAATAATCGTGTTGAAATCGAAAATAAACTAAAAGAGAGCGAAGTGTTATGCGCTACAGATACTACAGAGAAAAATATTGAAGAATTAGAAAAATCCAAGATTGAGTACGATTCAATGTATGATTATATTACTCAGGGAAACATCATACGATCAAAAGCCACATGGTATGAGAAAGGGGAAAAGAATAACAAATATTGTCTAAGCCTTGAAAAGTCCAGAAATACAAAGCTATTCAACAAAGAAGGACAAGAAATAATTAACAGTAAGGCTATCATGGCCGAATTAAAAGGTTTCTATGAAGACCTCTACGAGAACAAAGACTCAGATATAAGTGTTGACGATATACAGAACTATACGGAAAATCTAATAATAAATAATCAGAAGCTTCTTTGTGACTGAAGGACAGTTGACCCATACCGAATGCTTCAATGTTCTGGATAAACTTAAAAACAACAAATCTCCAGGCAACGATGGCTTAACAGCCGAATTTTATAAATATTTTTGGCCAACATTGGGGAATCTTCTAGTAGATTCTTTAAATGCCGCTCATATAAATGGGAAACTTTCAAACTCACAAAGGCAAGCAATTATTCGTCTCATTGAAAAGAAAGACAAAGATAGAAGGCATGTAGAAAATTGGAGACCAATATCTCTGCTGAATGTAGATCATAAGATCGGATCCAAAGCATTAGCAGCCAGAATGGAAAAAGTACTACTAGACATTATACATGAAAACCAAAGCGCCTATGTTAAGGGAAGACTGACTATTTTTGATGCAATTAGATCAATTAATGATGTAATGGAATATACAAAACTTTATAATATTCCTGGGTAAATGACCACTTTTGATTTTAAAAAGGCCTTTGATTCTTTAAGTTGGAAGTATTTATTTAATACACTTAGAGCTTTTAATTGTGGTGATTCGTTTATTCAATGGATTAAAGTTCTTTATTCTGACATTTCAAGCTGTGTAATGAACAATGGTTTTGCGTCAGATCTTTTCGAAATCAAACGTGGTGTGCGTCAAGGCGATCCTTTGTCACCTTATATTTTTATCATCGCACTTGAAGTGGTTAATATTGCTATACGCGAAAATAAAGAAATCGAAGGGATCAAAGTGGGAAAACAGGAAATAAAACTTAATGTTTTCGCTGATGATCTTACTACTTTTGTAAATAATACTAAGTCTTTTATTTCGTCTTTTTATTTAATGTTTTCGCTGATGATCTTACTACTTTTGTAAATAATACTAAGTCTTTTATTTCGTTAAAGTATGTTCTCGATAGTTTTGGGCATATTTCCGGCTTGAAATTAAATGAAGAGAAAACGGAAGCATATTGGCTCGACAGCCTACATGACTCTCCTGAAGATCTTGGTATTGAAAAGGTTAACAAACCAATAAAATTCTAGGAATATTCTTTACTTATGACTGGCAAAAGTTCCAAGAACTTCACTTTGAAAAAATCTTTAAATCCATCAAAAAATCTATTAATGCATGGCAATGGAGAAACTTAACTTTACTTGGTAGAATTCAAATTATTAAGACCTTTGCAATTCCTAAATTTATGTTTTGAGCCTCTCAAATTCCTCTAACGAAATAAATTATCAAACAGATCAACTCTGTCCTCTTTAAATTTGTTTGGAAATCCGGAAAAGATAAGATAAAACGACTAACTCTAATTAGCGACTATAAAAATGGTGGATTAAGAATGCCACATATAGAATCTCTTATCAAAACTCAAAGAATCATGTGCATGAAGAAATATTTGGATGGCTATAACAGCTCGTGGAAAGTGTCCCTTGATAATTATCTCTTAGAGTTTGGAGGTTCCTTTCTATTGAAATGTATCTATGATGTGAAATTCTTACCAAAAATACTTCCGAAATTTTATAAGGAATGTCTTAATGAGTGGGCAAGCTATAAATATACGACCATTTCAACCCCATCGGATGTGTTAAACGAAATTATTTGGAACAACAAGTTCATTTGCATAAGTGGGAAACCGTTGTTTAGAAATAAAATTGTTAAGAAGGGTATAATCAAACTGTGTGATGTGTTAAATGACATAGGCAAACTAAAAACATGGAACGTATTGGAGAAGGAAAATATAACAACTGCTGAATACTTTCTTCTCATGAGTGTTTTTGACACTATTCCATTAGAATGGAAAAACATGGCTTAAAACAACGGTTTCAAAACACACAGGCTAATAACAACACTTATAATGACATCGCTTTTCCCGCTTCTTTGAGGGTGCTATATTGGGATCTTGTGAAGAAAATCGAGACTATTCCAACATCAAAATGGAAATACGAAGAACTGTTTCCAACAACTGATTTGCCATGGCAAGAAATTTATCTACTTCCCAGAAGCGTAGCCATTGACTCTAAAACCAGAGAATTCCAGTATAAATTTTTAAATAGAATTGTTTACACTAATAAAGCACTTTACAAAATGGGTATTGTAACCTCACCTGCATGCACTTTTTGTGGAAAGTCTGACGAATCCCTCGAGCATCTATTTATTTACTGCGAAACTACTTGCAGCTTTTGGCTTTCAGTAACGGAGTGGCTGAAAGATTATTTTATTAACCTTCATAATTTAAATGCTTCTAATATAACGTTTGGGTTTTTTAGGAAGGATTTCCTACTATTAAATCATATTATCATCCTTTGTAAGCAAGTGATCTATCAATGTCTCAACATAAAACTATCCCTTTCGTTGCTTAAAGCCAGGATTAAATTTACTTACAAATTAGAGTTTTTAATAGCCAAGGAGAATAAAACGTGAGAAATTCATAACAAAAAATGGAAAGAATTACTCCATGTTGTTCAAAACTAGATTTTAATCATATATAATATGTAGTAATTAAGAGGGTGTCCATGAGAGAACCAGGCAGGGGGTGATAAAGCTCAAATCACCGATTTGGCTCAAACTTGGCACAAATATTGGGTGTCATGAGTAACTAATTGTGACAAAACAATAGGTCAAAATATTAAAATCCCTGGGAGATACGGGCCCCCCGGAAATAATGGCCATTTTGCACTAATGTATGCATAATTAATTAGCTGACTTTGGTTGAGCAGTTCTACAATAAGAAAAGCTCTCTGAAAATGAAATCTACTTGATCATGTTGTGCATTTATCAGACTCAAAGTACAATAATTTATTTCAGCTGGTCGATTTGATTTCTCGCCCTCACTCAATCTTAAGTAAAGGACACATTTTGAAGTGTTGGCCATAGCCTTGAATTAAAGCGAAATATCTGCAATGTGCAACAACCTATATACATTATTCTTACATGGTTAGTGAAAGGAAGCACTAAAGTTCTCAAACCAGTCATAAAATCTTTGGGGACTTTAATATTTTATCAGTGCTGACCTACTATAAATACACAACTAAACGATTTTTGGTCATTTCATCAAAATTCACTTAAACACAAAAGCCGTTTATGTGTCTTAATGTAACACGAAATCGGCAACAAAACTCTAACTAAGCATCCTTCTATCGATAAATAGTCTGGAATCTGTGAAAATAGGTACTTGAGGCATTTCTTATAAATATTTCAAAGCTACATTTTATGGCCTTTTCGTGACATCGTTGTCAATACAACAGTGGACGATATATTTCACAAGTTCACTCAATCCAAGTTTTACATGCACCACAGAATGAGAAAATGAAATAAATGCTACATACATGCCATTTAGATGCGATTTTGCCGCGATTTTGTGCTCTCTTCGATTCGTTTGATGTCCAGTTTCGTCACGCCGTGTCATCTGTGCCATTGATTATTTGCTTCGAGGCGCGTTTCAATGATCCATCGTTGCCCATTCTTCGTCAAATAAATAAACAGGTTGTTGCTTTTCTACATATAGCCGAGAAAGGTTGTTTGAAATCCACGGAGAGTCATTACTTACTTACGCCTAGTACCCCGCCTGGGGCATAGGCCGCCGACAAGTGTCCTCCAGACGTCTCTGTCCTGGGCTTTCCTCTCTAGCTGGCTCCAGGTCAGCCCCGATCTCCTGATGTCTGCTTCCAGGTCCCGACGCCATGAGTTTCTTGGCCGTCCCCTCCTCCTCTTACCTTGGGGGTTCCAGGTCAGGGCTTGCCTCGTGATGTTCATTTGAGGCTTGCGGAGAGAATGACCTACCCATCTCCAACGCCTCTTCATGATCTCGGCATCTGCTGGCATCTGGTTGGTTCTCTGCCACAGGTCGTTGTTGCTGATGGTGTTTGGCCAACGTATCCGGAGAATTCTTCGTAGACATGTGTTAATGAAGGTCTGCACTTTCTTTGTGGTTGCCACGGTTGTCCTCCACGTTTCTGAACCATACAGTAGGACAGGTTTGACGTTACTATTGAAGATCCTGATCTTGGTCTGAAGTGTCAGTTCGTTTGAACTCCAGGTGTTCTTCAACTGCAGGAAAGCTGCTCTTGTTTTGCCGATCCTGGCTTTGACGTCAGCTTCCGTGCCCCCCTGATTGTCAACTGCACTGCCCAGATATGTGAAGGCATCCACCTCTTCCAGAGGTTCTTCTCCCAGCCTAACTGGTTCAACGTTCATTATGTTAGCTTTGAGGACCTTGGACTTTCCCTTGTTGATGTTAAGGCCAATTTGGGCAGAAGAGGCTGCCACGTTATTGGTCTTCTCCTGTATTTGTCGATGTGTGTGAGATAGTAGTGCCAGGTCGTCCGCAAAGTCGAGGTCGTCAAGCTGTATCCAAGGTGTCCACTGGATTCCATTCCTTGCTTGTGCTGTAGATGAGAGTCATTACCGGCTATTAAATGTATATAAAATCTCACGACAAAAAGTCCGCCATCTTTGTTCCCATCTTTGGTAAAATAATTTTGAGCCTGCTGTTTCAGTCAGCGGTTCGTTAATTCTGCATGTCTTGTCACGCAGGATGTCACGGAGTGTTTGTTACATTGTAGTTATAAACCGGGTAAATAACCCCTTTATATCCGATCGATATTAAGCTGAATAATTTGAAATCTTATGAACCACTTTAACGACTGTCTTGATATTCGATCACAACTCCATGTCCATCAAAGAAAATATCAAATGGACTTTGATGAGGTTGACACTGTTTATCAGTTATCCCTTATCCCCATAATTCTGAGGACAGTTATCCCTTATCCAGAAAACCCCTAACAGGGCCTCACTAGACATGAAGCAAACTTCTCCAGGAACTTATGTAGCCTGTGTGTTATGTCATATGTCTGCGCTGGAGTACTATAGAGCCGAGTTTGATGGGCGTGGAGACTGCGAAAGAAGAAACGCGCAAAAAAAGCGGAGTTCTCACCAAACGAGCAATTCTCATCTCACACGTCTCTTTCCTCGTACGCGCCCGTCCGACTTACGCTCCCTATAGCTACTACTCTGGCTCTGGCTCAGTCTGCGAGAGGCCCAAATGTCTTTATTTTGATCACGGGTATAATTGGGATCGCACTACGTCACGTTTGACTTTCATAAAACGCAAACACTGGCGCTGAAATCGCCTGCAAATTTGTCATCTTTTTACAAGCAGATATATCTTTCTTGTAAATCAGCTGTACATTTTTCGAAGCAGCTTGTCAGATAATGCCCTCCGCGGCAGGGTTCGGGCGGCAATGCCGTCTCTTGTGCCTTTCTCGAGTTGTTGGTCCTCCTGTCATGCCCGGGGGGGGGGGGGGACTTCGATATAAAAGTGGCGGGGGTGCTCGTCGTACCATTTAGGGGTTACAATTCATGATTTGGTACCGCTTAAGGTGTAAAATCTAAATTGACCACCATTAGAGTTAACGCGGTACCTTTTAGGGTTGTTGAGCCGGAAAAAATATGATAGGAACTATTTTGTCAATCAACTGATTTTTATTCTTGTCTCATTCATGAACCGCTTAAAATGTTTACGAGTAGATCGTATTCGAAGGAATCGTCTTTATCACTATTAAAGAATGTTATATTGTCAGTTAATGTGTTGTTTTAGAATTGGTACCTCTTAGGGGTGAAAATGAATTGGGGCCACGCCCACAAAAAAATGTTGGTACCTTTTAGGGGTTCTTTTCAAAATTTCCGACGAGCACCCCCGACCCCTGTTATATGGGAGTTCCCCCACCCCCCGGGCTGTCATGGCGCCTTCTCTGACTGTTCGCTGCCATATCATCCTGTCTTGAGCTAGATCTTCCCAGTCGCTGATGGCGGCAGCGGTTACATGGTACTTGACCACGTTCTTGTAGCGGAGGAGTGGGCGGCCACGACATCGCTTCCTTGCTTGTAGTTCTCCGTTGGGATATCCGTGTCGGGCACTCCGCAGGGCATGACCTGTTCACAGCAGCTTGCATATGTAAGACAATTGCTTCAATGTACGGGCATTTGGGCGCACCGTAGCATCTCAACGTTTGTGATCTGATCATTCCAAGTGATTCCCCGATTAGGTTCCGCAAATGTCTCTGCTGGACCACGGAAAGTATCTGGAAGTGCCGACAGTAAAGTGTGTAGGTTTCAGCCGAGTAGAGTACTGCCGACAGGACAACAGCGCGGTAGGCTTTGATCTCTGTCCTGAGTCTGGTTAATTGATGCCAGGTTCCACACAGGCAGCCCAGGCTCTGTATGCGAATATTAAATATTCAATGTTGATGTTCATGGCGGCGATTTGAATATTTATAACAAATGTATGAGAAACTCACGAAATACATTCTAAATGCTATATTTTCGAAGGAAACTAACTAAAACTGACTTACATTGTGCAGGTGTTTTGTTATTTTGATGTTTGGGTGTTCCTGGTGCCAGTTTAAAGCCATTTAGACGAGTTTTGCTTTTTCAGTTGACCGTCCATTATGAATAATTTAAAGGCCGGCGACAATTATGTGAGAACGGATCCAATGGTCCGCACTCGAAGCTCAATAAATTCCACAAAAATGCTCCAGTCTCCTCAAAATTACCTTCATTGCAGACGTCCATGCTCTTAGCTTCTGTTCGCTACTCCCAGGGTTCCAAGGTTGACTTTAATTGCTCGAGAAACGCTCGTGTTCGAGCTGTTGTCTTTAATATTTTCTTTCGCGTTGTGCGAGTCCCCGACGTCTGAGACACCTCAATTAAAATTCAGCGTCATCGTGACCAAATTTACCTCGACCGTGGAGAGGCATGGTGCAATTGTTTACTTGCAAAAAAAGACACCATGTGATGGTCCCTTCGGTCGTTTTTTTTACTTTAGAATCTCGCGACTCTCTAGTTTCATTTTTTTTTTTTTCGGTGTCAGAACTATCCTCAGTTGAACAATTTAAAGGCAGCGTTCAAATACACAGTGAAACTTCAAAAATTCCTCGTTGCGGTTCACATTCTCCGAAAAACCCAGAGTTTGGTCTGGATGTTTCACGTCAGTTGTTTTGCATAAAACTGCACGTGCAGAGCTATTAAACGGCGTGCTTTTTTATGCCATTTGAAATCGACCGACTGAAAGCGTCGTCTATGTTTATAGCGGTTATTAATTTACAACTTACGTTGTAAAAACGTGTTGAAAGAGATTTTATGTAGGGTTTATAATCACGAGCATAAACCCGCTTACTCCAAAACAAGCTGAAATCAGTCTTGAGTTTTGCTAAAAGTGGGCACAATCTAACCGCAACGAGGAAGTTTTGAAGTTTCACTTTGTATTTAAACGCTGCCTTTAAATTGTTCAACTGAGGCAGGAGCTCCTGACTGAGGATAGTTCTGACACCGAAAAAAACCCTGAATGAAACTAGAGAGTCAGCGCGAGATTCTAAAGTAAAAAAAAAGAATTTTTAATCGACGTTGTATCCGATTGTTTTCGTTCCGTTTCCGGTCAAATCGACCGAAGGGACCATCCCATGGTGTCTTTTTTTGCAAATAAACAATTGCACCATGCCTCTCCACGGTCGAGGTAAATTTGGTCACGATGACGCTGAATTTTAATTGAGGTGTCTCAGACGTCGGGGACACGCACAACGCGAAAGAAAATATTAAAGACAACAGCTCGAACACGAGCGTTTCTCGAGCAATTAAAGTCAACCTTGGAACCCTGGGAGTAGCGAACAGAAGCTAAGAGCATGGACGTCTGCAATGAAGGTAATTTTGAGGAGACTGGAGCATTTTTGTGGAATTTATTGAGCTTCGAGTGCGGACCATTGGATCCGTTCTCACATAATTGTCGCCGGCCTTTAAATTATTCATAATGGACGGTCAACTGAAAAGCAAAACTCGTCTAAATGGCTTTAAACTGGCACCAGGAACACCCAAACATCAAAATAACAAAACACCTGCACAATGTAAGTCAGTTTTAGTTAGTTTCCTTCGAAAATATAGCATTTAGAATGTATTTCGTGAATTTCTCATACATTTGCTATAAATATTCAAATCGCCGCCATGAACATGAACATCAACATTGAATATTTAATATTCGCATACAGAGCCTGGGCTGCCTGTGATATCACGCGTGTTTTCAGAAGTTGCAGAAATTGCCCGAGTCGCGCAGCGACAAGGGCAATTTCTGCAACTTCTGAAAACACAAGTGATATTAATCCTTAATTTTACGAGGAAACATGCGATTACTTGTTTATGACATAGAGGGCAAAATTTTCGGAAAACCTTCAAAGCGCCGCGAAGCTAAATTCAGCCGCGGCGGAACGAACTGATATTCCTTCCAAAAATCACACAGAATCACAGGAAGATCAAGCAAACCCTTACGTTCAGAACAGGGTAACGTTGACTGTTATGTAAATCTTAAGAGAAAATTGTAAGTCGTGAAAATAAAAAAAATAACAAGCTTGCAATCAAGCCAAGTAAAACGTAATTTTATTCACCTGTTTGCATATTTTGAAGCCGGCTGTCCGGTGCGAGCTGCTTGACATGTCAATCCTACATCGATAAAACCGTGAGCAAACGACGAGTCCAAACAAACTTGTAGAGGTAATTTATCCGGTTTAATTTGACCTTCTTCTTTCTTTGAACAAACTCTGTGATCTTTTATACTCTGGGTTGCACGTGATGAATCCCGTATTTAACAGAGGTGAAGCGAAGAAGTCAGTTGGCAGCCATGAATGAATTTCGTCGCAAACTCGCCAAGTGTCTAGCTGATGCATGTTTTCTAGTTTTCAACTGAAATAATCTTCTGTTGCTTCGAGTGAAACACTGAGATTCAGCTTTCGGAATTTCGTTTCAAGCTATCACACGGTTTCCGTTCCTTTTCATCAAATAACTCGGGAAACTGAAGTCAAACTCCGAAGCGACGTACAAGCGAGCGCTGTGTTTGAAAATTCTGCTCAAAATCCCGCCGTCAAGAAGCCAACCGAGTGCAGCGCGCTCAGCCAATTAGGAGCGAGGAATTTTGTCGCTCGACCAATCAGGATCAAGTAATTTTGCCCCGGGCAAACCAAAATTAATGAAAAATGCCCTCTGTCTCAGCCAATCAGCATTCAGTAATTTTGCCCTCTATGTTATAAGTGCAGTTAGTGCACCACCATTCAAGCAGACCGTTTGGGTTTGGTGTATGCCTCTTGGTAGCGGCTGGTTGAAGCCTTTGGTGTTCTTCCCGTTGATGGTGAGCCCAAACACCAAGGATAATCGGGAAAAATATTAATCGTGAGTAACTGTTGGATATCTGAGGTGGCTAGTCTTATGCATACAGAAGCTCCCGAATGCATTTGACCAGCGTTTCTGTGAGGTTGCAGACGGGCAAGGTTGAATAAACTGCCGTCCGAGCGAGTGCGAATATATATATGCCTTTGAGCGGGTCCATTGGTATATTTTCCATGCAGCATGACCGACAGAAAGATGAGAAACAGCATAGGAGCTATCATACACCCCTGTTTTACGCCATATGGAGCATCGGGAAGGCGGCTCACGTTACGCCCTCGATCGATACCATCGTTGCCATGTCGGTATGAAAGGCCTCAAGTGATGATTTCGAGCATGTTGGGTGGGCACCCGTATTTAGCCAACATCGCACACAGGCCTTCGCGCCCAACGCTTCATGAAGTCCACAAACACTGCGTACATATATAAACCATGTATGCAGCTGCGGTGGACAGGCCTTGTCCTGCGGATGCTCGACACGCGTATCCATAGGGAGAGCTACAAGGGAAGCGATGTCTTGGCCACCCACTCCTCCGCTACAACAAGGACGTGGTCAAGAGTCATGTAGCCGCTGCGCCTTTAGCGACTGGGAAGATCTGGCTCAAGAAGGATGATATGGCGGCGAACCATCAAGGAGGGCGCCGTGGCAGCGAACCAGCGGTGGGAGGACTAGAAAGGCACAAGAGACGGCATCGTCGCTCGAACCCTGCCGCGGAGGGCATTATCTTACAAGATGGCCAGACACGATATGCTGCAAGCAGCCGCGAAAAATGTACAGCTGATTTACAAGCATATTACAAAAAAAAGATATATCTGCTTGCAAAAGGATGACAAATTTACAGGCGATTGTAGCGCCCGTGGGCCGTGACCAATTAAAGAACGTTGTTTCGCCTTATTTAAATAAACGCAGTCCGAAAACTACGCCCATGTTCGTGTTAGACATTTTAATGGACAAAGTGATTAGTTTCTAATGAAACTGTGATGCTTCGTCGGCGGGAAAGTGAAACACTATGTTGATTATCAACTCGGAGTTGATAAAGGTAAATTAACCGTCGTAGCGAATTTCTAAAATCTGACGTTTCGAGCGTTAGCCCTTCGTCCTTCAACATAGTGTTAGACATTTTAAGACCTGTGAGATTGCGATGTGGTCGTTCCCAGCATTCAGGCCTCTTGCAGACTGCCAAGCCTCCAGAAAAAGTCACTTTCACGCCGGAGTAGTCATTCTCGTCCCCAGAGTCCGCGATCCTTTTGGTCAGCACCAAGAAATCACGACCTCTGGCTGGTACCGATTTTCTGAGCTTGCGCAGAGTACTCGTTTTCTATTGTCTTTTGTCTGTTCATTCTTTCAACAGCCAATCAAAAAATTCGTTCTATTTGTCCCCGCCAGAGTCCGAGATTTCTTGGTGCTGACCAAAAGGATCGCGGACTCTAGGGACGAGAATGCGGAGTAGTAGGAAGCGCAAGTCGGACGGGCGCGTATCATGGAAGAGACGTGCGATATGAGAAAGCTCACTTGTTGGAAACTCCGCTTTTCTTGCGCGTTTCTTCCTTCATAGTCTCCGAGCCCATCAAACTCGGCTCTATAGTACTCCAGCGCAGATATGACATAACTCACAGGCTACAGTGTGACATGGCTTGCAACTTTAGAGTTGTGGTCGAATATCAAGACAGTCGTTAAAGTGGTTCATAAGATTTCAAATTATTCAGCTTATCGATCGGATATAAAGGGGTTATTTACCCGGTTTATATTTTATATAACTAACAAACACTCCGTGACATCCTGCGTGACAAGACATGCAGAATTAACGAACCGCTGACCGAAACAGCAGGCTCGAATTATTATTTTACCAAAGATGGCGGACTTTTTGTCGTGAGATTTTATATACATTTAATAGCCGGTAGTGACTCTCCGTGAATTTCAAACAACCTTTCTCGACTATAAGTAGAAAAGCAACAACCTGTTTATTTATTTGACGAAGAATGGGCAACGATGGATCATTGAAACGCGCCTCGAAGCAAATAATCAATGGCACAGATGACACGGCGTGACAAAATTGAGTAAACTGGACATCAAACGAATCGAAGAGAGCACAAAATCGCGGCAAAATCGCATCTAAATGACATGTATGTAGCATTTATTTCATTTACCCATTCTGTGGTGCATGTAAAACTTGGATTGAGTGAACTTGTGAAATATATCATCCACTGTTGTATTGACAACGATGTCACGAAAAGGCCATAAAATGTAGCTTTGAAATATTTATAAGAAATGCCTCAAGTACCTATTTTCACAGATTCTAGACTATTTAACGATAGAAGGATGCTTAGTTAGAGTTTTGTTGCCGATTTCGTGTTACATTAAGACAAATAAACGGCTTTTGTGTTTAAGTGAATTTTGATGAAATGACCAAAAATCGTTTAGTTGTGTATTTATAGTAGGTCAGCACTGATAAAATATTAAAGTCCCCAAAGATTTTATGACTGGTTTGAGAACTTTAGTGCTTCCTTTCACTAACCATGTAAGAAATAGATGTTATTGAACTAGCGTGAGGTCCGTACTGGGAAAATATTGGTCGAGTTCTTTTTTTGCAAGTTTATGGACCGAGCCGAAGGCGAGGTCCATAAACTTGCAAAAAACGAGAACGAGACCAATATTTCCCAATACGGACTGAGCAAGCTAGTTCAATAAAGTTTTTATTATAATGGCTTTTTTATTATAAATTAATGCAACCATTCTCAGCTAACGCGCGCGCGCCAAAGCTAAGCATAGTCTTGCATTTTTCAGGCCGCTTTGCGAAAAGTTTAACCGAAATTGTCCGCCAGACCCGAGGAAACATGTTTCTACTTAATAGAAAACAATTTTGCAAAATACGGTCCGTCTGACCAAAATATCGGTCCGTATTGCAAAATACGGACCGCTCAGGGAACCAATCAGAATGTTCCTTTTCGTCGTGGACCAGTTTGCCATATAATAATAATGTATATATAGGTTGTTGCACATTGCAGATATTTCGCTTTAATTCAAGGCTATGACCAACACTTCAAAATGTGTCCTTTACTTAAGATTGAGTGAGGGCGAGAAATCAAATCGACCAGCTGAAATACATTTTTGTACTTTGAGTCTGATAAATGCACAACATGATCCAGTGGATTTCATTTTCAGAGAGCTTTTCTTATTGTAGAGCTGCTCAACCAAAGTCAGCTAATTAATTATGCATAAATTAGCGCAAAATGGCCATTATTTCCGGGGGGTCCATATCTCCCAGGGATTTTAATATTTTGACCTATTGTTTTGTCACAATTAGTTACTCATGACACCCAACATTTGTGCCAAGTTTGAGCCAAATCGGTGATTTGAGCTTTATCACCTTACCTTTTACACCTCCTGCCTGGTTTTCTCATGGACACACTCTTAAATAACTTATATTCAGTTACTTCCTTTTTCTTTTCTTGTTTTGTAGATACGCTGTATGTGTACTGTTTAGTATATTTTTCTTGTATCGTATTGTTTTTTTTTTCCTATATTTCATTGTTCTGTAAGTAGTATTACTGTATTAAGCAGCTTTTTTATGTGAAATGTAACTATGTTTGTATTTGTGAATAAACTGTGAAGTCATTAAAAAAATATATATATTTTAAAGAAATGATTTTAACGCATTTAAAACTCGTCAAAAACAAAGGTTGTTGCGTGGCGAACAAGGGCGGCCCACGGTGTTTGTGTCGGATGGAGTGACTGAAATTTGCTTCTCTTCAGACCTAAAGCTACTTATTTCAGGAAGATAACTACTGCTGCTCATGAAATCAGCAAAGATTAAACAAAGGTACCTGGTGAGTGTCTTTTTCGTAGTGTTCTTTTGTGTATTTTACTGCTTAATTTGACATGTAAACGATGTAACTCGGTGTAACTACGGTAATATGGCGAGCACGTGCATGTGTTGTTTCATGTTTCAGCTCGTAATTTGTAGTTCTTTATATTCACCTTAGTAAATTAGACTAAAACAATTATTCGCCTCAGGCTCAGTGAATGTTGGTGAATATTTACCTCGACTTCGTCTCGGTAAATATTCACCAATATTCACTTCGCCTTTGGCGAATAATTGTTATATATATATATATATATATATATTATGAGTCAAAGAGGATCCGTAAGATTTCTGTTACTGTTAGTTTCACGCCTTGGGGCGATCGATATATATATATATATATTTGTGTGAAGATTGGCTTTCCAACAATGATGCCACTTGGAAGAAGGATCCAATGGATACTACACGCTTGCACTCAAATATTTTTAGTATGTGTGGAGTGGAGCAAACAGCGAACTTCTTACCATGTCCAAACTTTAATGTAAACGTTTCGCCCGTTCGGGCTTCTTCAGTACATAAAATAGGATTAAAAATACTTGTAATAAAAATGTTTTTAAAAATTGGGTCTTATATAAGCGAGAATACAATTCAAACAAATATTAAAAATTACAAACAATAAAATTCTTAATTACTGGTGAATAAAAATGAATGGCTTAGAGAAAGTGCTAATTAAAAGGTACCGGACCACTAGAGTATTACGTAATTACAAGGAAAATAACAATGGAAATAAATAAACAATATAGTTCAATATAGTTCAATATAGTTCAATATAGTTTGTAATTACAACGATTCGTTGTAATTGCCTGATGAGTGTGGTCATTTTTTGGCCATACGAAACAGAGCTGTTGCAATAAAGCGATGAATCACTCCTGAAGCCTGGAACTATTCTATAATATATATATATATATATATATATATATAGTATGTGTGGAGTGGAGCAAACAGCGAACTTCTTACCATGTCCAAACTTTAATGTAAACGTTTCGCCCGTTCGGGCTTCTTCCGTACATAAAACAGGATTAAAAATACTTGGAATAAAAATGTTTTTTTAAAATTGGGTCTTATATAAGCGAGAATACAATTCAAACAAATATTAAAAATTACAAACAATAAAATTCTTAATTACTGGTGAATAAAAATGAATGGCCTAGAGAAAGTGCTAATTAAAAGGTACCGGACCACTAGAGTATTACGTAATTACAAGGAAAATTACAATGGAAATAAATAAACAATATAGTTCGTAACAAATTCCTAACTCAAAGTCCTTGAACTAAAGCGTTTTCTAGTGTACAATATTACTCCAGGGTAACAGGATCCGAATAAAAAGCCTTTGAATGATTGATAACAAAATCCTAAAATTAAGCCCCTGAACTCCGGTATTGTATGCGGCTATACTCTCAGCCTTGTAACAAATTCCTTGATTAAGCCCTTGAACGATTATATAATTATATTCTTTGAATTTAACCATGATTACGTAAGAAGAACACCTGTGGGTCAGTAGAAACAAAAGTATTCGAAAAAACTAAACGGCAATTTGTGGTATTAATTATATCTTATTCTATTCTTGGAGTTGAACTCAGATCTTTTATTCAAACCGTAAGGCTGAAGGGTGCAAAGTTGTGCACTCCTATATATATATATATATATATATATATATATATATATATATATATATATATATATATATATATATATATATATGTCGTGTAAAAAAACGGCACCCAAAAAGTACCGTTTCTTTACAGATTCAGTTGTAAAAAAACGGTCTGATAGTAATATCAAACTAAATCGTATGAAACTTACCACGCTTTATACCTGACTTTATAGTATCAATTTTATGCCTTGTATTCGATCCCAAATATTTAAGCTATTGTCATTGACCTTTCTTTTCGGGCTGTTGACTCGTAAGGAAACGGTCCGAAAAGCTGTAACACGGAAAGTTCCAGTTCTAGCTTAAGCCAGTTTACAATAAATCGGTGTAAAACTTAGTGTGATATTAAGTTGCTTTAAAACAAACAATTTAATACTTAAATCCGTGACCCTAGCGAGTTGTATTTTCTCCGAAACCGTCACGGTCCGTTTTTTTACGGCCTCGGACTCGTAAAGAAACGGTCCGAGCGCTCTCTCTTGAAAAGTTTACAATAAATCGGCGTGAAACTTAGTGTGATATTAAGTTGCTTTGCAACAAACAATTTAATACTTAAATCCGTGACCATGGCGAGTTTCTTTTTGAGAAACCGTCACGGTCCGTTTTTTTACGGCCTCGGACTCGTAAAGAAACGGTCCGAGCGCTCTTTCTTGAAAAGTTTACAATAAATCGGTGTAAAACTTAGTGTGATATTAAGTTGCTTTAAAACAAACAATTTAATACTTAAATCCGTGACCCTAGCGAGTTGTATTTTCTCCGAAACCGTCACGGTCCGTTTTTTTACGGCCTCGGACTCGTAAAGAAACGGTCCGAGCGCTCTCTCTTGAAAAGTTTACAATAAATCGGCGTGAAACTTAGTGTGATATTAAGTTGCTTTGCAACAAACAATTTAATACTTAAATCCGTGACCCTGGCGAGTTTCTTTTTTGAGAAACCGTCACGGTCCGTTTTTTTACGGCCTCGGACTCGTAAAGAAACGGTCCGAGCGCTCTCTCTTGAAAAGTTTACAATAAATCGGCGTGAAACTTTGTGTGATATTAAGTTGCTTTAAAACAAACAATTTAATACTGAAATCCGTGACCCTAGCGAGTTGTATTTTCTCCGAAACCGTCACGGTCCGTTTTTTTACGGCCTCGGACTCGTAAAGAAACGGTCCGAGCGGTCTCTCTTGAAAAGTTTACAATAAATCGGCGTGAAACTTTGTGTGATATTAAGTTGCTTTAAAACAAACAATTTAATACTGAAATCCGTGACCCTAGCGAGTTGTATTTTCTCCGAATCCGTCACGGTCCGTTTTTTACGGCCTCGGACTCGTAAAGAAACGGTCCGAGTGCTCTTTCTTGAAAAGTTTACAATAAATCGGTGTAAAACTTATTGTGATATTAAGTTGGTTTAAAACAAACAATTTAATACGCAAATCCGTGACCCTGGTGAGTTGTCTTTATTGAGAAACCGTCACAGTCCGGTTTTTTACAGCCTCGGGACTCGTAAAAAAACGGTCTTAGCGCTCTCTCATGAAGAGTTTACAATAAATCGGCGTGAAACTTAGTGTGGTATTAACTTGCTTTAAAACAAACAATTTAATACTGAAATCCGTGACCCTAGCGAGTTGTATTTTCTCCGAAACCGTCACGGTCCGTTTTTTTACGGCCTTGGGACTCGTAAATAAACGGTCCGAGCGCTCTTTCTTGAAAAGTTTACAATAAATCGGTGTGAAACTTAGTGTGATATTAAGTTGCTTTGCAACAAACAATTTAATACTTAAATCCGCGACCCTGGCGAGTTTCTTTTTTGAGAAACCGTCACGGTCCGTTTTTTTACGGCCTCGGGACTCGTAAAGAAACGGTCCGAGCGCTCTCTCTTGAAAAGTTTACAATAAATCGGCGTGAAACTTAGTGTGGGCAAAAGGTACTTTCCTAGACAGACTCAGAATGCAGGCAGACCAAAACAAACTAGCCAACACACATGCTGTATATCACATGCTATTAATTGGAAACCCAGGAACAGGCAAGACAACGATGGCACGTTTGATGGCAGGTTAGTATATGGCGGGAAATATTAAACATGATTCCCCTCTCCCCTCTGTAAAATTAAATTTACCCGCTCATAAGAGCCGTAAAAATAAAACAGTCCGCTCAAATTAAATTAACCACCTCGTACGTTTTTTTTTAATTTCAGAGCAAAAAAAGTAAGACCCTGGCCCCGCCCCTAAAATAAGCTTCGATCTCTTAACTTGAAACACGGAAGAGGTAGCTCAGTATTTTTGTTTTTGCTTTTCAGATATCCTCAAAGAATTAGGAATAACCAAAACTTCCAAGATGGTCGAAGTTCAACGTCCAGATCTGGTTGGAAGGTATTTGGGCGAGACAGCCAACAAAACAAAGGAATGCCTTAATAACGCGAGAGGTGGAGTTCTTTTCGTAGACGAGGCATATCGACTTCGTGTGGCGGATTCTGAGAAGGATTACGGCAGAGAAGCACTGGAAACTCTAATGGAAGCAATGCTGATTGGGCATCCAGTGATGATTTTCGCTGGATATCCGGCGGAAATGGAGGAGTTCATGAAATTAAACCCAGGGTTTAAGCGCAAGATCAGAACAACCTTCCGTTTTCCCGACTACTCTTGTGAAGAGTTGGCAAGAATGTTTCTTCACCTGACGCAGAAACGAGGTTTCACAACAAATTCCACTATAGAGGAAATAACAGATCTCATCGATAACTCAACAACTGAAGGTTACAGAAAGGAGTGGAATGTAGGGCTCTGTGAGAAAGTTTTTAACTTGGCCAAAGAACACCTTGACACAAGGTTAATGACCGACTCTTTTGGTTTAATCGGTGACAAGGCAGACATCACGAACTTTACTAAGGACGATGTTACTAATGCGATAATAATGTTAAACTAGTTAGAAATGCAAAGTAACAATTTTGTATATCTAGAGGTAGTTACTTCTGCGCAATGAGAATTAACTACACATTTTATCAGTAAATTGTATTCACATGCATTCTGTTTTCTTTTAGTCTTTTTTTGTTATAAACTTTTTTAGATGTCAAGACTATACCAAGTGAAACACGAGAGAAAATGTGTTAAAGCATGGACATATTTTTAAGTGTAATCTGTAATAAGACTAAAGGCTATTGTCAACTGAAGAATAAAAGTCTACAATCATCAAGGTTATACAATTATAATAGACCTGCAGTTAACAAAACCCTAATTAAATTGATCCGCTCATAATAACCTCGTTTGATTCAAATTAATGCACTGAAACATTATTCTCATATCACATAAAACCTTCGCTAAGTTTCAGACCCATTGGCATGTAACTTTCCGACTTAGAGGTTCCGTACCGTTTTCTTACAAGTTCGTGGCGTAAAAAAACGGTCGCGCGGGACTCCCTGAAAATTAATAACCTCGTTTGATTCAAATTAATGCACTGAAACATTGTTCTCATATCACATAGAACCTTCGCTAAGTTTCAGACCCATTGGCAGGAAACTTTCCGACTTAGAGGTTCCGTACCGTTTTCTTACAAGTTCGTGGCGTAAAAAAACGGTCCGCGGGACTCCCTGAAAATTAATAACCTCGTTTGATTCAAATTAATGCACTGAAACATTGTTCTCATATCACATAAAACCTTCGCTAAGTTTCAGACCCATTGGCAGGAAACTTTCCGACTTAGAGGTTCCGTACCGTTTTCTTACAAGTTCGTGGCGTAAAAAAACGGTCCGCGGGACTCCCTGAAAATTAATAACCTCGTTTGATTCAAATTAATGCACTGAAACATTGTTCTCATATCACATAGAACCTTCGCTAAGTTTCAGACCCATTGGCATGTAACTTTCCGACTTAGAGGTTCCGTACCGTTTTCTTACAAGTTCGTGGCGTAAAAAAACGGTCCGCGGGACTCCCCTGAAAATTAATAACCTCGTTTGATTCAAATTAATGCACTGAAACATTATTCTCATATCACATAAAACCTTCGCTAAGTTTCAGACCCATTGGCATGTAACTTTCCGACTTAGAGGTTCCGTACCGTTTTCTTACAAGTTCGTGGCGTAAAAAAAACGGTCCGCGGGACTCCCTGAAAATTAATAACCTCGTTTGATTCAAATTAATGCACTGAAACATTGTTCTCATATCACATAGAACCTTCGCTAAGTTTCAGACCCATTGGCAGGAAAACTTTCCGACTTAGAGGTTCCGTACCGTTTTCTTACAAGTTCGTGGCGTAAAAAAACGGTCCGCGGGACTCCCTGAAAATTAATAACCTCGTTTGATTCAAATTAATGCACTGAAACATTGTTCTCATATCACATAGAACCTTCGCTAAGTTTCAGACCCATTGGCAGGAAACTTTCCGACTTAGAGGTTCCGTACCGTTTTCTTACAAGTTCGTGGCGTTAAAAAACGGTCCGCGGGACTCCCTGAAAATTAATAACCTCGTTTGATTCAAAATTAATGCACTGAAACATTATTCTCATATCACATAAAACCTTCGCTAAGTTTCAGACCCATTGGCATGTAACTTTCCGACTTAGAGGTTCCGTACCGTTTTCTTACAAGTTCGTGGCGTAAAAAAACGGTCCGCGGGACTCCCTGAAAATTAATAACCTCGTTTGATTCAAATTAATGCACTGAAACATTATTCTCATATCACATAAAACCTTCGCTAAGTTTCAGACCCATTGGCATGTAACTTTCCGACTTAGAGGTTCCGTACCGTTTTCTTACAAGTTCGTGGCGTAAAAAAACGGTCCGCGGGACTCCCTGAAAATTAATAACCTCGTTTGATTCAAATTAATGCACTGAAACATTGTTCTCATATCACATAAAACCTTCGCTAAGTTTCAGACCCATTGGCAGGAAACTTTCCGACTTAGAGGTTTCCGTACCGTTTTCTTACAAGTTCGTGGCGTAAAAAAACGGTCCGCGGGACTCCCTGAAAATTAATAACCTCGTTTGATTCAAATTAATGCACTGAAACATTGTTCTCATATCACATAGAACCTTCGCTAAGTTTCAGACCCATTGGCATGTAACTTTCCGACTTAGAGGTTCCGTACCGTTTTCTTACAAGTTTCGTGGCGTAAAAAAACGGTCCGCGGGACTCCCTGAAAATTAATAACCTCGTTTGATTCAAATTAATGCACTGAAACATTATTCTCATATCACATAAAACCTTCGCTAAGTTTCAGACCCATTGGCATGTAACTTTCCGACTTAGAGGTTCCGTACCGTTTTCTTACAAGTTCGTGGCGTAAAAAAACGGTCCGCGGGACTCCCTGAAAATTAATAACCTCGTTTGATTCAAATTAATGCACTGAAACATTGTTCTCATATCACATAGAACCTTCGCTAAGTTTCAGACCCATTGGGCAGGAAACTTTCCGACTTAGAGGTTCCGTACCGTTTTCTTACAAGTTCGTGGCGTAAAAAAACGGTCCGCGGGACTCCCTGAAAATTAATAACCTCGTTTGATTCAAATTAATGCACTGAAACATTATTCTCATATCACATAAAACCTTCGCTAAGTTTCAGACCCATTGGCATGTAACTTTCCGACTTAGAGGTTCCGTACCGTTTTTCTTACAAGTTCGTGGCGTAAAAAAACGGTCGCGCGGGACTCCCTGAAAATTAATAACCTCGTTTGATTCAAATTAATGCACTGAAACATTGTTCTCATATCACATAGAACCTTCGCTAAGTTTCAGACCCATTGGCAGGAAACTTTCCGACTTAGAGGTTCCGTACCGTTTTCTTACAAGTTCGTGGCGTAAAAAAACGGTCCGCGGGACTCCCTCAAAGTAACCGACTTGACTCGAATATTAAGGCATCATATTGTCAAGAACTTGGTAAGAAACATTACATATTAGAGATTCGGGACCGTTTACTTACAAAATACATATGTACGAAGGCTGAAACGCTACAAATTATATATTTCAAAAGACAGCATTCTTACGTAAGAAAACGACACTTTTACGTAAAAGTGCAGCTTTTTTACGTAAAAAAGCAGCTTTTTTATTGTAAGAAAGCTGCTTTTTTACGGGTGCCGTTTTTTTATGCAACATATATATATATATATATATATATATATATATATATATATATATATAAAGAATAATTGGACACGGTCATACTGGACGAACCTGCACTCCTCAGTGCAAGACCAGAAGTGGTTTACAAAGAACATTTACAGCATAAAAAGCATCATATTACCATGGTGACAATGCATATCTATATAATGACACATCTGTGAAAGATAATTTCTATATCTAATTCATTTCACGTTACCCAGTAGAAATTTCCCTTTGTGTCTACATTTACTAACTAACTCGTTTCGTTTGTTCAAGGTCGCATTTCTCGGTTTACATAAAATGAAAAACTTCTCTGCTATACATAGATTACATCGCTTTGTCGAATTCGAATAGTGGGAAGCGCGGCATAAAATGTTCCATTTGATTGCGTAATCTAAGTTATTGTCTTTCAAATCCCAGATGTGTTTGCTCAGTTCAGTTGCGTTACGCTTTGATTCTGTTTTGAACGAGGCCTTGTGGTTAGCGTATCTTGATTTGAAGCTTGTGGCTGTTAACCCAACGTATGTTTCTACTGTACCGCCGCAGGTCAACTACCGCACGGTATACAATATCTTTAGTCAGGCACTCTCCGTCTAGGGGGCATTTTGTGTTCTTAGGACAACTGCATTTCTTCTCGGTTATGGGATCTTCATTGTTACCAGGATTGTTACTTAATAGTTTTCTGTTGTTCCCCTCGATGATTGCTTTCACGTTGGGCATACAACTGTATGAAATTTTCACAGTATTTCGATTAAAAATCTTGTGGAGCTTGTTAGTTACTGGGAAACATTTATGTAGTATCTTTAAGAACTCTTTGCCGATGTTTGTCTTGACGTTGCGATCATATGGGGGGTTATACCAAATAATGTTACGCTTTCTGGATTTATCTTTCGTTTCCGGTTTGGGTTTCTCGTAGTACAGATTATAGTTGTAGCCGTTGCCGTCTAGAGCTTTCTGGTAAACGGGTACGGCTTTGTTGAATATTTCTTCGTTGGAGGATATTTCTGATAGCCGTTTGTTGATTCCTACTGGGATATTTTTTAGAACAGCTGGTGGGTGATTGGATTTGGTATTTACATATTGGAGAGTGTTATTTGGTTTCATGTATGGCATATGTTGTCCCGAGTTCAGATCAAGAGTTACATCAAGAAAGTTCACCATCTTCTTGTTTACCTCAATTGTAACTCTCAGTTCATTGTCGTGGAAGGTTTGCAAATGTCCTTTTTCATTCCTCCTATTTCTCTTGGTGTTCCTGTAGAGATTCCTAGGCCATCGTCTCTGTATAGGCCTACAGAGTTGCCATATTTCGCTTGCAGGAGGGACAACATATAACATACTACGAGTTCACATGATTCCGCACCGTCAAAACTGCCCATTGTTATGTCGAATCCGCTTTCGTTGCCTTTTTTCTTCCAGGGTTCTTTAGCGTTGAAAATTAGAGTCCGTTTCGCATGAATTATGATATCTTTGTCACATTCTTGGATTTCGGTGTATTGATTGGCAAAATCGATTGCTCGCAGAAGGAGTTGCTCGGTAATTGATGGGTAAAAATCGACGATATCAAAGTTAATAAAACTGCCTTCTTGCTAGTTCGGGAATTTTCGGTACCATTCAAGGACCTCTCGCGTGCTTTTCCATAGATTTAGTCCGGTTGATTCCACGACGCTAGCCACTAATTTGCTAAGAATGACCTTGCTTACGTGACCTATCTCTGACTTGGTCGGGCTAATCAATCGACACGTTGGATTATTTTCGAAGTTAGGTTTGTGGTCTTTTAGAGTAATGTGAAGCATGAGAAACGCAAGAATGACACTGAGCTTAGCAAGCACCTGTGGCAGCTAAAGGATAAACAGGAAGACTTTACAATCACGTGGAGAATCCTTGCCAAAGCCAAACCTTACACAAATCTCACCAAGCGATGCAATTTATGCAATACAGAGAAACACTTTATAATAACTAAACCACACATGGCAACCTTAAACAAGCGCAATGAACTCATATCAACATGCAGACACCGACGAAAGTACATTCTAATGTATAATTAATTAAAACAGATTACGCAGCCCAATTAAGCGCGCACATGTATTTTAACGGTTTATTTTAACGGTTTATTTGATGATTTTGAAATGTAACGGTTTATTTTAACGGTTCATCTTACGCGATCATATATTGTTGTAGACTTCTACTGATGTTTCAGTGTATATGGAAATTAACTGATGAGTGGACCAACTTTCCGTTGGTCTATGAAACAGATTTGTATTAAAACACCCATATGTGCTCAAAAATTGAGTAGTCCATCTACTGATTTTTATATATATATATATATTATATATATATATATATATATATTATATATATATATATATATATATATATATATATATATATATATATATATATATATATATATATATATATATATATTATATTATATATAAAGGTTTAAAAAAGGCTAAGGACGGACAACTTCTGACGATAAAAAGTAAAAATTTAATAAAAACGTTTCGGTTTTAGACCTTCATCAGTTTGTGTCGGTAGTCATATTAATGGGGTTCCACTGTATGATGCTATATCAAAAAGAAAAACAGTAGGTAGTCAATTTAGATGAATTTAGGTTCATGTAGTCTAGACAGTGAATAGACCTTTCTCCAAAATGGTAGCCTCCATCGCAGACGAACTCAACCGCCGTTGAAGTTGACTTTACCAGTGGTTGAGTTAGTCTGTGACACAGGCTACAAAATGGTCGCCGCAAATTCAAAATAATAAAATAAAACTGCACAGAAAATCAATACCAGCACATGAAAGATCACCTCTAGGCTCTTGTTTGATAATCGTACAAAGTTTCATTAGGCTAGGTCCTATCTGAGTTGAGAAAATGGAAGTTGAAAACTGGAAAATTTAGACACGTTTCTATGTCTGTATACACCATGGCGTCTGACATTTGCAGACAGCAGACTAACCCTAACATATTACTCTAACCCTAACCAAAAACTAACCCTAGGCCTAAAAATTATCCCTAATCCTAACTGAACACTAACAATTTTTAAGGTTAAGGTTAGTTTTTGGTTTGAGTTATGTTTGGTTTAGTCTGCAGTTTGCAAATCAAAGACACTGCATGTAGTCTACGCCATACCCGCAGTGGTACTGTTTGTACGAACTGATGAAGGTCTAAGACCGAAACGTTTTTATTAAATTTTTACTTTTTATCGTCAGAAGTTGTCCGTCCTTATATATATATTAGTAAAGATTTTTAAATTTTTTACATATCAAAGGTTGTCCGTCTTTGGTTTTATCTTCGAACTGGACTATTATTAACCCACCAAAGCTTGGACTGTGTATCTCGTTGGGATCCCTATTGGTATGACATCTTCCGTTGGCTCAAGAAACTTCTTAACCGTTCTATATATATATATAGGGTTAGGGTTATGGTTAGGGTTATATATATATATATATATATATATATATATATATATATATATATATATATATATATATATATATATATGTAGAATGAAAAAGGTTGAGTAACCAACGATGATGTCACTTGTGAGAAGGATCCAGGCGGATACAGGACGTTTGGACTTGAATAATGATATAGTATGAATGAAGAAAGAGTCACCAACGAACTTCTCACATGTCTTGATTTAATACAGACGGTTTCGCCCGTTCGGGCTTCTTCAGTGTATACAGCTTAGTTAGACCAGGACGAGAAGTCCTTGCTTAGTAAGGGACCTTCTTTTTGCCCCACACCTCGGGACATTAATAGGCTTAAACTACAGGAAGATTGGGAAAAGTTCGAAAACAGGCTTAGAACAGCGGCATTTTTCTACAATGGAAATACTAACTCTAGATCTATTGTAGAAGAGAGAGAGCCTATTTTTCCAAAAGTTAAGAAAGTCTCGTCTTGGAAAGCCCCTACTTCCAAGTTCCCGGAACTTGAGTTGTTTCTTGAGTCGGTCAAGAACGATTTGTTCAGTCCTACCAATGTTTCTACCATCCACGACAATCTTACTGTTGGTGAAAGAAAGGCTCTCTCAAAACTCAAAAGCTTGGATGAACAGGTCATCAAAATTCAAGATAAAGGTTCCAAATTTGTCATCCTTGATCAAACAGAATATTCTTCCAAAATGCTCAATCAGCTAGAGGAACCGCTTCACTACGAAGCATTAGCCACTGATCCTAGCGGCAATCATGTTAGGACCATTTCAGCATGGAGCAAAAAATGGCTCCAAAAAGGGCAAATTGATCAAAAAATTGCTAATTGGGTAGTTAACAGCGACGCTAAGCCGGGAAAAGCTTTTGGTACTATCAAGACTCACAAGGAGGGGAACCCGCTCAGGCTCATTACTTCATGTTGTGGGACAGCCATTGAAAATCTTTCTGCTTTCACCGAATGTTACCTCAAACCGTTAGCCAAAAATCTACCATCATTTGTCAAAGACACCACCCATTTATTGCAAAAAATTGAAGATCTCAACAAGCATGGTCCTTTCCCCGAGGGTACCCTTCTTGTTTCATGGGATGTTGTGTCGATGTTTCCTAATATCGATAACAACTTGGGAATAAATGCCGTTACTGATGCTTTAAATTCACGTGAGATTCAAATTCCATCTACCGAATGTATTGTTGAAGCCGTTAAGATTTGTCTGGAACACAATAACTCCAATTACGAGGACAAACACTTTTTACAAATTCACGGCACAGCTATGGGCCCCAAAAACGCGTGTAGTTACGCCGATCTAGCTATGGGTGTTATTGATCTTAAGGCCAAATCGGGAGAGATCAAACCCAGTCTTTGGTGGAGATATAGGGACGACATCTTTGATTTATGGACCCAGGGGACCAGTAAATTGAACGAATTTACAGAATTTATTAACTCATTATACCCCACCATAAAATTCACCATGGTCTCCTCCGAAATTTCACTCAATGTTTTGGATCTCACTCTTTCTTTAGTTAATGGGTTCATTCAAACTGATATCTACTCCAAACCCACGGACCATCATATTTATTTATTACGTAGTAGCGCCCATCCTGCCCATTGTACTAAAGCTATCCCATTCGGAGTTGCCACCCGGGTTCGCAGGAACTGTTCCACTATTGAGAAATTTAATGAAAAAAGCAAGGACTATCAGGGATATCTGGTCAGCCGAGGTTACCACCCTCTTGAGGTCAGAAAACAATTTGATAAGGCCAAAGCCATACCCAGGGAAGACCTCCTCGTTCCAAAATTGCGAGACAAAAAAGTTTTGTTCCCTTTGGTTGTTGATTTCAACCCGCATTTACCCAAAAGTTAATGAAATTATCAAGTCCCACAGCCATCTTATTTACAATTCACCCGTTGTAGCCCAAATCTTTCCCAAGGGTCAATTATTCCATCTTTTCGACGAGCCAAAAACATCAAAGACCTTTTGGCGTGTCCCAAGAGCTCTAATTATACCAACGTTAATGAGTTACTTACAGGATGTTTTAAATGCAAAGGGAAATGCGATTTGTGTATGAATTATTTTAGGGAAAGTAGGGTCTTTCATAGTGCTTGTACAGATCGCTTCTATACTATTAGACAACATCTTAACTGTAAATCTAAAATGTTGTTTATCTAGCCACATGTAAGAAATGTAAAGTTCAATACGTCGGTTCTACTACCAATGAATTCAAAGTCCGATTTCGGAACCACAAGTCGGCTTCGCGTACTAGAAAGACCACTTGCGAACTCGCCGTGCATTTTAACAAAGAAGAACATCACATGTCCGACATTGAATTCATTGTTATTGAACAAATTTGTAATGTTAGCGATAACAATATGGAAAAGCGCTTGTTAACTAGAGAAGCTTTTTGGTGCTCACAACTTTGCACGCTGCAACCTTATGGCCTCAACAAACGGTCTGAGTTTAACTCGAAGAATAGAATTAGGTTTAATTAGTAGTTCTTTCACCATATAATTTACACTGCATTGTTGTCATATGAATAGATTTTTATTTACCATTGTTTTTAATTTTTAATTGTATATACATTTCTACTATTACGCAACGTGATTACATAACCTTAATTTTATTTTTACACGTTTTTAATACTTCATTAGCTTTTATTACCCATTGTAAACTAATTTAATTAATTTTTTTCTATATAAGCCTTATGCAATATTTTATTTTGTTTACCCAAGTATTTTGTAAGCTGTATACACTGAAGAAGCCCGAACGGGCGAAACCGTCTGTATTAAATCAAGACATGTGAGAAGTTCGTTGGTGACTCTTTCTTCATTCATACTATATATATATATATATATATATATATATATATATATATAGTATGTGTGGAGTGGAGCAAACAGCGAACTTCTTACCATGTCCAAACTTTAATGTAAACGTTTCGCCCGTTCGGGCTTCTTCAGTACATAAAACAGGATTAAAAATACTTGGAATAATAATTATTAATAATTATTAATAATTATTAATAATAATTTAATAAAAACGTTTCGGTATTAGACCTTCATCAGTTCGTACAAACAGTACCACTGCGGGTATGGCGTAGACTACATGCAGTGTCTTTGATTTGCAAACTGCAGACTAAACCAAACATAACTCAAACCAAAAACTAACCTTAACCTTAAAAATTGTTAGTGTTCAGTTAGGATTAGGGATAATTTTTAGGCCTAGGGTTAGTTTTTGGTTAGGGTTAGAGTAATATGTTAGGGTTAGTCTGCTGTCTGCAAATGTCAGACGCCATGGTGTATACAGACATAGAAACGTGTCTAAATTTTCCAGTTTTCAACTTCCATTTTCTCAACTCAGATAGGACCTAACCTAATGAAACTTTGTACGATTATCAAACAAGAGCCTAGAGGTGATCTTTCAGGTGCTGGTATTGATTTTCTGTGCAGTTTTATTTTATTATTTTGAATTTGCGGCGACCATTTTGTAGCCTGTGTCACAGACTAACTCAACCACTGGTAAAGTCAACTTCAACGGCGGTTGAGTTCGTCTGCGATGGAGGCTACCATTTTGGAGAAAGGTCTATTCACTGTCTAGACTACATGAACCTAAATTCATCTAAATTGACTACCTACTGTTTTTCTTTTTGATATAGCATCATACAGTGGAACCCCATTAAGGTATCAGTATACCCCAAATTTGACCATTTTGCAAGATTTTACTTTTTGTTATCTTCAGATAGATTACCTCAAAACCTTTCATTTCCAAAAAGTTTCACGAAAAAAGATTGCTTCTAAAGAAAGTTATGAAGAAAAAACGATTCTCACCATTAATTATTTCTAATCGAGAGCCGTCAACAGTTTGTCAACATGCATGTATTTAAAAGTCACGTAACAGGAGGGCCGACATGTTTGTAGATTCACCCGAAATTCGAAAGCCGCATCTTGCAATGTTCATGTTCATAGAAACATATTAAGAGACTGTGTCCGCGTTTTCAAGTAAGAATATACCGAAATGGGAAATTGTTCGGTGAGAATTGAGCTGAAGCACTCGTCTCAACCAGGTCTCAAATGACACCTGATCGCATCACTGATTAGGACAACTTGAAAATCGCTCGCGGTTGCATACCCATGTGGGCGAATATCCCACAGAGAAGCTAAATGGAGGGGAAAATGAAGCCCTAAACTTTACTTGTAGCACGATCGGTGAGAGGAGAACATTCTTCTCTAGCCATAAGAAGCGCGCATTTGAGGTCATTTGTATTCGATACGAACTCTGTTGTTAATTAAAGTAAGACGAGCCTTCTATTTATCGATCAACGCATAATTATTTTCACGCGTCTTGTGTATTTAATCTCATCAGACCGGAAGAACGCCCCAAAACATGTTTTCCCCCGTTTCTCGAAACTAAAATTTCAGCGAATGAAGCGCACGTTTCAAGTTCGTTTGCAACGAATTTTGAACCTTTTTTGCTGCCATTTGGAGAGAATGTTCTCCAATAGTCTGACAAAAAAACTGTGTCGGGAATTTTATTTTTTTCCCTCCTTCGAAAGTTATGAGTATTTTCGTACAGAGAATGCATGTTTTGTCAACCCTCAAAGTTTAACTATGTGTTAAAAGCTAACCAGACAAGTAATCAAAATTCCCCGACACAGTTTTTTAGAGAAAGGTGTAAAGAACACGTAGCGATGTGTTTCGCTTTCTCCCGTTCAATTCCGGCCGGAAACGAACTCGATTTGTGGACCAACATACTTTTTGAAATTGAGCGCTATATTCGAAACACGTTAATCTTTTTACTTCAAATGAATACATATTCGTAATCTACAATTCTTAAGCTTTCAGGAAATATATACTTTATTGGGGTTTTTGTTAAACGTCCGACCGTGAAACAGCGCCAACGCATGATGGTCATTTGGGGTATACTGATACCTTAATATGACTACCGACACAAAAATGAGGTCTTTTAGATAAGAAAACAACTGCATCAACTTTTATTCAGGCCAAGAAATATTGGCTGTAATAATTAGGTGGTCATAAGGTGGGGTTCCACTGTATTAAGAATTGAACCACACCAGCCAATCTACTTGGTAGTTTTTTGTCATCTACTCTAAAACTTATTGAAAAGCTTGAGGGAATAATGAACCTTTTGGCATGTACAAGATGTAGTCTGAAGTGAATCCTACTACCAATTTAATGTCTACTTCCAGTTTATTGCATTAATACTAACATTGTCGAAATGGATCTGTAAGCCCACATTTCGCCCTTTGGTTGTGTGAACAAAACAATAATTATTCAGACTGCACTTACACGGCAGCTACTACCAAAATTATTTAAGATGATTATTGATGTTGCACATTCCAAACGACAGACTGCAATTTGTACTTACTACCTTATCTGTTATGTTCAGACTGGCATATCATATTATTTCTAGCCATTTTTTTTAATTTTAGAAACTCTTAAAAGTTTATATTTTTACTCAAGTTAAAAAGTAAATACTTTAATTATATATTATGTAGATGAACGTTTAATTGTTTGTCTCACGATGGAGTCACTTTGAGATGTTGATTGCTACGTTTTGGCTAACTTTACTGCTAGTCTTCATCTGGCGATGAGGTCAATTGTTTATGTGTCGCTATAAAATTATGTAAGCACCTTTAATTATGTTTTGAATAAGAATTACTAGTAATAACAAATTACTGTGCAAAATGTGCCTACTTCAAATTTATTAATTATTAATTCATTAGCATGGTATCCTGGACATCAGACTTTCAAGGTCCTTGAAAGTTCTTGAAATGTATTTCTTCAAATGGAGAACATTGTCATTTAAGGTTTTGTAGAGATTGGAAATGTTGCTGTTTATTTTTTTATGAGCAAAGGCATAGGTCAGTTATGCAATTAACCATTGAATTATCTGTATTTATATATACCTTTGAAATTGTATTATATAGATGACTATATGAAAAGATTTATCTCCAAATTTTATAATATGTGTTAGCCTCTGATTCTTCCTATGTATTATATATATTATTTATTGTAAATTTAAATGGAGCCAGTGAATGATCTTAAAATCACTTCACATGATTTATAACATGCATATGTAGGGAAACAATAAAAATAAATTAATTTTAAAATTAATTTGGTGTCACTTATTTTTCTCCAACAAAAACTACCAAGTTAAAGCTTACCCAGATCAACTTTTAAGTTGAAAATTATATTAGTAATAACTATTGTTTCCCAAACAAGCTAAGATGGTACCCCTAGTTTTTATTCTCCCTTATTTCTTATTATTAGTTTCTTAGCTGCTGGCGAATAATGGTTCCTTAATTACCACTTCTGATGCCTTTTGTCCCTTTTTAAATGGTTTACAAAATGACCATTTTCTGAGCATTGAGGACTCACTAAAAGGTGAATTAAAGATGACTCGAGTCTTTTATTGAACATTAAAGAACAATTAAAGGTGAATTAAAGATGAATCGAGTCTTTTATTGAACATTAAAGAACAATTAAAGGTAAATTAAAGATGACTTTTTGAGACAGCCAAGGGAAAATTAAAGTTAAACTAAAGATGATTTAAAAGGTAAATTAAATATAGCTTTAAGACAATTTAGGGGATCTTCCTAAAGCTTATGAAATGAACCTTTAAGTTAGCTTTCATCTCGGCTTAAAGTGCTTATGAAATGGATCATAAGAAGGCTTTAATAGACGCATGAAAGTTCAATTAAAGGTTCATTTCAGGTCTTTCGTAAACAAATTAAATATTGTTTAAATACCTCAAATGTACACCTTTAAGTTAGCTTTAAAACCAATTAATTCAGTTATTTCACCCTGTGTGTTCTAACTCAAAATATATGCTTGTATCTTTTTGCTCTCGACAGCGTAAAAATTGTCAATATAAACATAAAAAAAGAATGGCTGCCTTGTTGAGAATGAAAGAAACAGATTTTCTTGTTTGTTAACTCGTTAGACCCTCTATCAAGAGTTACAGATGTTTTATAGAGAATTTGATGACATAAGGTTCATGAATGTTTGAAAAACTCTAAGAAAAATAACTGTGCGCAACCTCACTTATAAACTGATAACAAAATTTCAGCTATTTAAAAGGTTACACAATTAACCTACATTTCCTATAAACAACTAACTGAGTCACACCATCAAAATATTTGCTTTCCTGTCTTTTGATATCAATCTCTACTAGCTGAAAGAGTTTACATAGTAGACAACTATTATTTTATATTACATCCTGTGAGAAAATGTCGTCCTGATGTACCAGAAACAATAACAGTTTATTTCAAGATATTGACGGCAATACTAACACAGTAATTTCGTCACTGCACAGTTGACGTTTCATGAAAAACACATTTGTAAACGAATGAGTAACGAGATCAAAAAGATATGCTCACATATTCTAAACAACTCTGTGTAATGAACTCGAAATATATGTTTGAATGTTTTTGTGCTCGGCAACGTAAAAAAAGTCAATATAAACATCCAAAAGAAGGACTTCCTTGCTGAGAATGTAAGATACAGATTTTCTTGTTCGTTAACTCGTTAGGCTCTCAATAAGGAGTTGCAGATGTTTTATAGAGACTTTGTTGATATAGGGTTCTTTTTAACGTGACTAGATTAATTATTTCTCTTTTAACTCCTTACTTTCAAACACATTTATAACATAAATACAAACTATACCGCTAAATAACCTCGATCAACTTGGATACAAATAGCACACTATTTCCCAACAAACACGAACGAGCTATTAAGGACGTCTCAACGTGACAACAATTAAATGTAGATAACACAAATACCATTACAGGGCAAGATTACATTGGAAATTTGACCAAACAACAATTAGTTCAAAAGATCAAAATTAAACTGTTAACTTGTACTTCTTTTCTACATAGGCTAAATTAATTATTTCTCTTTTTACTTCTTACTGTTAAACACTTTCATAGCATAAATACAATTTTAGAGCTAGATTATCTCTCACAACTTAAAAACAAACATCAGACTATTTCACAACAAGTCTTCAATTACAGACAATGCACTAATGACCTATTACGTCAAAACCCAAACAAAAAGTCATTGTAACCGGTAACAATGCTAATAACTCTAACAGCAGCCAACGTCAGAATACATCAGCGAACTCTACAAAGTGTTCCTAACTAAATGAACGGTATGAATTGAGAAAAAACTGACTACAAAAAACCACAAAGCATTCGAAGAGGACCGTAATGTTTGTTAAATAACTATAAGGAATTCATTGTTTAATTTATCTGAAACAGAAACTACCCAGATCTTGCCAGAAGACGTCAGGACATCCATTCAGGTGATTCAGTCTTTTATGCAAAGTTGCTTTGTTGTTTAAAAGCCGTGTGTACCACATCTTTGAAACTGTGAATGACAGAGTAGGACTTGAAAATAAAAAGACATTTCTTGCACTCAGTTCAATTTTGAAGACGGAATTTTTTTAAAAACAACAAACCCAGAACAATATTTTTTACTGTTTAACAGATAGTCCCGAGAGCGAGACATCTGCTCTCTAGTGAAAATTTGTAGCAAGATATTTCAAATTCTTTCTCGGAGCGACTTTCGAGAAAAACAGTTTTACAGATAGGCCCTACATGTCCGTGCTAGTTCGCAAATTTGACAGGACAGCAACGTGCTATCTGATCAAAATCTGTAACGACATAGGTCCAGTTCGAACTCGGAGCAACGGTTGCGAAAAGTAGCTCCTAAGTTTTTACTGTTGAAACGAATTTTATCAATGTTTTTCAAGGAAAGAAAAGGTCAACCCCTGAAACATGCAATGAATAACCGATAATTAACAGTTGCATGCCTTTGATGTATTTCAGTTTCAAACTCACAACGAGGAAAAATAGACCCTAGCGGCATCACTCCAGTTGATTTGTCAAGGTTAGTATAAAAATCAACCTTCTTCTAATAGTAAACTTAATTGTGTTTTACTTTCCGTACACAGTGTATGCAACTAGCGACTAAGTTGTAAGTTCGATCTGAAGTGATGAAAAATTACAAACAAAACATTTAACTTCATTCTTCGAAATAATTTTGAAAAATAACAAAAGATAATGTTTTTACCGATTGACAGACAGACCAAACAGGACTGTTTTGCTCGGTTAATTTGAAAGATAATAAATTTGCCATCAGATGAAAATTTCGAAAAAGACACTTCAAATTCATTCTCGAAACAACTTTTGCGAAAAAACAGCACATAAGTTTTATTATTTTTTTCTCAGTGCGCGAGCGGGCGGTATCCAGTCAAGTTTGTTGTTCGCCGTTTGGAAATCGGTTTCACGTTAAAACTTGCGGGTTTTAAATTAAAATTTACCATGTTTAGACTCAATTCCTTCGTTTTAATTGTTTGCTTTTCGTTTCTCTGTTTTCCTAAACAAACCTTCCGTTAATTTTCATTCAAGAAATAACTTTGTGGCTACCGGTATTCCCGGTTATAATTCTCGGCACGTATCAATTTTGAAAGAGCCAATGCAGGCGAAGTTTGTCAGAGTTTCGCATAAAATGAAAACTGCTAATTGCCACCAAATGGCAAAAATTAGATTTAACATGTGAAATAAAATTGTAGTATACGTAAAGACTGTAACTGGGAACAGTTTTGCTCGAAAAATGGTTTTCGTGATATTTGTTTATGGCAAGAGTAATGTATGGAAGATTGCCGAATTTGACGGCGGCTTAACCTTTGAATGGTTTTTGTGAAAATGGAAATAGCTTCTCGTTTAAGCTGCTTTGTGATGAAATGCCGCTCTAGTCTCCATTTCTGTAATTACATATTTGTGGTGTAAAAATTAATCGTCTGAGTTTATTGTTACTTGGGTTATTTCTTCGGTAGTCTTCTGACATGTACTAGCGCGCGTGAAAAACAGATTTTGCAAAACAAGCCTGAGATTTATATAATATTTCTTTATCAAATTCAAACGAAGTACGAAAAAAATAAAAAGGTTATTTGCCGTCCTAGGTCGGTCCGTATTGAGAAAAACTGTGAACTGTTTAACAGCTGAGACTAGACTTATTCGAAAAAATATTAACAGATAAGTTTTTAATGATTCGGACAGACTGATGTCCAACAAGTCTGTTTGAATTTACTCCGTTTACTCGAGCTTATTCAACTAGACGTGAATCTTCTTTCCCTTATTTGTTTTACTTCGTTGTGCGTTAATGGTTTTTTTCCTTTACTGTGTTGATCTGCCTTGTCTTTAGCTTACAACATTACACACAAATTTGATTAACCCAACTAGCATCCCATCTAGGGACGCATTCTCACTCAATTCATGCTACAGAAATTGGACATAAACACCCGGGCCTGATCGACTATTAGGTTCAAATACAGACTTTACCTTGTTTCTAACCCTTTCATTTTGATCCGCAGTCACCTGACACTTGGAACTTCATATTCTACAATGGAAACTGAGAACAAAGATCTACTACTGCTAGCCAAGAAAAGAGAGTCTTACAAGGATGAAGTTGTGGCAGGGCCGTAGCTAACGGGGGGGCAAGGGGGGCAGTTGCCCCCCAAGAATGGGTAATGCTTTCTGAAAAACGAAAGCTGCGTATGTTTTTTTCGCGTTCAAACAGCCGCCTTCTTGATAAAAATATATGCCGAGGGTCTTTCAAAAACAAGATTGAACATTTTAAAGGCTTGGTACTCCATCTCCCCAGATTTTGCTCGGCATATTAATCAAGATGATGGGGAACGAAGAGGCGAGAACTTCTTACTTCTTAGGTAACTAAGTAAGTAGTTATATTTTGACTGCCCGGTACCATACTAATTTGAACATTTACGATTGATTGAGAAATATATTTTGGAGCGTAAATCCAACTGGAGACATCTTTTACACACGAAATAGACTAATAAAATGTTTAGTGTACTAAGGCCGATATACGGTATGTATCAAGGTAACAAAACCTCGGAATATTGCTGTAAGCACTAAAAATACCTGTCATTTTACACTGAATCGAGATTGATTTTTTGACAAAATATCTCATGGAAAATGCTCAAAATAGCATTTCCGAGCCTCTAGATTTCAAAATTTTCTGAGGGGGCATGCCCCCAGACCCCCCTAGCGGCTCGCGCCTTCGGCACTCGCTTCATTGCCCCCCCATTCAAAAAATTCTAGCTACGGCCCTGTGTGGGTTATATCCACAATGTATCTCCTGTCAAGAAAGGAACTTACATCGACTTCCAAATTCAAACTAATGAAAAAACATTGTGAGACGAGTATGTTTTTCTCGTCCAAAACTAAAACATTTTAGAAACTATAGTGAAAGTAGCAGACCAGTAAACTGAAAAAAATTCGCGTGAATACCAGTTCAAATACTGAAGACCTTTTCATTCCAAAATATGTGTCTATCGAATAATTTACTGACATAGAATTCCAGAAAACAATAATGCCAACAACCATTGACAAGTTCATTTGTGTTAGTCAATTAGTCATTGTAACAGAAACAATCGCTCAGAAGGTAAAACATACACCTTTGAGAACATCAGAGTCAACAAAGATAAATTTACTACTGACATATTTCAAAAACAAATTGAAATAACCCAAACTACAGTAACAGAGTGCAGCAACTGCCATCTAAAACAAAAACAATTATCTTGTACCAGAAATTGGTTTGCGGAAGTGTTGTTTCAAACATTAGTAATAACAAAATAAGTCTCACAATGTCAGTTAAGAATATACTTGAGCAGGTTTTCAGTCTTAATGAACAAGCAATAAACAGCAAAACGATCTATCAAAAGATTTCATTGAGGGAACTCATTCTCAAACTGCTTACTATAATTACAGTATCCGGCCGTTTTATCAGTCGGAAACGGAATAGAGTGATTAGTAGTTTAACTAAGTAATAACCAGTTAACTGTAATCCTGTTTCACTCCGTTTCTCTAATTCTGTACATAAATGAAATCGCTAAAACGCTTGTTATATCTCGTCGCATCGTCTAGTCATTTTTAGCGTTACCATTATAACAGTATGACTCCGTAAGGACGCAGCGTAGCTCTTGCTTTTCAAGAATAGTATGTTCTTATGTTAATTTTCAGTATTCCTATTGGCCTGTTCCGTAACTCTAAGTCAGAAGCTGACAGTGTTGAATAAGCAACATCAACCTAGAAAAGTACGCGCTTCAAGTCAAAAATATCTAGTCGCATCGTATAGTACTCAGTAATGTGCTTGTTCACTTCGAAGTGTACAGACCTCTTTTTCAGAAAAGTACGTGCTTCTACACTTACAGAGCTAAAACAGGAATGAATAATCAATCTTGAACAATATGTTACAATTACTTCAAGTCCTAATTATATCGTCGAATCGTTGGGTACTCCGTAACACGCCGGTTGTTAACCGACTTTAAAGTGTACAGAACTTGCAACTCCTAAATATCTCATCCAAACGACGGTAGTATTTTTTTAAAATTCCTCAAGTCCTAAATATCTCGTCGCATCGTGTATCTAAGTTTTTAACATGTATACTAGCCTGTTCTGGAACTCCAAGTGAGATGCACATACCATGTAACTCTGAATATTTATATTATCATTACCTTGTTTTTTCGCCTTATTTAACAGAGTTTGTTACCATCTTTTCGTTTTCTAATCACTCGTTGAATCAAATAAATAAAATACAAAAAAATGTATCCTGCCTCACATTTCCTTGATTAAAATTACTACCAGACCACTGAATTATTGAGTTTGAGTTTGTTTTGCCCCATTGCTTGTTACAATTCTCTCTTTAATGTCATTAACATATGGTTGGCAGGAGATCTCAGCAAGTTTTATCACTTCTTTCTAATTATTACTAGATTCTTAACCTAATAAATAACTTGGTCTGACCTAACAGTCGTGAATAATCGAGCTAGAACTAATTGCCTTAAAATTTCAGAAAGCAAAAACACAGTATACATGAATACGTAGCATGTGTACAAGAACAGATGAATCCAAATATTTGTTATATCAAAACGATCAATTTAGATGACAGATATGGTCCTTAATTAGCTAACAAAAATGCTGAAGACAGAGTGACCGAAACCCCGTACTGCAAAATCTCGTGTAACCCATGGTTACACGAGATAAAAATGAGTAAGAGAAGATTTTGTATAATTAGCTGCAGAAGCGAGGTGGTTTCAGATCATTCGACGGAAAAGTGGGGAAGACAGTACATCAATTTCCGATCAAGAGCGCTACAATTTATTACACACATTGTGTTGACATTGTACATTTGTTTAAAATTGCACTGCAATTTGACATCTATTCGATTCGATATGCTTCACAGACTTCACAGTAAAAAATATATTCGCCGCTTGAAAAAAGGAAATATGTTTTCAAATGTTTCCTTAACAAGAAAAGGAATGGTTCTTTACATGAAATAATTTATAATTGATGCAAATCTTAGTCGGAAATTCTAAGCAATGTCACGCAACGCGTCAACAGTAAAGGGCAGACGGTCGGGAGACCAGCGAATTTCAGTCGATCTCTTATAAAAGCCTGGTTATCACCCTCACACATTAATAAAACAGGCAATAAGAAACAGGACAGATGAGGTAAAGCATATGCATGTATTGTGTGTTAGTCATGTAGAACAATGTAAGCGAGTGGGTAATGGAATGTAATGGAATGTAATGGAATGTAACGCAATTAGTAAAGTCGTTTGAATTAATAATTGTGAAATGAAATTTTTTATTACAAATATTATATATGTAAGTTTATTTATTTTTTGCAAGGTGCAGATGAAATGTCCTGTTAGTAAGCTTTTGACGCAGTGACACATGCTTTTGTGTTGACACGCGAACTTCCCAAAAAAAACTAACTTGAATGAAGAAATTATGACAAAAAACTTCCATGGAGAGAACAATCATGTGCCTAAGTAGGAAGTCATGCCCTTCACATAATAACAGAGTGAAATCACAAGTAAAAAAACCTATTAAAACACTATATATCGACACACGATTGATACAAACTTTGAACACTCGATACGATTGATAACTTTCACCTTTATTCTATTCATTGAAGCAAAGTTAGTTTTTTAAGACTTGACTGTGAACCTTTTTTTTCTCCAAAATTTGAGCTTCTAAACTCGGGGTGCGGTTTATCTGCGAGTGCGGCTTATACGCCGGTGTTTACGGTAATAAGTGAATTAATAAAGAATTAACACATGGAAAATAAGGGACATAAAAGTAAACAAAACCAATAAAAGAATGCTAAAATGATCAAAACTTATTGCCAGTAAGTTATTTTCTGCCTTAAAAAAAACATCAAAATTCCAAATTTGGAAAAACATGCCTGTCAAAATATGGTTACCATGGTAATAGAAAGTTTCATGAACAATAACATGTCATAACAAATTGTTCCCAGATAAGATTTAGGTAAGGTAGAAAAATTTGGTGGCTTTTACTCATCGTCGGTTAGCGTTAATTTGTGTCGTGTATTATACTCACTGTCATGAAAAAGAATGGGAATTTGAGTACAAGATAAATTTTGAGTTTTAACAAACTCCTGGTACTGCTGCTTGTCTAATTGCTCTACAGTTTTCACTGTTTCAACAAACTTGGATATCACGGGTGTCTAGTACGAACAAATCCCCAGTCTGGTCTGTGATAGGGTTGCCCATTTCTTCAATGGTGCTACATTACTGTCCGATAGCGTAGTTATTTTCTTTCTGCATGATTTGTCGCTACTGGTCAAATTCATAATATATTCAACTTAATTAATTAGTCGTCATTAATGAAAATGTATTTACTATTTACTGAACTGTTAAAAAGAGGCTGCGGGAGAGAACAACACCACAATTTATTACAATCCAAAGAAACAATTTACCTATATTGAATAGAGTAAAGTCTCACGATAAACTGAAGATAGCGTATTTATTTAAAGAGTATGCACGAACCGTGACGACTGATGCAGACAATACGCGAAATATTCATAAGAAGATGTAAGACGTTCTTTATCGCATTGATTAAAAAAATTATGTCTTCGGCGTATTAGTAATTAAAAAGTTATTGCCGTCTTATTAGTTTTGCGGCACCTGCGGCTGGAATGTCACGAATTATCATAATTAGATTCGCAGCTTTCAAAGGTGCACACGGTTGATACATTATTGAGTCGTATGATCTTCGGAGAAGGGAAAAACTGCAATTTGTGTACAAGTTTTCGTCGCGGATCAGATAGAATTTCAGGAATTGATACGCGAGGGAGGTAAACTTAGTGTACTGTATTGTGGTTTAACAGAAGCGGAATTGCAAAAAAGCCTTGAAAAAGAGAATGTTTCGAAGTCTAACTTTCACATTTTTACTCCCTTACTGGCCAATAACTTTCAACCAGAATCTGCTTATGTTACATCGAAAAAGAGGTTATGATTTACCATTAGATAATTAAATCATTTAATTTTGGACGTTTCTCAAGCTGAAAACTTGGACACAAATATTGCTTGTCCGCAATTCTACTTTAGTAGCTTAAATGTCACCGGTAAATCGCGATCTGCCAGTAAAACGACAATCATATGATGTAATTCCATCATTCGACAATATCCCTATTAAGTTTCAGCGGAATCGACTTTCAAAATTCAGAGATTAGAAGATAACACCTACCCCAGAAATTTGGCTTATGAATTTATTCATGAACAAGGGTCCTGCGCGATTTTACAATGTAAGAGCAACTGCTCCCTGTTTTCACGTCTTTACGTTTCATATCAGGTCCGGGATGGTTACATGGAAGAGTTATTTGGTCACAAGTACCAGAGTTTCCCACCTGCACGAAGAAAGAGAGGAAAGGTTGTACGTACATATAGAAACGTCAGGCCGGACACCAGGATCCCAGGAAACAGAACAGCCTTCTTAAGGGTGGGTGAGAACAAAGAGAAGCTATTCCATTGCCTAGCCGAGCAGCTTACAACAGCAGCTTATCCTTCTTACCTGTTGAAAGTCAAGTAAAACTTGAGCAATGACATCTTGGGCGCCGATTGAAAACTTTTCGTAGTCCTCTTTAAAACGATCATACGCATCAGTGAAGTCGTGGAAAGATAATTTAGCTGCATCTTCTCCGTCCAGTTGCTGACGTACTGGATCCAAATGTTGCTTGCTAAGCTTTTTAGTGATGGCGTTGCAGGAGTCCCTTGTGGAATTAGCATTCTTCGTGTACCAGTCGTCTAGCGTCTCGTCCATCGATATCTGTACATTAAAAATTTAGGTGACGTTATATTTTCAGCCGATGCAAGAGTCAGTTAAGGTGATTCCTTAGTATTGCATTGCGCATCCTTACTGCGCATGATTTCACACGTAATTAGCGCGCGTACATTAAGAAAATGGCGGCTTTTCCTTTACGGCTAAGCTCGCCAGAGAGATGAATCGTCGTTTTCTCGTAAATGAGTACGGTGATCTATCAATTTTTTCTCTTATTTTGAGTCTAGCAATCACCTTCTTTCTATAAAATAAATATAGACTAATTTCTATTGCAGAAGAATAAATAATCACCGGAAACGTGAACTTAGCTAATAAAAACGTTTCTGGAAGCTGATATTGTAAGGAATTAAGGGGTATATACAAGGTCCTCCTGTTCCTAAACGAATACCGGGACCCCTTTTTATTTCAAAATTGAAGTTCCCTTAGATAAACAACCAATAGGCAAAGTTTGAATGAAAATCTATTGTAAGTTCCATTTTGATGGAATGACCTTAAGCGGAAAACTTAACGTCATAATGGAAGAAATACGGCCTTTCGATGTTGCTACATTCAATTCAAATTCAAATTCACTTTGAGCAACTTCTGGAGTTTTGATCAACTTTTTGTACTGCAAGCAACCTAGAGCAACTTTTGCTTTCCTTGGCAACTTTTGAGCAACAAATAATGATAAAACACCCAAATTATCCCAAATGTTTCTATTAATTGAAACTGGTCGACACTAAGAATGCTGTAGACGTGTAGTATTGACCCTGCATGCAAATGATTAACATTCCTTTGTTTTCTACTTTCCGTGCATGAATTGATGTGCGCCCACGAACTGGACAGCAGCTATATATTTAATATCGCCCGCGAATTATCCAGCGGTTATTCGCTCCAACACAGAGCCGCCGCCATCTTGGTATTTGATAATCTGCATTCTGCATTCTGCATATTCTGCTAGTCATGGCATCACAATCGCCAGCTGAAATTTCTGACGAAGAAACTGAATATGTGGTGTCTATGGTCAATATCATGAGATTTACTCATTAGAAACTACTTTACTTTATTAGAAAGTACTACTATTGCCAGTTATGTTGAAATTTAAGATTATATTGAATTACACATTGAACATTTTTAAGTTGTTATCTAGAATAAAATGGCTCGCCAAAGTGAGCACTTTTTTCAATTTTTGGCAACTTTTGAGCAACTTTTAGCCTTTTTTGGATTTGCTAGCACAATCTACCATAAGATAGCCCATTGTGCTAGTTTTCTTCTAAAACAAAAATTATTTCAAAATGTATTTTTCTTCCGGAGTTATAGCAAATTTTGTGTTTCGCGTGACTAAAACGTTATTCCCCAAAGGTGTTTTGAGATGTCAACGCTTTGTGATCTCCCGTGCAGTGTGACACGAGAATACATCTGGGAATGCTCAGATTATATAAACTAGTAGCGTCTTCGCAGAGTTCGCATTATCTCAAGTCCATGCGAGAGGAAAATGCACTTAGTCTAGAAAGTCGGCTTTTATACCATGAAACGAGGAGGGAAAAGGTGAAAATTCACCCAGGGTAAAAAGTAAGAGAAAGTCCGATCCTAAGAAAGCCAAGACAGACAACAAGAGTTTCCACTCCACTTGTACTTTCTTCTCCGATTGGATTGTTTTTTCCTTCTTTGCCTCTTACTTGCTGTAGATTTTCGCGTACCCGACTTCGCTTTTCCATTGTAAATAAATGCAGATATAACTTCGCTGAGCGAGCGCCGAATACCTTTTCCCGTGAATTCAAGACTGTTTTGTCACAAGCCTCATTAGGGGGCCATATCTTAATCTTCATTGGTCGGCGGCATGAACACATTCACACCCGCGCTGAGGAAGTGTGAAAAATAATAACATATTTTCGGCCCGAAAACTCAGGGTTTATTTTTGCGCAGATTGCCACACTTCAAGTGAATTTTAAATAGGTATGTAGATTTGTCAGATTTTTACGAAATTTGGCCAAAATAATCGTCAGATATCGGTGGCAAAAAGTGTGTTGGGTTTTTAAAGCTTTTTAAGGAATTCGAAATTGTTTTACTTTTACGCCTCTCTGCGTGACACGAAACGAAAAATTTTCTATTGGCCAACTTTAAAGTTGTTTTTTCTCAAAAACCAATAGGAAAATCTATAAAGCCTGACACACTTCCGTAGCCCATCAAGTGCTGATTGATATAGTGCAGTTGGTTTGGTTGTACACTCTAACGCGAAGGCGGGCAATTCAGCGAAGCAAACATCGACAGTTTTGAGTTTCAAGGCTCGCGCGCGCTTAAAGGGAAACAAGGGTCTACAAAAATTTTACCTCAAATGAAAGTCCATGTGCTCAGGATTTCGAAAATAATATTCGTTTAGTTTCTGGTCGCCTTGATTTTTTTGTACAGCACTTCGAAATCACCACTTTTGACACTAGTCCGCCGCCATCTTGGAAGTTACAAATGGAATCGAGGCTATGACGTAGAATTAGTCAAGGACATGTGTGGCGTGACAGGCTCGTACAACAAACAAACTCGCATTTACGATCGACGCGAAAGAAGATTTATGTGAGAAATAATAAAGTATGGTCCTGCACTGTTCACTGTCTTGCCGTTGGCTGTTATAATACCTGCAGAAACACGAAAGGGAATTTAATAGGGGTAAAGCTTCCTGACGATGTAGAACGTACATGGCGTGAGGGAAATTTACCGAAACCCTGACAGGCAACAACTGTTTTGTGTAGTCAGTACCGCCGATGAGCGAGATCTTCAGGTACATGTATATATTTTTTCAATTATATTTGGCTCCTTCATGAAAAATAGTGTTCCATAACCCTTTCAAGATTAAAGAAAAAATAAGCGCCGATCGACCGCCTATCAAAACCAACAACTTTCGCATTGACCCACAGTACTGTATCACCAGGCGTAGTCAATCGATAGAAATCGATATCGGAAATCAATCGATACACTCGATATCAATCGATATCAATCGCCGATTGCTATCGATTGATATCGGAAATCGATAACAATCGAACTCACAGAAAAAAAAATTTATCGATTGTTATCGATTGGCAAAATCGATAACAATCGATAATAATCGATAAACATCGATAATCCAAAGGAGTTACGCGTTACGCCGTTACTCGGATTACTAACAAACCAAAGGAGTATTTGTTTCAAACATATTACTGAAGATGGCGTGGCTATCTAGACATGTATCTAGTAAACAATACGAGACCGGCGTTAATCGTTAAGCATTTTATTATCGAATTCAACATCTCGTCCAGGCAGAGTGTTCATCGCGTTCGAGTAGTAGTAGAGTTAAGTAGAGTTAAGACTTTTTATTTAATCGTTCCTTTTAAATCTTTGCTTTCCTTATAATTATTCGTTTTTATAATAGTAAATTATCATATCAGTAAAGTAATGTTTATTTGTTTATAATAAGTAGTTTTGTTAAGCGCTGTTGGTTTTTTAGTAGAAACGGCGCTATATAAATAAAGATTATTATTATTATTATTCACTTGGTTTTCTGGGATTTAAAAGATTTGAACATGTCCATTCATTCGAACCCTTGTTTTATGACGACGAAAAACACAGAAAACTGCTTCTTCTTTTGCATGTATTGTTCCTGGTCGATATTTATGGAGCCAAAGTGATTACTGCTGTGCTACTGGATTATTTTTTATTTCTTGCTTACTCTGTGATTTATTCTTACGTTTCTTTTTTAATGCGACTAATTTAAATCACAAAAACACTGATTTTGTTGTTTATTCTGCTTCATCTTTATGGCGTTGCTATAACGAGACCAGAGGGTTGCACGCCGCTACTTTGCACACTGCAACTTCTTCTTCCGGTATTATGAACTGCGCTGAAGATCGATAAAAAGACCAAATTGTTCCTGTTATTGTTTTTGTTCCTATAGTATTTTGTTGATAATTGTTAAACTATTGCATGCTATGATGATTGAATGACTCAATAAAACCATATAGACAACATTGTGTAAATGATTAACTTGTAAAATGACAAAAATCATTTCCGATAACAATCGATAATAATCGACAACAATCGATAAATTAATCGTTATTGATTTCTATCGGAAATCGATATCAATCGAACTCACAACTTTTTTTCTTTATCGATTTCTATCGATTGATATCGGAAATCGATATCAATCTTCGATTGTTATCGATTGTTATCGATTGATATCGATTATCGGTTTATCGATTGACTACGCCTGGTGTATCAACATTTACACAGTGCCGTGCCCGTGAGTCGAGATTCTATTGTATACCCAAGCTCGGAGAATTCATCCACTACAAAACCAAAACATTTATGAACAAAGATCGTCTTTTCTTAGAAGAATTGAATGAGCGACTGCCGGGTATCTAGTTTTTTGAAAACACTTCCCGGCTGCCGGGTGACACAGCTTACTGTAGCTGTGTTTTGTTTGTCAAATATAATTATTTTATTTTCCTTTTAAAATTCGCATAGAACTTTGCAGTTATTTAAAACACCGAAGACCCTGAAAATATTCTTTCAATAAAATATACCATCATTTCTTTCCAACTTTTGAATGGTTTCTAAGCTAGGTTCGAACTTCGAAAACTGAAAAATATATCAATTAATTAAATTAGCGCGCATAAATACACAGCGCTATTTTACCAGTTTATTAAAATATGTCATCATGGAAAATCCCCAGTATAAATGTTGCAAATGTCTTCAAACGTTTTTATACCGACGAAGCGAAGAGCCACTATCATGTATTTTATGCACTCGAATTGCGTGCAAAAATGTAATCTTATTACACAATTGTTTATCATGTAATTGTTGAAAAGCAGATTATTCCGAAAATAAAAACTTTTCAATGAAACTAGTAGCATGTTCGTCAATAAAACCTGATCTCGCTTGAATCAAAAAATTAAATCAGAACCTCATTTTAGTTTCAGCGATTGCTTGCAGGCGAAACTGCTTTCGGCTGGCCTGCGAATACAGCCGCCCGGAAGGCGGCTATACTCTCGGCTCGACGCGAAAAGTACCAAATTATAAACCCGTGCTCGTTATATAAAGGATTCCTAATATTCTTACTAAATTCCAAGTGTTTTTTTTATTGATGGGCAAGAAAAATACAAGAACAACAACAGCAATAACAATCGACATCATATCACCTTAATTTGCATCACAACGAACTACACAGTTAATTGTCTTTTACGGGGGATTTTTCCAGTCGATCGCTGCGTACTTGGTTAAAGCCGATGACTGCGGTTCTGAAAAAGTCGGCTTGTAAACACACCGGTCTAAACGATTCGTGATCTGTATAATGCATTTAAGAGTCATTGTCTGAGAAAGTGTTCCAGGTGTTGGAAATGGGGTCAACCGATTTTGATGAAACTTGGTAAAGAAGTTGGCCTTGATGAGATATTCCAAAAGCCACTTTGGTTTTGTTTTTTGACTTTTTATTTAAAAAGTTTCAGGGGGGGTCCCATTTGGCGCCTCCGAATCATTGAAAATCCTGTTTTTGAAGGGGCAAGTTTGGATTAGTATAAAACCAAACAAACAAAACCTATTGACTAATTAATTGTATGGTGTGTTTCTACTATAAATACTCTTTCAGTTCATATGTGCGGATTCGGCACAAAAGGTTCTGGCAGCGTGGGGTCTGGGACGAGTTTTGGCCAAATTTTGAAGAGAAAACCACTACCCAAAATTGCCAAATTTTAGAAGTTCATATTTTTTAACTGCCCAATTGGCTAAAATTGATACTTGTGTCAGGAGTTACCCTAATGTAAGTAGAATGAAAATCAATTGAGAAATATTTGGCCCATTTATTTTTTAGGTGCTTTAAAGACCCATTTTGCAGCACACCCTCACGAAATTTGCATATTGTCAAAAGCCAAAATTTAACACCCATACTAGCTTTATTTATATTTAAACACTTCAGTTTGCTTTAGTGAGGCCTAATTTATTTATAAAATATTTGAAAAGCAGTAATTGTGTGAGTAAACACTACTTTATACTTTTAAATTGCCTTAGAAATAATAAATCAGTGCTCACAAAACCAACTTTTGTTTCACTTAAAACAAAAATATGCATTCAATACAGCAACTTAGAACACAAATAACTAATAGGATGGTGTGTTAGTTATGTACTGACACTTTTTCCAAATATAGCCATGCTTACTTGAACTTACCTAAGCCCTTGGCTTGGCCCTTGGCTTGAAGGAAACTGATGTCTTTATGGTAAATGTAATACAAATAAATAGCCATATTCCAAAATCAAGCGAGTAAAACCATCCTATGGCCAAATCATATTACCTGGCGATCAGTTTATTCTGTATTTGTTTACAGATGAGTCCATAATAGTCCAATATAATGAAGAATGCTTTCTGAAGCCGTTGACTTGTTTGGCAGTTTTGTCTCCTATCGAGCTTTTCGGGACTACTCGTCATTGGATGTAAATAATTAAACACAGTTAGAAGTCCATATGATATGCAGATTTTCTCCAGGGGTAAAACAGATGTCCTTACATCGGATTTAATACCATACATATGTAGAAGACAAAAAAGTCCAAGCTTTATATCCTTGCCCTTTCAGATCCTTTCAATACGTGTATGTTTATCTGCCATTTTGGATGTGGTCGCAAGAGAACTGGGTCGAGAGTAGTCTCAGTCTAAAACAATATGCACGCAATTTATTTATTTTTATAGGAGCATATTACCCTCCTATATTTTAAATCTTTATTATCAACTAAACAGAAATACAATAAAAATTAATTGTATATTCCTTTGACGTGTTGGCATATAATTTTTGCTTTAATTTTGATGCATTGACTCAAACACCTACATTTCGTGACTCTTTTTGGGGGGTTACATTTCATTAGACCGGTCTCGGAACAATTGCATAAAGCAACGTTTTTATCTCCAGTCCTCCAAATCAGTGGCATGGCTGAGTAATATACCGTCTGAATAAGCTGTTCTTTTAATAGTTTCAGATCCAGTCAGTCATCCAGAACATCCATCACCTAATAACATATACTTTCTTGTTCCGTGGCCGGTGGGACAACTTGACAATACTGTATGTACATCACTCACGATTTCCATTGAAGGCGCGACTGGCGATCAGCTCTTCGGATTCAGCTGTTTCTGGTTCAGTCTTGAGCAATAACAAGCTCAACGTCTTCCTCTAAGGAAGATCCGTGTTGTGGCTCGAACATATTATGTAAAACGGGCGTATGGCCACATCTGAATACAGTCTGAATCTATCTGTAGCTCGAGAAATGACTTGTTATCACTTTCTGCTTTCTTCCAATCCGACTTCCGGTGCGCTCCTTGACTAATTCTACGTCATAGCCTCGATTCCATTCGTAACTTCCAAGATGGCGGCGGGCTAGTGTCAAAAGGGGTGATTTCGAAGTGCTGTACAAAAAATTCCAGGCGGCCAGAAACTAAACGAATATTATTTTCGAAATCCTGAGCACATGGACTTTCATTTTAGGTAAAATTTTTCTAGACCCTTGTTTCCCTTTAACAAAGCGATATAATTTTAAAATGGCAATATATTCGGATTCTACATTCTATTACTTTTACAATGATATATAGTTTACCGTGGTTTCATTGAAAATAACGCGCGTGCGAAAGATTTTCCGGAAGGCACCAAAAAGGTTATCAGTAACCTTAAAGTGCCTATAACCCTTCGCTAGCAATATATTTTTCTTAAACTAGGAAGGTTGAAGATATTATATTAAAAAAAAAATCCAATTCGCTTTTTCCTTCATTATTTTAGAAGCATTTAAACCCGCGCCTCAGCGCTGAAAATCTGCGCGCGCGGTGAGCCTGGACCGAGCTGTTCTGTGACTTAGCCTACGATCACTTGTTGTTTATACCCTCTCTTTTCTATGCTATTTGTGTTTGAACACCCGTATACCGTGCATCAATCTGGAATTTTTTTATGATTTAGCGAGTAGAAAAGCAGCGAAGTTGGGAAGACCGTCAGAAGCGTGTTCCATAACACTCGTCGTCAGACTATTTTATCGCTCGATATATTATGACACAGGAAGTACAAATGATGATTTTTCGCTAACTTTAATAGCTGTAAAAAAAATGGCAATTCAAAACTTGGAAGTTTTTTTGGGCAAAATAATGTTCAATAAGGCAATGAATGAATTCTTTGAAGTGTTGTCCATTTGTCGATTGGACAAGAAGTTTCTACCTTCCACCAGGGCCCAGGAAAGCATGGGCGGTGAAATGCGCACTGCGCTTTTGTGCGATGTTTGATGCGGAGCGAGACTGGGTCGAGCGCGCTTGAGAGCGCTCGAGTTCCAAACATGCCGGCAAATGAAGTTCAATAGGTGATGCAGAAAAGGGATTGCTACAAGAGAACGGTACGGGATTTCCACTTAGTTTTTGTACAATGAACATGTCGACATGTTGGTAAAGCTGTAATAAAGAACGGGTTCAATATGTAAAATCAACAACGATTTTATTTAAAATAATTCGAGCTGCTTCGAAACGCGTTGCTCTTTTAGTGTGGGCGCGAAAAGACACGGGTTAATTGCCTGCAATCTAAACCAAACAAAGCGGTAATTTTCGGCGTATGCATAGAGCAACCTTCGCTTTTTCATTGGTGTAAAAATCATTTTGAACTTTTTTGAACTTTTTTATTTACCCGCTATAGACGTCAGTACACAGTTGTTCTCTCCATAATACCGTGAATTTGGTCGTTCGACATTGTTGTTTTGCAGAGGAAAGGCAATTGCAGAGCCATTGTACGAGAACGTCACAAAACAATAGGTTTAATTAGCAGTACAATGGCTGTGCATTTGCGTTTTACATATTGGTACATTTCTTTGCCGTTCAAAGTTCAAATTGAAATTGACACCGATGAAAAAGCGAAGGTTGATCTATGCATACGCCGAAAATAACCGTTTTGTTTGGTTTAGATCGCAGGCAATTAATGTAGTTTTGTGTGTGCTATGATGAAAACGGAGACCTCTGAAAACCCTTATGCCGTTTTCGATCGTTTTAGTGTGGACCAATGAAAAATAATAAAAAAAATAACACTCGCACGCCTTGCGTGCCTATGTTTCTCCCAGCTACCGATTTAATTTCATTTTTAGCTCAGCATGAGCTTTAGCTCAGGATGAGGTATCGTTATGGTTGGGAAAAATGTGTTAGTTTATAGGCGGTGTAAACTTTTCTTGGTAATTCCGCTGACCAGCGCATAATGCCTGGGAAATCACAGCACTAAACAACATTGCGGGCGTAATATTTGGTAGTTATTGGGGGTCGGGGGTAGTTGCCTGATCGCATACCATACAAAAATGGCGGATTGCTTCCGATTTTCAGGACGGTTATTAAATTTATCCGAGTTCTCTCGTCTTACACATTTAAAAGACAGGGCCCGGTTGTTCAAAGGGTGGATAATGCTATCCACCGGATAAATCGCTATCCGGTGGATAGCGACGTTTGTTTTGTTAACACTTATCCACTGGATAACGATTTATCCGGTGGATAGCGTTATCCACCCTTTGAACAACTGGGGCCAGACCTTTTAGGAGTTCCGATGCCAACATTGCCCAACAAACGCATAAATTCTGCAATTCCATCGTTCCTCGGTTTGAGAAATGCTTCTTTCACGAATTTACATCATGTTTCTTTATCGAACTACGTCGACAAATTCAGCCCATTTGGAGATGAATCAAGGGGTTTATACAACTTCATTTAAAAGCACCGGGAACAGGACGGTTCCAGCAGGGAATATTTCAGGCAAACTACATTTCTCGACCGCCGAAAAAGAGGAAGCGTTCAACTGATCTTTGGTGTTTGGACCCTTTCGATAATTTCTCAAGGCATTTCAAATGGATTTTCAAGGAAAACATCGAAGTACGGTAAGCTTAAATGTTATTTCTAAATGTTGTTTGATTTATAACAAAAATTCCATTCAACTTTTGTAATTTGGCATATGAAGATGTACAATTCGATCGATCGATTAAACAGCTTTGAACCAAAAATAAATAAAATGTAAGGTATTTGAATATATTTGAAAATATTTTGGCTACAAAACCTTTTTGCTTGTTATTGTGTAGATATAGTTTCCATGTAGAAAATCAGGCTTCATCAGAGGCTTGTGTTTGATCATTTAAATATGAAATTTCGCGCTATATAAATTTTAATTATTATTATTATTAATTATTATAATATCACATAATTATTATTTTAAATTTCTCTGATGGATTTTTCTACTATAGTTTTATTAAGTAATATTGTATGAATAAAGTCACATTTTATCTAAATCAGTCTATAAACACAAAACATTAATTACCTCTGTTACACATACTTATGAACTGTAGGTAATATTTGTACTAAGAAGCCTTCATGCACCTCCAGGCGAATTATATCCTTTTAAGTATGATTGTGTATTTGTGAATCATTGATTAGCAAGACTCTAAGTCAAATTCCAGAGGGTGGGGACAGCAATGGAGGTCAAATGCCCCGTATATGCCCAGCCTCCCCCCTTCCCTTTTCCTCTGACCATGGCTTAACATTGATAGGTGAATAAATACCATATAGTCAAACCAGAACTTTAAAATAATACTAATCAATAATTATTTCAAAGTTATTGTGATTTGTATTATTGAATTTGGGCTGACTGTTTTCCAATATATATAAAATTATATATACAGTATCGGGGGTAAAATTACAGTGAAACAAATCCAAAGGAAACGACTTTTGGTTTGTGTTATTGGTTTTTTGAGAAATCGAGGGCTCGAGAAATCGGGAGTTGCACTGTCTATTTATATATTTGTGTCTTTGCAAAACGTAAGAGTTGCGTGACATGATAAGACTCGATATAAGACTGCTGACCAGTTACCACAGAAAGTTAACTCCTGCCCAGATAACATGGCAAAGTCCATCCCCATTTTTCACAGGGAAGAGCCAACAACTGCATTCAATGAATGTCATTAACATCAATTACATTGCTGAGCTGGCTCATGGAAGCCTTTGATTTATTTCAGTTTTGTCATGGCGGTCAATTACCTGTTTCTGCACTCAGTCAATCACAATACAGGAATATTTGCTTGTACACTATAAGTAAAATATAAACTATGAAATGTTTTACTTTCACCTTCAGTTCAATGAAGCATTTCTCAACTGTGTTGGTTGATAAGCCTGCAGCAAAACAACTTTTCAACTGAGCAAATGCAGCATCATGACACTTGCGTATCTCATCACTGTCACAAGGCAGTTTAGGACTCAGCTCAGACATCATGAAATCGTTATATGTCTTCATTGCGTCTTTTTTGGCTTTTGAACACTGTTTCTGTACAGCCACATCCCAAGTATTTTGGACGTTTGGAATGGCACCGGGGGTATTGATGGCCTTAGTGTACAGCTCAACCAACTGAGCTAATCCTGGAAAAGATATGAATTCGTTTTTTTAACTTTTAATTACGGACTTCTTTAAACATTATACAGTAGACTCCCGCTTGGAGAGCGGAAAATTGTTCGAGGTAGCGAGGATTCGAGATAGCGAGGGTGGTGTCAAATTTCGTAATTTTCAACAAAACTGAACCAGTATACAAATCATCGACCTGTCGGTGTTTGCAGAGTCTACTTTATAGGTCTCTTTACTGTCTTTATACAACAGAAATAAATACTGTTTGACAGACTGAGTGTTTCTTTTTTCTCATTCAAGTCCAGTATAACTGTAATAATGTTTACCTACTACGAGTGCCGGTTTAATTTGTACAACGAATACTGAATATTAACCTACAGACTACTACTTCACATCTGGTGGTCAAAATGAAGATTGAAAAAAATAATAATTTCAAGGCTTTGCTGGTGCTGTGAATTAGTGAAACTGTTCTCTATAAGAAAAGAGAGTTGACGTGTGACGTGCATCACCGCATCAGCATGATCGCCGATACAACATACTGTACAATGAAAGAACGTCTATCGCAATTCGAAGTTCGCCTCTTGGTGGGTCACTCAACATCATAATTATCGCAGTTCGAGATAAGGAGTGTTAACCCTATTCAGACCGGGGGGGGCGGAATCTGCCCGCCGAGTCTTTTTTTAATATTGAAGTAAAAGCCGCCAAACTTTTTGACTTTACCTAACATTTATCTGGGAACAATTTGATATGATACGTCATTGTTCACGTAACTTGCTGTTACCATGGCGACCATATTTTGACAGGCATGTTTTTCCATTTTTTTTTAATTCTGGCAATAACTTTTACAGTTTATGATCATTTTAGCATTCTTTTATTAGTTTTGTGTACTTTTGAGACATTTTTGGTGGTTTTCTGACGTTTTGGAAAAATCAAGAAACCCAAGATGGCGGATCCAAGATGGCGGCTGTTCGGAAGTCATGACGTAATTTTACGTCGTATGACGTCATTATCTCGTGTTTCGTACGCAAAAAGTCGATTGTTGGACGTACTATATATCCTCCAAGTTTCGTTGTCGTAGCTTTAATAATATTGGAGAAACGGAGGTGGGGAGATGTCGCCCCCCCCGGTCGGAAAAGACCCAAAAAGCCCGGTCTGAATAGGGTTAATTTAGGTCACGGGATGGAAGTCGCACTTTGTTCGAGATAGCGGGGGGTCTACTGTATGTTCATAAGAAACACCATAAGCATTTTCTATATCGTATATTGTGTAAGTGTTCTGAGACTGGTAACGATTTGCGTTACTAAATGATCTGTCAGCTGGTGATATTATATGCTGTGGTTGATCGCCCACGAATATCGTCAGTGATCGACAACTATGGGTCATTATAATATACTCACCACAGGATATTGCAATTTTGGACAATCTGATTGGTTCCCTACTCAAGGCATATGAGGCAATGTACCATTACTACCTTTTTGGGAAGCCCGCTTAGTTTTACAAAATAATAAATATCCCATTTTTCCTGTGTTTTTTCCTTCCGTTCTTTCCCCAGTAATTTTTAATTGCAATATCCTGTGGTGAGTATATTATAAAACAATTATTCTACTCAATCTCGTCGTACATAACTCATAGCCAACTCGGCTACGCCTCGTTGGATATGAGTTAATGTACGACTCGATTTCGTGGAATAATTGTTAATTATAATCCATCAATATTTTTTCTCGCGCGCGATTGGTCTAAACACGTCACGTGACGCAGCCAAAACTGGGGAATATCCGGGTGATATTCCCCAGTTTTGAAAATTTGCGTTTCACATTCGCAGGTTCAGTTTTCGTCTCAAATAAATTGCTAAATTAAATAAAACTGATTGTTTTGAACAGACTATAAATATTTTTGAACGCCAACAGAATTATTTTGATGTTTAACAGCTTGGCCGACCGAGATCTTTTACGGCAAACAGAGCGGCCTTGTGAACAAATATTTGAAGGATAATAACTACAATAGCCTCCATTTGGCTTCAAAAATATGCTCGGATATTTGTCCTTGACATTATCTGTTCCTCGAAGCTTACAGTTTTTCTCGAGCTTCGCTCTCGGAAAACTGTTCGCTTCTCGGAACAGATAATGTCCGCGGACAAATATCTGAGCATATTTCCTCGCCAAATGGAGGCTATTGTTTATATATAGTTAGCAGTAGTAGTAGAGGAACAAGTCGTTGAAAGCTGGTGTTACCTTCACCACTGACAAGTTCGTCGTCGTTGAAGCTGTTTTTTGGCACGAGAGTGTCCTTCAGTAATTGACGGAATTGCTTTAAACCACTTAGAAAAGCGGGGTTTATCTGACTTTGTTTGTCGCTAATACTTTTTAATACTTCAGGATCAACTGTTGGAATTGGTAAAGCGAAAGCATCAAAACCAGGAAAGAAACTTAAGATGCTACGGACAACGTTCTTGCTTTGATCACTGCTGGACGATGACTGTTCTTTAAAAACCTAAACAAAAAGTAATTAATTAATCACTACTAAATATATGCACAGAGTCCAACCTGAACACATAATTATATGTTTATATAATTATATGTTTAATTTATTAAATAAACAAGATGTTGCACACGCTGTGCATTGGTGAGGCTCCAGTGAGTGAGTCATTGTAGGTACATAATGCTTGCAGCATACGTCACATTTGTTAAAACTGAGAGCGATATTTTGCTTACGATAAGGCAGAAACTGACTTTAATCCACCTCTATGTTTGTGGCAATTTTGACAATAACATGTTTGTCTTGCACGTCTCGATCAAATCAAGCAAGCGCACTGATCTGGAACAAAGGATCTCAGGCAATCGCTTCGCATAACTCTGTGTTGTATGTGTAAGGAATGTAAATTAATGTTCAGGAATAACAAATATACGTTTAGAAATAAGTGAATCAAGATATTCCGTCCCGTGAACAATTGATAATTCAATTAGTTCCTGTATCTCAGTTAGATAAAAATTTACCTTTGTTAAAAAGTAGTCCTTTATGTTCTCGCAGTCACGTGGTAGAGATTGCGTCATATCCCTCAGCAGCCATATGAAGAAAGGAGATATTTTGTGGAAAATGTCTTTGTCTTCAAGACCAGCATAAGCTTCAGAGTTTGACTTCATATCAATTTGTTGTGACAGATTTGCGATATAACTGTAATAAGTTTGTTAGGGAAATTATTATAGCACACTGCCATTAATGCATTTTTTGATCAAATTAAGGACGGTGCCTCCTATTGTTACTGCGCATACGTTCTGCGCATAATTTCTCGCGTCATTAGCGCGCGCTCGAGCGCGCGCGCATACAGAACATTGCGGAATCTCTTTCAGGCTAAGCTCGGCAGGGAAATATATGGTCGTTTTCTTCATATAACTTACAAAAACGCGTGGTGACCCCTACTTTTTATGTTATAAAATGGAAGCGGTAAGCCTATTAAACATATGATTAATTTTTTGTTGTGTGCAAAAGTTATTTAGACTGTATTTTTGGTACACCAGAGGAGAGCTGTCAGGGTTGATAATGGCTACGTTGCGATGATTTTTAATTAAAAAAACTCATAAACAGTAGTTGTTATATTACCATTTGTTAAGTATTTTAAAGCTTTTTATATTTATTATTGCTTTTGTGTATGTCAAGGCAAATTCAAAGGGAATCTGCGAAAAAAATATTTTTCTTTTTTTTCCGAGAAAATGCTATTTCAGCATTTTTTTCCATATTGAAGCTTGATTATCTCTGGAAAATGCGTGGTTACCCCCAATTTTCTTTTTGGATTCCAATAGCCCTTGCTAAGATCTGCTTTTCCCGCATATTCATAAACCGCGCAAAAATACTTTGGTATTAGGAGGCACCGTCCTTAAAGAGAAGATGTTAGTTCGTTATTACAAATTACTAAAATGACTTTACTTCTTGCCGTAAGGCCATTATTGGTAAGATCATGCTGGCTGTGCTCAACACCTTGTCTCAGTTCAGATGATCGCGTCATTGGGCAGTGACGTTAAGCCGTTGGCCTTGTCTCCTACATCTCCTCGTACCAAATTAGTATACGTAGGGGACGTTAAAGAACCCACATCACTGTTCGAAAAGAGTAGGGGACGTAGTCCCCGGTGTTGTGGCTTGGCCTATTCACATGTATTCATGGGTTGTGTGGGTGGGGTGAGATCATGAATGGACTGATAGCGGCTGCCACAGGCGCCTTTACAAGCTGACGTCCGATCTCACCCCTAAGTTGAATTGTAAAGCGCATTTGAATATTATAGAAAATGCGCTATATAAATTTCATTACCATAAATTACCATAACATCGACGAGTAACAATTCCCAGCCGTATTACACAAATTTCCGCTGAATAAATTGTTTATTATACGACATAATTCGTTCCTAAGCTATAGGCTTTCAACAGTGTTTTCCGTAGCGCGCGGTCAGAGGGACTAAGACGAGTGTAATACGGTGTCATATTTGCACTCGTCTTGGTGCGTATTCGCACTCTAAAATACTATGTCGTATAATAAGGGTGTGTATTAATAGCTCTATGTATCACTTCTTTTTGGTCCATTCCCCTGTATTAACGATTTTAGTGGCCCTTGCGATTCCCACTTTAATTATGAAATATTTTTCGGTATGAAGGATACTCCAGTCCTTCAAGGTCTTGTCTCGTTGGAACACCATGAGAATTGTAAATGAGCACTGAGGATAGCAATACCGTTAGCGTAAAGATCTGGCTGTCATCAAAACCTTCACTGACTGCGGAATCAAGTCCTTCAGAGTCCAGTAGTACAACTGAATAATCTTGACCGTTGGAATCCTTGACAAAAAAAAGTGATTGTTTTTCTGTCTGAAACTTGTAATAACTAATATTGAGAAATACTGAGCTTACGGTTTTGCGGTAAAATTATCTAAATTCAATTTGGTGTAATACTCACCCCCAATCATGTGAAAGAGAATGCATGATTAATAAGTCTGATCTTATACTATGCGCATCTCTTATTTCCAAGAAGCCATATGCTCCGGAGATTGAAGCTCCCCCGGGGGGGGGGGGGGACTCCCATATTAAAGTGACGGGGTGATCGCCGGAAATTTTGAAAAGAACCCCTAAAAGGTACCAAAATCTCGTTTTGTGGGTGTGGCTCGAATTCATTTTCATCCATAAGAGGTACCAATTTTAAGACAAAACTTGTCCCTGTTATATATTTTTTCCAGCTTAATACCCTAAAAGGTACTGGAATAACTCCAACGGCAATCATTTTAGATTTTAACACCCTAAGCGGTACCAAAACAAGAATTTTAACCCTAAAATTAAAGGTACTGCGATCACCCCCGTCGCTTTTATATGGGAGTCCCCCAACATTCTCACAACATTTGTTGTGACATTGTGACATGTTGTGACCATGCCTGGTTAAACGGCCACAACAACCTCACAACAGTTCAAGAACAAAAGAAATGTTGTGACGATGTTGAGATAAAGTTTAAGGACGTTCGCGCCCATTGCTAGTGCGCATCCTTACTGCGCACGCTATTCATGCCGCACGTGCGCGCCACGTCATGCATCGAGCGCGCGCGCTGAAAATCATGGAACTGGAAAAATATAGTGCTGGAGGCCGCTTCAATAACTTGGCGAGGATTTTACTCTCTTGGATGCACGGTGACCCCTGTTTTTCTTTTCATAGATCACTTCCTTTGCTGATTCTCTCCGTTTTAACAAAAAACAAAAAATTCTGAACGTGAGAAGTTTTGATTATTTCGCTTTTTCTACTCATTTGCGATCAAATTTTTCTACGAATGCGGGTGTGCATGACTTACAAGTATCCTTCTGTAAGGCTAATTTTACCTAAAGGAATTATTTGCCTATTTGCGTTGAAATCAACACATCGATATTATCTAGAGCGCTCCATTTTACTTTTTTGTGCAATGAAGCCGATATCGCTTCACATGACCAAAGACTCTAGAAATACTACGGTCTTCAATGCGCTTTAACTCCGAAACGAGCACGGTGACCCCCCAATTGTTTTGCCTTTCTGGCATGAGTTGGTCAGTCTAACTGCAGTAAAAGTTTTAAAAAATCTGAACGTGGAAAGAATTGGGCGCGAACGTCCTTAAATGAATTCAAACTCTTCACAACATCTCACAACATTGTTGTGAGGGGTGGTCGTTTCACAACATCGGCTCACAACAAATGTTGTGCGAATGTTGTGACAAATGTTGTGACCGTTTGACCGGGCCTTTACCCTGTACCAGACCACAAAACGCATATTTTGTGACCCTGTTCCAGACTATTTTTAACGATTTTTTCCTAACCCAAAAGGCTAAACTACAATTGCAGTAGTAAGCGGCACTGCGAACTTGTAGTCAGTTGTACAGCTTCTTTTTAATACTCCTACGCGTTTCGTTTCGTCTAACTAACGTAGACTTCGTGACGTGGACTTCGTCTAACCTACCCAGAATATAAATTACCGATCTTCGTTCCAACTTCTGGGAAACTGATACCCTGTTCCAGATTAAACCCTAAGTGAACATACAGGCATCATACAGGCATTGGCAACCAAGAAAAGTATTTAAGCAAGAGAACTAAGGCTTTCAAAATAAAATAAGTCATAGTGTGATAGTGTTACTGTTTGAGTATTTGTATATTATATAGAGGTATTCCTTGTGAGTTGAAGCGATCATTAGGCTGATAAGGGTGGCGATGTTTATTGGGGATACTCCTATAATTTTCGCCTTAAATCGCCCAAAATTGCCTTTAAAAGTCGCCCAAAATTACGGTGATTTTAGGTCCCAAAGTAGGCCTTGTAATTACTCTTCGTGAGAAAACGGATTGCTTTTGCTCAAATGACTTGTTTACCTACTTTGATGTTGTTGTTCTTATGTATTTCTGTTGTTAGTAAATCATAGCTGCTGCACCCTAGGCCCGGAGTACTTCGCCCCACAGTAAGACTTAGTGCTATGGCCACCCTTGGAAATAGGTCCGGATCTTTCCAGCATGGTACAGAAGAGTACCCTTTCAGTTCGGCATTGTTTCGTACGCTTTTGCACTTATTTTGTACAACCTATCTCGAAACAGCTGTATGTTCACCCTAAGTTTACCTTATGTTTTTCTGGCAAAATCCACATCCAGATTCCCATTGTCTCAGCCTCCATTTCGTGTCCAAGAGGGAAAACGTCTGGCTGGTCAAAAGCTGCACTTAATATGTAAGACTTTCCTTTTCTGTATGGACCAGCAATAGCCACCACGCCCACGGGATCTAGAGGATAATGAAGAAAATTGATATCACAACTTCGACGAAGCGCGCGCTCTGATTGGTTAATGAGCGTACATTACTGATTTGCCCATGGGTGTACGCTAGCTGACGTCACCGAACACTTGATGCTTCACTGGTCGATCGCTCGCAGTCATTTTTGACATAGCGGCAAATCTGCATCTAAACTGGATATTTTGAACGAAAAAATTATCACAAAACAGGCTTGGGTACATCTATGAGAAGCAAATCGGATGAAATAATGGCAAACGTCTACGAATGCCAGTTAGCATTATTCGAAGAAGTGACACAGAGAATAATCGGAATAATTGTTCATCTGGAATAAAGGTTAGTTCAAAAACTCTGCTTCCGAAATTTATTTTGTTTCGACGAGTTCCATATCATGGATCGCAACGATCGCAACGATCACAAGAGTGGTTTCACTAATGATCGTAACGATCGCTGCGATCGCTGCGATCATATGGAAACCAAGCTTAAGCCATCTCGGTTTTAAATTAAGCTTAAGATATATCTTAATTTTGCTGAGTGAACTTTGATGTGCTGCAGTTCAATTTTTAGTTCAAGCGAAAATTACATCCTTCGATGATTTCAGTAAATTTATAAAACAAGTAAATTCCATTTGTTGTGGGTCTGTTCAAATATAGATACACAAATATTGTTCGTTTATTTTTATCGATGTTTTTTTTGTTGTAAAACATGGCGTAGTTAGCAGATGATTTTATAAAATGACAATTTTACCTTGCCTTTCAGTTCACAAGCAATTTTACTCCATGTTGTAATAACAAAGAATCTGACTGGCAGCTTCTAGAAATTCGCTACGGCGGTTAATTTATGATAATCAACATAGCATTTTGAAACATGTTCTGGCCTAAATGTATAATCTTTAAAATGTCCCCCGTGATGTTTAGTATTAGTGTACCGAGTCTTTGCACAATACTTTTACTCTTCCTTTCTCCAGCGGTGAAATCGTACTGCCAAGACAACCGGGAGTAGGTGACGTGATGTACGTATTTCAGCAACCACGTTTTGGGCGCGAAAATTGGCTCAGTTAACGTTTTTCTTCGCAAATTTCACTCGTTCGCACGTTTTTCTTCGCAAATTTCACTCAAATTACTCGCTTCTTCGAAGCAGGCAACAGTCCATGTAAGGACTATGATTATTAGGTGGCTGGCAGCAATTAAATCATATAATTTACCTTTCACATTTCTTAGTCTTTGAAGTGCTTCTTCAACCAAATAGATAGCAGAACGCTTATCCTGTGTTTTGATGCATTTCCCTATTTTCGAATCCCACTTCCAATTATTCGGAAGACAAAGCGGAATAGCCATTTCTCCTCCAGTATTTGAAGCCGTATTTCCTACGATGACAAATCAAAAACTTTACGGTATAAATTTCATAAATCAATCAATCAATCAATCAATCAATCAATCAATCAATCAATAAAAGGTGCATTTGCTCACTGAATAGCATTCTATGAAACTTCACTCCCACGTTATATTTTAAGAAATAGAAAATGGGTCCACGTGTTCACATAAACTGATGCAAACACCATCGGGAGTTTAGGAGAATTCGAGTAGTCCCTCATTTTTCTCAGGGATCGAGCGGGCGAGCGTGCGCAAAGCGCGTGGAAATCACCTCCCGCGAGAAGACGCGATGCGAGGATCCCTGAGAAAAATGAGGGACTACTCGTAGTCCATCCTAGCTTAGGCCACAACTAGTTGTTTGGGAACACTCAGTAAACGTATTAGCGGACATAGGCCATTGTGCACGTTGTACATCATAGTGGCTTTATGGTTTGTACGTCTGGTTTGAAGATCGTCCCCGTTGACGGAGAACGTGAGACCGGGCATCGTAAAAGGACTTGGTGAATACCCTGGCGGCTCTGTTTTGAAGTCTTTGTAGCTTATCCTATAACGTTTTGCCAACATTATCCCACACAGGGCTACAGCAATAAAAGTGACACTACGCAAATGATTTGTATACTATCAATATTGACGTACGGTCTGACCATCTTAACCATTCCTGAGGATATCTTCCTGCGTATTCTTTCTATATAGTTACGCCAGGAGAGCCTGTCATCGATTTCTACCCCAAGATATCTTGTGCTGGACACTCTTTTCAGTTGGGAGTCTCCGATATGAACAACTGGCCTTGATGTCAAGAAAGACAACACATTTCGCGAGGCCTTTATTCATATTAATGAACCAGTCATTTCAGTGTTGCATCAAGTAGGGCTAGCTGTGAGTCTGACAGTCGAGTGCAGCGAGCGAAAGCCAGATTGATATTTAGTTTATAACAGGTCGTTTGAAACAAGGTATGTCAGGTATCTGTAAACTTGATCATTGACAAGTCTTAATTTCCAGAACTGGATATGACTGATAAAACAGATACCAGTTGTTTAAATCTACACTGGATACATTTTACTCCACTGATTTACTCATCAAAAAAGTATTTCTGATACTTGAACGTTGTCCAGTTCACACGAAAACTTATATTTTTGGCAGTTCCGATTCAGTTCTTCGCATACTTCACTGCATGCTTCATTAACCTTTATATATAAACTTATTAAAAGTATGATTCTTGACATGTTACCCGGCTAACGTCCAGATTGGACATCTTTCTCGTATCATTGACTGTAAAAGTCATCCTAATCCGGCGGTTAAGCCACTGGTCCCGGCTATACTCGACGTGTCAAACAAACCCTTACCAGTTCTATTGTTTACTGATGTTTACCTCTTCCAGTAGAAAATAATATTCATTGAGATTTTGCTTCAGATTTAAAAATCTGGTTGCTCGCTGACTACTTCAATAAATCTCCCTCTTTTCAAAGCATCAGCTTAGTAATACAGTAGACCAGGGAGGGGGATTCTGGCTCATTTTTGAGACACTTTGACTGAATAAAATGGATTAATTAGCTCACTCACTCGCTCACTCGTTCGCTCGCTAATTAATCCATTTATTCCGTCAAAGTGTCCCAAAAATGAGCCAGAAAATCCCCCTCCTTGGTCTACTCCTCATAATAATCTATTCTGACAATTAACAAAAAAAATCTCAAAAAATCTCATCTACTAAAATGGATTACACTACTATGAAAGGAAAAGAGTTAACCAAAATTTGTAGAGAACGTAAAATCAAATATGCAGCAAAGATGAGAAAACAAGAGATGATTGAAGTTTTGAAACAGAATGACCAGGATAACACAGTAAAAATTCATCTTTCAGCCAGAAAAAGAATTACAGATTACACGAACAATTACAAAGACAATGAAAAACAGAGAGAAAAAGCAAGAGAATGTTCAAAACGTTGGCGAAGGAATAACCCTGAGAAAGCAAGAGAATATTGGGTAAAATTGATGACAGAGTATAACCTTTTTCCATTGGAAAATGACAAACTGGAGGCAAATGATTCAGAAACTTACCTTTCAACTGAAGAAGAACCAGTTCAATCTAACCCTGAGAACTCTCAAGGAAATTGGGGGAAATTAATGACAGAGTATTAAACATTTTTACCTTATGGGTAAAAATGTTAAACTGGATGAAGTTTTGGAAAATTGAAAAACATTTTCTGAAAGAAAGAAAACAATTTTTTTTTGCAAAGTAAAAAAAAACATTCATTTTTTTTCTCGCAATTAAAATGGATAAACTAATTACAATTTCATCATTTGATTCAAAAAAGATAACTGTAGAAAGTCCAAAATTAAAAGAAATTGATTCATCTGAATATGTAATCATACCAATTAAATATGAAAATAAAGATATGATTATCAAATGTGAAGAAACATTTAAGATCTTCAAGAATGAAAATAATTATTCACTTGGAATTTCAATTTCAAAAGAAAACAAAATATTTTTTGAAGAAATCAAAGAAAAAATATTTTCTCTTGCAGAAACGAAAAAACTTGAAATAAAAGAAATTAATCCTAAATTTGCAAAATTCGACAAAGAAGACTTCACAATTATCAAATCAAGAAATGGGGAAAATGAAAAAGTTTATTCAAAACTTTATTCTTCTGATAAAGGAGAAATTTGTAATTTTTGTAAATTTGAAAACAAACAAAAAGTCGTTCTCAATCCAAATAAACTTGTTGGAGAATTCATTAAAGGAATAATTATTTTGAAAGTAAAACAATTTTTTTTAAATAAAAAATATAGAACAATTACTCTTGAAACAAAAGAAGTTCTTGTGAAGAAAATAATTAAACAACAATCTTATTTCTCAGAATTCAGAAAAAAATTTGAAGAAGAAAATCAGGAAGAAGAATTTGGTGAAGAAGAATCTGATGAAGAAAATTAAAGAAAAGATTTGGATTTAAACATTTTTTACAGAAAGTCTGTAAAAATGTTAAACTGGAGGTAACACTGTTCCATTTGGAACTATCATTAATTCTTCACGAACGAATCCACGTTTGGGACCATACTTTAAATAATAGAGAACAGGTTCTCCTTTATTTATTATTGACCTATCGATATTAAAAACTTTAATGGACCAATTCGGGTCAGTTGCTCTCTTTCCTCCACCTTCAAGTTCACCAGCTGTATAAAGATGTCTCACATTCACTGAAGAATCAAGTTTTTTTTTCTTTCAAACCAACAGGTCTTTTATATAAAGTTGAACTCTTTGCATCAACTACTTTTTCTTTAATAGCATCAACGGGTTTCTTTCCTGTCAATCGAGTAGTCTCATTATTTAATGCTTCTACAACTTCTGGTAGCCTTTTAACCCATTCTTTACTTCTTTCATCGGATTTACTCTTCATTTCTTCACTATATTGAAAACTGAATAATCTTTCACCCAAAGTTCGATTGAAACGTTCAACTATTCCTTGATCACGGTGAACATTCACATTTCCTCTTCTTATTCTTACATTATGATTTGCCATCTCTTTTGTGACCGAACCCATGAATTCACGACCAGGATCAACTTGAAGAACATTTGGCCATTTCAATGATGTTTTTTTATAAATTTTCTGAAAAGCCTTTGAAACTTCCAAAGAATCTTTTGAAGTCAAAGGTTCAGCAGCTTTGAATCTGCTTGCGATATCAACAACCGTTAATGCATATTTGAAAATCTTTCTTCCTTTCTTGTCATGAGGAAGGAAAAGAAGATCAGCTTGATGAACAAAATTTGGTGATTGAACATCAAACGTTGGTCTTGGGATATTCTTCGGAGCTGGCAAATAAATCTGCCAGATTGCTTGTTTCATCAGCCAGAGTTTTGCAACACCTTCTGATACTCCCGATTCTTGAGCTAACTTTTTCACAGCTGCCAATCCCTTCCAAAATCCTTTTGGAGAATAATAAACATTTGAAAGTTTTTTATTTAACATTTTATTATAAGAAATGACTTGTTGCCAAACCTATTGCCAAAGCTGATGCTCCAACGTAAATTATTTCTCCCTTCTTCTGCTGTTGACTTGGTTTATAAAAATTACTAAACTCTGGTTCTTTCAAATCAAGTGTTTCATGATGCATCTTGTTATATAACTTCAAGGCATAATCAGTGTTTTCAAAATTTTGTTTTGCTTGATGTTTTATTCTGTCATTTGTCGCAATCCAATCCAACAATTTTGTACGATTTTCTTCATACTTCTCGTATGCAGCTTGATATTTTTCAACAGCAAGATCGTGTCTCTTTTTTCTTCTTCAGGATCAGATCCATCACTAAAATATTTTGCTAAATAACTTCCGCCAACAAAAGCGGTTGCATTGATAATCGCTCCTCCAATCATTATTGCTATGCTTGCCATTTTGTTTAATATCTAAAAGATATTAAACATTTTCAGGTTTTTAACATTGCTCATGAATTTCTTCTATGATTACTTCAACTATTCTTTCTTCTATGATTTCTTCAAATATCCTTTCTCCAATTTCATCAATCATCATAGAAACTGCTTCTATTAACAAGCAAAAAGCAGCAAAATTAAGAGCTCCTTTTGTAATCAAACTTAACATTTTAACTCGGTAATATTTTTTGATCTTCAAGATATTTTTTTGTTGCCATACTTGCTGCAATTATTACCGTGAATTTTAAATAATTCATAAAACTTGAACTCGGATCATTTGTCATTGGTTCTTTGATTACTTTTTTTGCAATCCATCCCATTCCAGCTGCAATACCTGTTACTGTAGCAGCATCAGTTAATGTTTTTACAAGTTTATTATCAGACATGTTATTGACAAAAAAGCTTTTTGGTTCTTTTTTATCTGACTCTTTAACTTCGTTTACTTCTCGCTGGCGTTCAAGCTTCGTTTCTCTCTCAACCTCGCTCGAGCTTCGCTTCTTTTGTGGTTTAACAAAGCTCATCAACTCTTCTCTCTTATAATATAATCCCACAAGAGAAACAGTAATACCAGCTATTGAAATCATTTGATTTATTGATAATGATGAGGTTTTTTCTTCATTTTCAGTTTTTTCAATTTTATTCTCTTCTTTTGCATCTGTTTTTTAAGTTTTGCTTCTCTCGCTTTTTTATTACGTTCTGCGAGTTTTTTACCAGCTGCAACTCTTCCAGGGTCTTTTGGTTTTGTTTTCTTAATAGTTGATGTAACTTGCTGTGCTGCTTCATTCTCTTCAGTTTTAGAGTTGTCTTTGTTTTCTTCCATTTTAATTAAATAAAATTATTTTTTCAAGTTCTTATCAAGTTCTTATTCAAGTTCTTATCAAGTTCTTATTCAAGTTCTTATTCAAGTTCTTATCAAGTTCTTATTCAAGTTCTTTTCAAGTTCTTAAATAAGTTCTTTTTCAGGTTCTTTTTCAAGTTCTTTTTCAGGTTCTTTGTTTAAATCAAGATTCTTAGCAGTCAAAAGAGCAGCACTCACAGCTGCCATATATTTTCCATAATTCAAACTCAATCTGCCAGCAATCATAGAGAGTTCTCTCTTAACCATGAAATTTTCATTCAAATCATTTAATAACTTATCTTTATCAAGAGGAAGAAAATGAGACAATGCTTTACATGAAAGCTGAATAAATGTATTAACCATCGCATTACAAGTTTTTGAAGATAATGAAGCTTCATATCTTTTAAAGTATTTTTCAACATCTTTTTCTGATAATCTCTTAACTTGATCTTGAGTTAAATAAACTCCAATCATCTCTTTACTTTGTCCACTTGCAACTAAAACTGCGAGCTGTTCTCTATTGCTTGAATCATTTTCAGGTTCAGCTTCAAGTAAATTCATTATGTCAGTTATATCTTCTTCTTCACTTTTTTCCATTTTAAAATGAAACATTATTTAATTTAATACCATAAGGATGTCTCAGGGAGAAAACAAGATTTGAATATTTAACTTTTTTAAGATCTTTCATCATTTTATTTTTTTCATCATTGGATAACTCTCCTGCATAATTATCAAATATTTTTTTCATATCAGCAGCTGATGGAGTATAAAATAAGACCAATGCTGCAATATTTTCACGAAAAGGTTTTGTGATACTCGTCATTTGCTGAGTTAGAACCCATACGCTGATTCCTTTATGTCTTGCACTAAATGCTAAGTTTGCTAATTCATTAGTTCTCTTTTTTACATCTTCTGAAGCTGCACAATCATCAAGAATTATCAATGAATTTGTACCCTCGAATGTGTGACTAATAAATTTCAGATAATCATTGATTTTATTTTGCTTTGGAATTATTGGATAAAAGTCTTTATCATTTTCAGCAAAACCGGAATATGTCTTATTATAAACATATGTAGGGCAAAGAAGTATAATATAATCAAACTTAAATCTAAATTCATTACTTAAGAGATTAACTAAATACCTGGTTTTTCCAGAATTTGTTGGTCCGACTATTAATGCATTGAATGGGATATTATCAGGATTCATTTTTTTAATTATTTGAAAAATTAAATTAATAAGTAACACTTTCAACCTCTCTGTTCACAATGTTAAACTGGGCATCAGATAATATGAAAATATGACATTTTACATTTCCTGATCCTGATGTCTTCCTATTAATCGTAAGCTGAACTCCTTCTTTCGTGTTAACCAATCTTAATCCTGAACCGTGAAGATCGTTTTCTTTCTGGCTTCTGAGATCAACAAATAACCCAAATCCGTCTCCAGCATAAAAGTTTTCTGCACTAATCAAACTGTTCTCTCTTCCGAATCTTCTAAAAATTTCTTCCCACATATCTCCTGTTTTCATTCCTTGGCTATAAACTTTATTCGGAATTCCATTCACAACCACTTTTACTTCAGTGATATCGGGATTGAATGATTTTCACTATATCTCGCTCCTGCTGTGTATGGCTCGTAAAATAATAACAAGAGTCCTTTCATTGATCTTCTCGGAACATTGATACTTTCATTGATGATTGAATCAGTTCCCGTCGCAACTGTGATTGTCTTGTGATGAGTAATATGTTCATACATGAATCTCTTCCCATTCTGATAATTTGAAATTGCTTTATCTGCAAGCTCTTTACTATGAATTATTTCATATTCAAGCTGGATGTTATTTATTTCATACCCAAGACTTGTTGGATCAGATCCCTTCACAACACTGGCAGCAGGTGCAAGCCTAAGTTCAAAAACCAATTAATCGCTTAAAGCTCTTGGGAAGAAGACTCCATGATCTTTTAAAATTTCATGATCTATTGGTATTCTATATTTATTTCCATAAACTTCATTTAACTTTTTCTCTTTATCAACTCCAGTAGTCTTTTTGTCTCCAGAATTGCATCTAATCTTTGAGAGAACGATAGGCTGAATTCCTTCTCTCAACATGTTTATTCTTTCATTCTCAGTTAAAAAAAGGTCTTCATATAACTTCAACAAATCATAACCATCTGTATCTTGCAAGATTTCTCCAGCAAATTTCACAGTCAATCTGTCAACCAATGCTCTTGATACATTGTTTACAAGGTAATTATTTGCATGGCCACTAACTGCTACATCAAAAACCAACGCAAGAGATCCTGGAACCAATACCAAATTATCATGTAGTTTTGGAACTGGAATATTTAATGTTTCACCTGGAGATGCTTTGTTTGGATTAAAAGTAACCCTGTGGACTGTTCGATCTGCTTTAAGAGAGTTTGATAATTTTTTTTCAAAATTTGGATTGATTTCTTTACTGACTTCCATTTTATATAATTTATTTTATTATTATCAAAATGGATGAATTTGGAGAAAAAGATCCTTTATTAGAACACGAAGACAAAGATGATGACGACGATGATGAAGATACAACAAATCCTTTTCAACCTGATCATTCAACACCTGGACCTTCAGGTGAAGAAATTGCAATGACAACGATGAACAGAGACAAAGAGAAAGGTTCTGAAACTGCTGAAACTTCTTTTATCGAGGGAAATATTTCAAGAAGTCGTGTTTTTAATTCAGATTCTGTAAAAATAGATATTGTAAATCAAACCTTGATGCAAAAATATCCTGAATATGGGAAAAATAGCAATTTTTTAATCCTTGAAGTTTCAAAAGAAAAATATCCTGGTAAGGTTGTTGTCAAAGGACCGAGAGGAGGTGAAACACTTCTTTTTAAAAAGGATAATGTAACATTAAACCCAAAGTTGTCAAAAACTGACATGAAAACTCTTGGCCCAGAGCGTGAAGTGTTGATTACACAAAAAAGATAAAAATATTGAAGAACATCAAGAATCCATTCGAGAATATGAAAGTATTGCGAATAATGAAAATGAAGAACCAGCAGTAAGAGAACGAGCAAGAGAAAAAATAATAGAAAAAAGAGAACAAATTGATAATCTCGACAATGAGAGAGAAGAACTTGAGGAAGGTATTTCTCTCAAAGAAAAGGTGAAAAATATCTTCAAAAAATATGGATTTACAGTCGCTGCTGTCTTCATTGCAGTTGATACAACCATTGGAGTGATTGTCAATTCATTGACAAAAAGTTTAGCATCTGTCGCCAAAGGAGTTGGAAATGGATTAAAAGAACTTGGGAAAAAAACTTGCCAATATTCTTCCCGGCCTTATTGGAAATTGGAACAATAGCAAGTTTTATCTTTAAGACAGCTGGAGAAGTTATTTCTTTTCTCGGTAAAAATGCTTGGCTTCTTATCTTAGGGGTTGTTGTTTTTATGGTTGAAGGGATTAAAAAGAAAATATAATCGATGAAATAATAATTATTTTTCTTTTGAGAAAAATAATTATCTTTGATTACAACATTCTATAAAAAACAAACGCTGAGGCTGCCGCTGAAATAAATAAACCAGCTTTTAAAATTTCATGATTATTTGTTGAAGTTTTTTTCATTTGGTAAAGTTTGTTTATTTGTTGAAGTTTTTTCATTGGGTAAAGTTTCTTGCATAACTTTTTTATTTTCAGAAGAAATCTCTTTTTTATTTTCAGAAGGTTGAGAAGTTGGTCTCTTAATTTTTGATTCACCCCCATTCATCAGCTTAACTCCGACTTTTTTAATTTCTTTATTAACAGAATTATTTACTCCAAGTTTCATATCTCCATTTGCTTTTTTCAGATTGTTATTATACCCAACAGTACTTTGAGTATTTATTAATAAATTTGAAGGCATAAGCCACGTTCCAGGAGAAATCGCAAGATCGAGTCTGTCTTTTGCTTCATCAATCGCTAACTCATATCTCTGAATACTCTTTGATATATCTGGCTGTCTGATTGAATCTTCCATTAAAATTAAAAATTCTCGTTGAGCTTCTTTTGCACTTCCACTGCCCCCTAATATTGATGATCTGACATTGACTTGTGAACCAAGAATGCAGTAGACAAATGCTTCAATCGATTGATTTATTCTTGCCATTCCCGATTGTGTGAGACCTTCAGATTTATTCAGCATGAAATAATCAAATTGGTTTTCTGTCTTTGGATTATCATTTCTGATGAAATAGAAAAGATTTCCTTTTTCAGCTGTTCCACCTTCATCACTGAACTTGTTACTTCCTGGATAAGGATAATTTACTGCTTCAGGTCCAGAATATGAAATATAAATGAAAACACTTCCCAATCCATGATTTCGTCCTTTTTTAAATCTAAAATCTGTATTCGAAGAAATACCGAATTCTGCACAAATTCTTTTATATGATGGAATATCATAATTATTTTTTATCTGACTGAAAGTAGGATCTCCGGGAAGGGCAGCTTCACTCTGAATTCCACCCATTTCATATAATATTATTCTTGTTGTGAAATAAATGTGGAACAAAAAGAATGATTTGATTTGCTCAGGTAATTTATTTATCAAATCTCTTGAAATACCACATCCTGTTGTTGCACACCAAAATGCAAAGTTAAGTTGTTGAGGCCAATATGACATATTTGGACCTGATAACCATTTCTTCGATTCTCCTCCTGACTCATGTTGAATCTTTGTTCCCATGAAAATTTCTCTGAAATTTGTAATGAAGTATTCAGTTGGTGTAACAAATATTTTTATTTTTTCATTTTCTTCCATTTCTTTTGGATTCTCTTCAAAATTAACCGCAGGTATAGGTTTATCTGAATTATTATTGAAAATAAGTTCAACAGGAAATCCCCCAACCCCAAGTGCATTCTTCATTTCATCACTCCAATATTTTCGTTCTGATCCTGATACACTTTTCAGATAACCGGGACCTGCTTTGAAATAGCAGGTCCCGGTTATCTGAAAAGTGTATCAGATTTAAGTGTATCAGTTTATTGATTTTTTATCAATAAACTCTGTTTCTGCTTCAAACTTGCTGATATTTGCGTATGGATATTTAAAATCTTTCCAGGCTTTTGCTTTAGCATCTCTTGACATTCTCTTTGCTTCATCAGATGTTTTGCATCCATTTCAACATTTCCATTTTATTGAAAATGAAATAATGTTTTTGTTTTTTAATAAAATGGTTGTTTTAACTGTCATAGCAAATTCAAATGATCACACAGTTCACTTCAAATAATCTCTCGGGAAATTTCAATATATAAGACTAATAAGTTGTTCTCTTTACAACTCCTGGAATAATTTGAAACGAAGTGGAGAAATCTCTATATTAATTGAGGAGAACACTTTAGATATATATAAAATTCATACTGGAAATTATAATCTTTCTTCTATTGCATCTATCATAAATAACGTATTGAAAAGTGGAGGAGTGAAAGTAGAAACAAATACTCCGAGAGGAGGTTTAGAAATATTAAATCCACTTAATAAGAAGATTCAACTTGACAATGATCTGGCCTCTCTTCTCGGAATTAAAAAACGTTTGCAACCTGAGAATTTCATCAATCGGTTTACCACATTCAACAACTATTTTATCCATTGTGATCTTTTGGATAAATATGAAAATTGATTCAATGGTTCACCTTCCGACATGTTAAGTTGTTTTGACATCGTTGGAAAACCTTTCGAAAGAGTGACTTATTCTCAGAAAGAAAGCGTGATGAGAAAAATAACAAGCAGGAATCAAATATCTTCAATGAGAATATTCGTGACAGATGAGAATGGTGAGATGATTGACTTTAATGATATGCCTTTGAAGTTTGAAATTGAATTTATATAATTTCATTTAAAATGTCGAATCAAAATATAATTCCAAGCGCTCCTCCGATTTATCCAACACTTCCGGATGTGAGTGACTTCCGATTGAAAAAGATTTGTGATTGTCAGAAAGAACTTGAGAATGAAATTTCTCATTATAAGAAAGTTTGTAAAAAATATAAAAGGGCAAAGTCTATTGCTTACACTACATCCTCTGTCACGGGATTATCAGCAGCTGTGTTGACATCGTCAGGACTGGTGGTTTCTCTGAGCGGAATCGGCATCATTGCCGGCGCTCCTCTCGCAGCTGCTGTCGCTGCTCTGATGGGTTCAGTATCATCCGGGTTTATCCCCTGCAGCAAAAGGCTTGATAAAAAAATAACAAAACATGAAAAGACCGTCTCTCTCGCTGAAGCGAAGCATCTTTCTATCAGCAAGTTGATTTCAAAGGCATTGAATGACGGTTCGATAAGTGATTCAGAATTCAACTCGATTTTACGCGAGGTTGAACAATATCATTCATTGAAAGACCGGCTGCGATCTCATGTGATAAGCGAAACACAAAATTTTGAAATTGTCAAAATTTCAAAATTTGAAAAATTCACCTGCTGACGCATCACTCAAATAAATTTTTTATTTTTCAATTCTTTCTTTATATAACCTTCAATATTTCCAACATCATATTTAATTCTTATCAGAGTCACTCCAAAAAATTTACACTTTGTATTTTTCATCTCATCTCTATGCCTTTGACGATAAAATTCTGTTTGATTTCGGTGAAAAATATTTGGATATTCATAATGTTGAATCCCGTCGTATTCAAATGCTAATTTCAGACTTTGGCAATATCCGTCAAGTTCAAGCAAGAAACCAGTTTCATGATTCATCAGCCATGATGGCCTGATATTAGGAAATTTTTCTTTTAAAATATTTTCGAATATTTTTCTGCACTTTTCTTCATTAAACATGAAATAAAAAAAAATTTGCAAAAAAATTTTAATTTAAATGCTAAAAAATTAGCATTTAAATTTCTTTCACATAAAATTTTTTTTGGTCTATTCTTCTCTTTACATAAGGCCTATCATGAGCTAATGCATATTTAATTGCAGAAGGATCTGATATCCCACAAATTTTCGCCGCTTCTTTGGTCGTTTCGAAAACCTGACAAAAACCCGTTTCATCGGTAACTTCTACTTTCCGTCCTCTTTTCAGGGGACAATAACCAAGCATCGCTTTTAATTCTTTGCTTGGAATCTTGTTTCTATATTTTATTCCACAGCCTTTGGCTATTTCTCTGAATTCTTTTGAAGATATTGGGATGAGAGTTTGTGTTTCCATTTTTAATATATATAAAAAAAACAAAATAATTTTTTTCTGTTTTTCAAAAAATTCTAATTTTTTTTACATGTATTAAAAATGGAAAACAAAAAAGTGCCTGAATTAAAAGCTGAAGCTAAACGGCTCGGACTTAAAAGATATTCAAAATTGAGAAAACAAGAGTTAATTGATTTGATTCGAAAAAATTCTAATATTCTTGATCAACCAATTCCAGAACTCAGACATGCCCCAGTTTTAAAACCGATTAAATATTTCAAGCAAGAAGCAAAGCTTGAGCATCAGAGAGAAAAAGATCAACGAAGAAAAGAAATCAGAGAAATAGAAGAGATGCTTGGATTAAGAAAAACGAATAACATCAGCATTCCAGAAATAAAAATATCGAGCGTCAGCGAGAAGCGAAGCACGAGTCCTGAAGAAGAAGAAGAAATAAATAAATCAAGACATTTTCAAATTCAAGAAACAGCCAGCGCATTAAGAGGTTTTGCGAGACAATTCAGAATTAAAGGAGTTGAAAAATATGGTCCAACTGAGTTTATGCAGCAAGCCGAAGAAGAAGTCGTTAAAATAATGAGATTAAACAAACAAACAATAGTCAAGGTAATTTTAAATTGTGAGATGGTTAGACAAGATCCAAGTGATAATATCGAAATTCTAAATGTTTATTTCCATTCAGATACAGTCCGTAATCTTGAAGCTTCAAATGAATCTGAAGTATATAATATTTTTATTGAAACCATCAAAGAAAAAATTCAGAATTTTAATAAAGGAGGAAGTAATTGGAGATTTCAACAGGTGATATATCTTGATATTCAAATTGCAGAATTTAAACCATTAAATGGTTCATCTTGGTTTCCAGAGAAAGCAGTTATTAATATGAAGAATGAGGATGAAGAATGCTTTAAATGGTGTGTTACAAGAGCACTTAATCCTGTTGATAATAACTCTGAAAGAATTGATAAGAAACTGAGAATTCAGTCTGAAAAACTCAATTGGAAAGGAATTAAATTCCCTGTTGAGTTAAGTGAAATAAAAAAGTTTGAAAAACAAAATAAAGAAATAGCGGTAAATGTGTTTGGTTATGAAAGTGAAATACTTCCATTGAGAATTAGTGAAGAAAAGCGACTCTCGCGCGTCAGCGAGAAAGCGAAGCTCGAACGAAGTGAGAATCAGACGCATGAAATCAATCTATTATTTATAGAGAAAGATGGAAAGAAGCACTATTGCCTGATTAAGGATATGAATGGATTATTATCAATGCAAGTTTCTAAACATCATGAAGCAAATTTCTTTTGCTTCAGATGCTTGAATCATTTTTCAAGATCCGATCTACTGGAAACTCAGAAAGAATATTGTTCGAATAATAAAGCTGTAAAGATTAAAATGCCAGATGAAGGTAGTTTGAAAAAATTCAAGAATCATAATCGTTCTATAAGAGTTCCATTCACTATATACGCTGATTTTGAATGTGTGCTTTAGCCAATAAGTGGATGTGAGTTAGATAATGATAAGAGCTTTACTAATCAGTATCAAAAGCATACACCTTGTGGGTTTTGTTATCATATTAAATGTTTTGATGATAATCTTTTTTCTCAAAAACCAGTGTTTTATAGAAAGAAAGGAAGTGAAGATGTTAGCCAAATCTTTGTTGATATGCTTATAGAAGATATTAAGAAGATTTATAAAAAATATGACTTTTCAAAGAAGATGATTATGACAAAAGAAGATTGGAATGATTTTTCAAAAAGTGAAAAATGTTGGATTTGTGAGGATTTGTTTGAGAGTGAGAGTGATAAAGTTAGAGATCACTGTCATTTCACTGGAAAATATCGTGGAGCAGCTCATAATAAATGTAATTTAAAATTCAAAAAACCAAAATTCACCCCAGTTGTACTTCATAATTTATCTGGATATGATTCTCACTTAATCATAAAGGCTCTTGCAAAGAGTGAAGGAGATACATTGTATAAAATGTATTCCCAATAATGAAGAAAAATATATTTCTTTCTCAAAATAAATTGTTGTTGGCTCTTTTCTGAAAGAAGGAAAAGAAGTTAAAATCACGAATGAGATTCGATTTATCGACAGTCTTAAATTCATGAATTCTTCTCTTAGCTCCTTGGTTGAGAACTTAACAAAATCTGGGATTGACAAACTGAAAGAAACCGGGAAGGTTTTTGAAGAAATATAATTGCTGTCCAGGAAAGGTGTTTATCCTTATGATTACATGAGTTGCATTGAAAAGTTTAACGAAACCAAATTATCTCCAAAAGAAGAATTTTATTCAAAATTAAATGATTGTGATATTTCTGATAAAGATTATTCACATGCAAAGAAAATTTGGGAAACATTTGAAATGAAAAATATGGGTGATTACCATGATCTTTATTTGAAATCTGATGTTTTACTTCTTGCTGATGTTTTTGACGAATTCAGAAATGTTTGTCTTGAAAACTATGATCTTGATCCCGCTTGGTATTACACCGCTCCTGGACTGGCTTGGGACGCTGCTTTGAAAGAATCGAGAATTGAGCTTGAATTGTTGACTGACATTGATATGCTGCTGATGTTTGAAAAAGGAATTCGTGGAGGAATTTCAATGATTTCAAATAGGTTTAGTCAGGCAAATAATAAATACATGAAGGAAAAATATGATCCAACCAAACCATCTAAATACATCCAATATTTAGATGCGAATAGTCTTTATGCATGGGCAATGAGTGAAAATCTTCCTGTTGGTGATTTTGAGTGGATGAGCGAGTTAGAAAATTGGCGAAATGTTCCCTGCATTCTTGAAGTAGATTTGGAATATCCTGTTGAGCTTCATGATTTGCATAATGATTATCCGCTTGCTCCTGAAAGACTTGTTTGCAATAAAGTAGAAAAGCTGGTGCCTAATCTCAGGGATAGAAAGAAGTATATCATTTATCATAAGAATCTGAAACAATATGAAAAACTTGGGTTGAAAATTCTGAAAATACATCGTGGAATATCTTTTTCTGAAAAACCTTGGTTGAAGACGTTTATCGATAAGAACACAAAACTAAGAACTGCTGCGAGCAATGATTTTGAAAAAGATTTCTTCAAATTAATGAGCAATTCTGTTTTCGGAAAAACAATGGAAAACATCAGAAAACGAGTTGATGTAAAATTAGTTAACAATCGTAAAAAAGCAACAAGACTAACTGCAAAACCAAAGTTTGGTCATTTAACAATTTTGATGAAAACTTGATTGCAATCAATATGAAGAAAACAAAACTTGTTTTTGATAAACCAACTTATTGTGGAATGAGCATTCTTGAAATTTCAAAAACTTTGATGTTCGACTTTCATTATGAATATATCAAAGAGAAATATAGAGAAAAAGCAAAACTATTATTCACTGATACTGATTCTCTGATGTATGAAATTGAAACGGATGATTTTTTTGCAGATATTGCAGATGATGTTTTGGTAAAATTCGATACTTCTGGTTTTCCAAAAGATCATCCTTCTGGAATTCAAGGAAAAAATAAAAAAGTTATTGGGATGATGAAAGATGAAGCTTGTGGAAAAATCATAAGTGAATTTGTGGGATTGAGACCAAAACTTTACAGCTATAAAATTATTGAGGGAAAAGAGAATAAAAGGTGTAAAGGTGTAAACAAGCCAGTTGTAGATAGGAATCTTTGCCATGAAGATTTTAAAGATTGTCTTTTCAGTGGAATAAAGCAAATGAGAAAAATGAATGTTATAAGATCGCATGGGCATGAATTATTTACTGAAAATTCAACAAAATAGCTTTAAGTGCAAATGATGATAAGAGATATATATTAGAAGATGGTATAACAACTCTTGCTTGGGGGCATTATGCAATTACCCCTGAAAAAATTGCTTTGAATTCTGATACCTGTTAAGTATAGTTCCAAATGGAACAGTGTTGCCTCCAGTTTAACATTTTTACCCATCAGGTAAAAATGTTTAATACTCTGTCATTAATTTTCCCCAATTTTCTTGAGAGTTCTCAGTGTTAGCTTTAACTGGTTCTTCTTCAGTTGAAAGGTAAGTTTCTGAATCATTTTCCAATGAAAAAAGGTTATACTCTGTCATCAATTTTTCCCATTTTTCTCTTGCTTTCTCATGGTTATTCTTTCGCCATCGTTTCGTGCATTCTCTTGCTTTTTCTCGCTGTTTTTCATTGTCTCGGTATTTGTTCATGAAATCTGTAATTCTTTTTCTGGCTGAAAGATGAATTTTTACTGTGTTATCCTGGTCATTCTGTTTCAAAACTTCAATCATCTCTTGTTTTCTCATCTTTGCTGCATATTTGATGTTACGTTCTCTACAAATTTTGGTTAAGTTCTTACATTTCATAGTAGTGTAATCCATTCTAATAGATGAGATTTTGGAAATAAAAATTAAGTTTTTTGCAAAAAGATAAAAGAATAGTAGATAAGAAAGGGGGATTTTCTGGCTCAAAACCAAGACACTTTGACTGAAAATAGAAAAAGATTAGCGAACGAGTGAGCGAGCGAGCGAGAGAGCTAATCTTTTCTATTTTCAGTCAAAGTGTCTTGGTTTTGAGCCAGAATCCCCCTTTCTTATCTACTAATACGATTGAAATGTAAAATTAAACAGCCGACGAAGCAATTCTTCCATCGGACCTCCGAGTGAATGAAGTCTCGAGAAGTCAAAGATGAGCTAAATTTAGACTGCGAGCAGTCCCTCTTTCTTTCTGATATCGAGCGCGAAGCGCGAGTGAGCGGAAATCGAACGCGAAGCGCGAGCGAGCGGGAGATGGGCCGAGCGGAAGTGAGTCAAGAAGTGACGAGCGGAAGTGAGTCACGAAGTGAGAAGAGCGAAAGATAGAGGGACTGCCGGCTTCCCTCTTTCCGATGCGTGCCAGATAACTCCGCCCACCAAGCCGTAAGCAATTGAAAATTAACTTTTTTAATAACAAACTCTGCCCTTTAGGTCACGTACGCCAAAATAAACCAGGGTGCAAAGAAAGGATTCTTGTTATACACGCGACTCGTGAGTTTTTGCGAGGTAAATTTCACGAACAAATAACATTGCCTATTTAAACAAGACTGCTTGTTTTGTGTTGAGTTAGTCTGTTCACAACCTCTCTATTTTCTCAGATCGTTGTAGCCGCAAGCGTGTGTGTTGAGTACGATCTTAGATTATGAATCAATCAACGAAACTCAGCGCTATGTGGAAAAAGCTGTATTCATGAAGTGAACCATCAGCATTTGTTGTCGCCAATGTCTGAAAGTCCAAGGACTGCCTTTATCCTCGTCAGCAACCTCAAGCCAAAATCGTTGGACGATGCTCTTCTGGCGAATAATGATCAGATGCGGAGTAGACCTGTGATCCGACTCTAATGCAGAATCGCTCGAATCTTTCACGTTAACAAAACTCTGATAAATCATCCTCTTCCAGAAGGCCGTGGGAAGAACGGCCATTACATCCTTTCCCATCAGCAAAGCTTCGATTGCTTGCTTCTGTTCTTCCTTTAAAACTACTTCGTTCAAATGAAGAGATAAACATTGAAAACATTCTGCATTCTCGCCACAAAGTTGCCGCTATTGATGTCTCGCGCTATGAAATCTAAGCCGCTGTAGTGTCAACAAGTCGTCAAGAGGTTGTCAAGAAGTTAATACTAATCAGACAAACTAATCTGACAGCGTCCATTGTCTAATTAACCAATCCGAATTTTCCGTTATCTGTACAACGGGAAATTCAAGCACGCATCGGAAAGAGGAAAGCCGGCAGTCCCTCTATCTTTCGCTCTTCTCACTTCGTGACTCACTTCCGCTCGGCCCATCTCCCGCTCGCTCGCGCTTCGCGCTCGATTTCCGCTCACTCGCGCTTCGCGCTCGATATCAGAAAGAAAGAGGGACTGCTCGCAGTCTAGCAGTCTAATTTCACTGTGAAGTAGTGATCTTTGATTGTACCTGACCATCACGAACGCTTGACGAACTGTCGTATTCGTCGTATGCTTCTTCTCCGCGATATTTAAGATTGTGCTGATTTTAAAAGCTTAGTCCAGCTGGAATTGACAAGCCTCTTCGGTGACACAAGGTAACAATACTGAATAAACTTAAACTTGTGTTGTAAACAGGTTTTCATTCATTTTGAACGAATTTGTGCAGATTTGTATTGCGAGTTTTCGAATTTTCCCGTAAATAATAAAATAATTAAATAAAATGCAATTGAACGAGCACTAAAGGAAGCCTGAAACAATTATTGTTTCAGGCTTCCTTTAGTGCTCGTTCAATTGTATTTTTTGTACATTAATTACAGGAATTTCCCGTTAAATTTTTCGTTCAAAACTTTGCTGCATTTTCTATCAGTTCCGTTACTTCGTCTTCAGTCAATTCTCAGTGCCGCGAAACAATGTTCTCCGGCGGCCATTGTTCTTTGGAGAGAGAAAAAAATTCAGCTCTCTTTCTCGCTGACGCGTTCATATTTGTCGGAGCAGGTATATCAGCTGTTAGACTGTCTCCGTTTAACCAATCAAAAAGCTAGAAATCCAATATCCGTGGTCCAGTTTTTAATAAATATATATATATATTTATAACCCATCAAAATTTTTTCTCGCGCGCGATTGGTCTAAACACGTCACGTGACGCAGCCAAAACTGGGGAATATCCGGGTGATATTCCCCAAGTGATATTCCCCAGTTTTGAAAATTTGCGTTTCACGTTCGCAGGTTCAATTTTCGTCTCAAATAGATTGCTAGATTAAATAAAACTGGTTGTTTTGAACAGACTAGAAGTAGTTTTGAACGCTAACATAATTTTTTTGATGTTTAACAGCTTGGACGACCGAGATCTTCCACGGCAAACAGAGCGGCCTTGTGAAAAAATATCTGAAGGATAATAACTACAATAGCCTCGATTTGGCTTCAAAAATATGCTCGGATATTTGTCCTTGGACATTATCTGTTCGCTTCTCGGAACAGATAATGTCCGCGGACAAATGTTCGAGCATATTTTTGAAGCCAAATGGAGGCTATTGTTTATATATCGGGGCAACTGTTGTGTAACGCAAGACATTACAAAAAGAAGCCTTCAGCTGAAAATCCTCGCTAGATGTTGATCAACTGACCTCGTATCATTCAACCTGCCTTTTTATACTACAAACTCCCAAACACAGCACTGCGTCTCTTTTTCAGTATGATCTAATGGCTAATGGGGTGGACTTGGACGACCAAAAACGTTTTTTTACAGTCCACGTCACTTTACTCAGGTTTATGTGGACAAATGCGATGATGTGTCATTAAACGTTGTTATATTATACATGTATATATTAAAATTGATACGGCAATTTGCTGGGAAACCTGACGAAATGCCGGGGGCCCCATTTCGTTAGGTCGGGTCACTTTATTATACACCTTTATTATATGGCAAACTGGTCCACGACGAAAAGGAGCATTCTGATTGGTTCCCTGAGCGGTCCGAATTTTGCAATACGGACCGCTAAGATGGACCACTCACGAACTCATTTCACCGAATTCCTTTTATGAATCACTGAACAAAAGAAAACTGTTTTATATTAATTAGAAACATTTTTCCTCATGTCTGGCGGACAATTTTGGTTAAACTTTTTGCAAAGTGGTCTGAAAAATGCAACAATATGCTTAGCTTTGGCGCGCGCGCGTTAGCCGAGAATGGTTGCATTAATTTATCAACAATTTTTTTAAAAAGCTATTATAATAAAAACTATATTGAACTAGCTTGTTCGGTCCGTATTGGGAAATATTGGTCTCGTTCTTTTTTGCAAGTTAATGAACCTCGCCTTCGGCTCGGTCCATCAACTTGCAAAAAAAGAACTCGACCAATATTTTCCCAATACGGACCTCACGCTAGTTCAATAACATCTATATACGGTATAGGTGGATGGACTAGTGACCCGGAAATACTCCAGTCGCAGACTGCAGTACAAAAACTGTACGTCAAGCGCGAGTAAGCCACTTGGCTTGCAACACTGAATGTCTTGGTTGGAGATACATGTAGTTCTTTCATACTGTTCCTGCTTAAGGTAATTCCTTAGTATTGCACTGCGCATCCTTTCTGCGCATCATTTCGCGCGTAATTAGCGCGCGCACATTAAAAACATGGCGGCTTTTTCATTATGACTATGCTCGCCAGAGAGGTAAATGATCGTTTTCTCGTAAACGAGCGTGGTGACCTATCATTTTTTTTCGCATATTTAAGTCTAGTAATCATCTTCTTTCTATACAAGGAGTATAGACCAATTCTCAGTGCAGAGAAATTAATAATCACTGAAAACGTGAAAAAATACGTGTTTTTGGTTGATTTTGTAAGGAATTATGAGGTATTTTTAGTCGATTATATCTCTTTCGCGAGGCTGGTGACCTATTCTTTTTATTCTATATTTTGAAACATTACATCACAGTGTTCAACTAGGGAAAGTTTCAGAAACTTCCCAGTGTAACTTCTATTTCGATGGAATAACCTTAAGTTAATACAGTCGGGGAAACAAGTGCCGTTTTGGCAAATCTTCGTTGAAGCAATCGAAGAGTTTCCGACTCTTATCATCCAATAAAAAACTAGTGCGAGCACTCACGAGTACTCCAAAAAATGTCACGCCCACAGGGCACAATGGGTCAGATACCTCATCTATCTTGTCATCGATTAGATTAGTTGCTTCAGACTGGACGAAAACTGCGGGCTCAGTCAATTTTCAGAGACTGGATTTCACCATCAACTGGTAATTTTTCCCCCGACTGAATGTTTGTAAATAAATTCATCATTTGTTTTCTAATATTTGAACTGGCTCATAATAAATAATAAATGGAAATGGCAAATAGCAGTTTGTCTTTTAATTAACTTTTAACGCAGCTTTAGTGTAATTACGCTCATGATCTTCTTTCATTTAAGTCATTAGCTTTTTTTTCATGATTACTTTTATTTTATTGACAATACCAATATGTATGTACAATAACACAAGTTTAGCTAAGTTCACATTACAAGTCATTAGCTTTTTGCTTTGCACTTTCTATCATTAACCCTATTCTGCCTGGGCTTTTTTTTCGTTCCTGAGCCTGGGGGGGGGGCAGATAGTGCCCCCCCTATGTATCTCGAAAAGTATTGACGCTATGAAAATGAAACTTACATGGTGTGTAAAGCATCCGAAAATCTTTATTTTAGTGGCAGTCACGTGTCAATTATGACGTCACACACGCCATAATGACGTCATACGTTAAAAAAATCCGCCATCTTGGATCCTAAATCTTGGACTTCTAAATTGTTCAGAAATGTCAGAAAATCTCAAAATTTGTTTTGAAAAAATCAAGAAAAATATAAATATGCTAAAACGGCAAATATTTTGGAAATATTTCATCGTAAAAAGCAAAAATTTTATGAAAATTGAAAATTAAGCTAAAAAAACAACAAATTTGGGTAAAACGATCTGTATCTCGAAAGTTATTTGTGCTATAAAAATGAAACTTATGTGGTGTATAAAGCATTCATACATGTTCATTTTAGTGACAATCACGAATCAATTGTGATATCATATCACGCGAAAATAACGTCATACTTTAAAAATGTCCGCCATCTTGGATCCGCCATCTTGGATTTTTCAATTGTTCAGAAATGTCAGAAAATCACCAAATTTGATTTGAAAACATAGAAAACAATATAAGGATGCAACAATTGCAAAGATTTTGGAGGAAACTATTCGTAGAAAGCGGAAATCTCATGAAAACTGTAAATTAAGCTGAAAATACCAAATTTGGCTAAAAGGGCCTGTCAAAACTTGGTTGCCATGGTAACATCAAGTCACGTGATCAAAATATTGACACAGCAAAATGTTCCCAGATAATTTTTAGGAAAGTCATAAAGTTTGGCTATGGTTGCTTGAATGCTCTTTAAGTACGATAAATTTGAAGTCAGCGCGGGCACTTTCAGCCCCCCCCCCCCCCCCCCCCAGGCAGAATAGGGTTAAGGTATAAATACATTTACATTATCACGAACCTCTGGGTAGGGCTGTGACGTTCACTTCCGTAATTTTCGGTGGATTTTTATACGTTTCTAAAGATAGTGCCATACCTCTCGATAGTTCTTCGTCTTCATCTTCATTTTGCCTTTGAAATTCCTGTTCAATAGGGGTAGAAGGGTGGCTATGAGCTGGTTCACAAAGGGTAGGTTTACAGAACGTGAATTGTCTGTCTGTTCGCTGCGCTGACTGGTAAAATGCTAAATACACAATCTAAAAGTCAATGCTGATTTCTCTCGAATATTTCCAAACTAAACTTAATTAAAGGGGCACTATCACGGGGATTTTGCTGCTGTTTTGGTCAAAACGGTGCTAAAATATTACTGATTATGACTTAGGGGGTGATTACCTGACGAATTTCAGCCCGGGCTGAAATTCCAGCCCGGTTAGGGGGGCTGAGATTTCAACCCGACTTCCGAAACAAATCCTCTTGAAATTAAGTTAGCGATTACATGGACAAGGTTTCAGGCCGGGCTTAAATTCCATCCCGGTTAGGGGGCTGAGATCTCAGCCCGACTTCCGAAACAAATCCTCTTCAAATGAAGTTAGCGATTACATGGACAAGGTTTCAGCCCGGGCTGAAAATTCCAGCCCGGTTCAAACCGTGAACGTGGAACTTGGGCATGCGCAGTGATTGTGTTTTGGCTAAATTGTAGAATGCCCGGCAACGTATTTGCATGTCATTGAATAAGAATAATAGTCCTTTTGTTTTTATATACACGTGCAGCCGGTATGTAAATAAGTTGCCGGGTATTGCTGGTTTGCAACCATTCCCGAGAGATTTAAATGACAAAGACCCTGGCGGCCATGTTGGATGACAGGAACAATAAAGCTAATAGACCAATTCCGATATATTAATATTCTCACTTGGCTCCGAGGCTTAGGAGAATAAGACAAAATAAATTATTTATTCATCCCTCAACCTCGATGTGATTTATTGTCGATTTCTTTTGTTTTATTCCCCAAAGCCTCGGAGCCAAGTTAGAATATTAATATATCGGAATTGGTCTATTAGGGGGTGATTACAAGGCGAATTTCAGCCCGGGCTGAAATTCCAGCCCGGTTAGGGCTGAAACAAATCCTCTTGAAATGAAGTTAGCGATTACATGGACAAGGTTTCAGTCCGGGCTGAAATTCATCCCGGGCTGATAATTCCAGCCCGGTTTGAGAAACCGGGCTAGAATTTTCAGCCCGGCCAAACGGGCTGAAAAAACCCATGTAATAGGAATGGAATTTTCAGCCCGGGCTGAAAAGTGAACTTGGGCATACGCAGTGATTGTGTTTTGGCTAAATTGTAGAATGCCCAGCAACGTATTTGCATGTCATTGAATAAGAATGGTCCTTTTGTTTTTATATACACGTGCAGCCAGTATGTAAATAAGTTGCCGGGTATTGTAAAATCGCTCCTGTGTTTTTAAACAAGATGGAAAAAAGATTCCAGTGGAACAAGGGAGATAAAATCGAAAATCTTATTCGATGTGTCGCGAATTTCAAATCGAAAATGGAATATAACAACAGCTTCGTTCTTCAAACGTTCAGCCGATATGTAAATAAGTTGCCGGTTATTCAAATCGCCCCTCATTCTCTGATGACTCTTCCCGCGCAATTTCTGAAACTCGTCATGTAATCGCAACAAAATTCCAGCCCCCTAACAGGGCTGAAATTTCAGCCCGGGCTGAAATTCGCTATGTAATCACCCCCTTAGAAATATTTTGTTAATGGTCATCCAACATGGCGGCGATGACGTCAGTTGTAAACCAAGAATTGTAAAATCGCTCCTGTGTTTTTAAACAAGATGGAAAAAAGGTTCCAGTGGAACAAGGGAGATAAAATCGAAAATCTTATTCGATGTGTCGCGAATTTCAAATCGAAAATGGAATATAACAACAGCTTCGTTCTTCAAACGTGCTGAAACTCGTCATGTAATCGCAACAAAATTCCAGCCCCCTAACCGGGCTAAAATTTCAGCCCGGGCTGAAATTCGCCGTGTAATCACCCCTAATTATAAGTACCTTCGCTCACGCGAAATGCGCCTAGAACATATCAGGAGGAAGATATCAAGTGAATTGTTGAAAGGAGGGCAAACCGTAATTAGTTTTTAGTGATTTTTCCAAGACACAATGGCAGAACTTGAAAAAAACTGTCTGTCCGACTTTTTGAAGTTGAGATCAAAAACTCCTACATGTATACGAGTAACTCACGATAGCACTCCTTTTATAGCTCCAGTACACTGATATAAGCGAGTTTCGTCCTCGGAGATCCAGGGGCAGTTAGTGTGGGCGAGCGAAAAAAATCGGCAAAGAAAAGTAGGAGAGAACGAGAAGATACTTTTCTTTGCCGATTTTTGTCGCTCGCCCCCACTAACTGACCCTGGGTCTCCGACGATGAGCGAGTTTAAATTCATCACCAGTAGGCGCGAGGGATGTATAGAGTATTTATCTGGCACTTATCCGATTTACAATACAGTCAAATACATTTCTAAAATGTGAGTAATAGTGGAGGTATATTTCAGCCAAGAATGATATTAGTTTTGACACCTAACCGTCATGCCAACCACCGGCAGTTGGCCCAGTCCCCGTTAGCCCCCATGATTTTTTTTGGCTTCCAAGCTTTCAACACTAGGAAAGGGACACAAAGTAATATCATCCTAATTGAACAGTTGAAATATGTCATGACAATGGTTTCATTAGGAAAAACTTAGATATCATTTATTTATTATACCTCGCCGCTCTGTGGGGTCTGCTCGCTTGTCATTTCACATTGTTCCAGTTGTTCCTATCAAAGGAAGGAGTAAAACATTACTGACATCAAAAACGTTGTTTCTGAATACAATTAAAATTCCATTAACAAATATATCGTGGAATTTGCCTATTTACAACATTTATGGCCCAAAGAATTATATAAAATAATTAATTTAATGAACAAAACCAAATTCGGACTATCGCAGACTGTTTTTGGTCGTCTTTTTCTCCCCCTAACATAAGACCAAGAATATTAAAGCTACGACAATGACAATCGTACGGTATATAGTCAGTCCAAAAATGCTTCCTTTAAAGTACATAAAATGGAAGTTGGGAAGTACGTCATATGACGTGGAATTTACGTCATAATTTTCAAACAGCCGCCGTCTTGGATCCGCCATCTTGGATTTCTTGATTTATCCATGACTTCGTCAAACCAAAAAAGGTTACTGCAATAACGTTTTTCTTAAATTTAAAAGCAGGGAAATTACAAATTTGGAAACACATGCCTGTCAAAATATGGTTGCCATGGTAACAGCAAGTACCGTCAACAACGACATGTTATACTAAATTAAGAGCTAAGCGAGTTTCGTCCTGGGAGATCCAGGGGCAGTTAGTGGAGGCGAGCGAAAAAAATCGGCAAAGAAAAGTAGGAGAGAACGAGAAGATACTTTTTTTGCCGATTTTTTTCGCTCGCCCTCACTAACTGCCCCTGGGTCTCCGACGATGAGCGAGTTTAAATTCGTCACCAGTAGGCGCGAGGGATGTATAGAGTATTTATCTGGTACTTATCCGATTTACAATACAGTCAAATACATTTCTGAAATGTGAGTAATAGTGGAGGAATATTTCAGCCAAGAATGAGATTACAGTTTCCATAAAAGGCAATTGTACCAATATGGCGGACATTTATTTTACAATTAAGCGGCGTGCGCGTTCATGCTGTCATGGTCACCGATACTTATCTACATAATAAATATGAGATACTCATCATAAACGGTTTGTTTTCAAAAACATAATAATAGCCAGTTACTTACCTATTTTAGTATAATTTTTCGTTATCCATTAGTAATGGAATTCCAGTACAGTAGAAGCTCTCTGAGAGGACACTCCCGTAAGCGCGGAAAGCTCTACTGACGGCCGCCTTGACGAAACCCTGTCTGAACTCTAGCTCATACAAACTTAGTCTGTACTGTTTACACAAGCGGCCAGGTCCAGTTGCGGACACTTTTTCTGGTTCGGACGAGGGTGTCCGCTTACGGGAGCTTCGACTGTATATGTAATATAAATAGCTAAAAAGAAATACCAGTCAATATTTAATGTGGCTGAAAACAGTTTTCCAAGCTTTCGAGTACCAATGCCTTATTTTGCTTCCACGTCCAACAAGTTGCAAGTGCGCGCGCTACTGGATTTTTAATTTTTGCATGCTTCTCAAAGCTATATTTCTTTACCATGCTACAATAGTTTATATGAAACAACTTAAACATTTGAGTTGTTTCTATTCTCAGAAAATATAGTCATTCATTTTTTGCCCTCGTTTGTGAGTTTTAATATAGAGTATTCCAACTTTCTGTTGTTTATTCTTTTCCCATTATGTTCTAGAATATTTAAATAACTCTGTTAAATGGAACAAAACAATTGAAGGACTCGCGCCAGAATAGAAACCAACGAGCCTACGAAAACTGTGTTCAGCCACCTTGTAAATTGGAGAGAAAAAACGTCAATTACTTTACTCCTCCAGTGTTGCGGCGTTTCTTGAAACGACTTAGGCCGCTTACCCTGGAAAAAAATCGATACATAATTTAATTACTTATATAGCAGTTCATATTATCTATATGGAACGAAGCGTGTCATATGCGCACGGATGAATGGATAAATGGCTGGATGGATGGATGAGTGAAGGGATGTGGTACAGCTATTTATTATACGACATAGCATTTTAGAGTGCGAATACGCACAAAGACGAGAGCAAATATGAGACTTAGTTACTCAGGTCTTAGTCCCCCTGACCGCGCGCTACGGAAAACACTGTTGAAAGCCTATATTTTTGGAAATATATTATGTCGTATAATACCCAGCCGTATTACACAACTTTCCGCTGAATAACCTCTATTTACTTAACACTTCAAGATACAGACCTCCATACTCTTCCAGTGTTGCAGCTTTTCTTGAAATGACTTAGGCGGCTCATCCTGGAAACAAATCGATACATAAATCGATAAATAACTCACTTATATAACAGTTCATATTATCTCAATAGTTCCCATATGATCGTTGCGATCGTTGCGATCGTTGCGATCGTTGCGATCGTTGCTATTATATGGAAACCAGGCTTATGGAACGAAGTGTGTCATGTGCGCACAGATGAATGGACGGATAAAAGGATGGATGAATGGATGGAAGGATGTGGTGCAGCTATTTACTTAACACTTCAAGATACAGACCTCCATACTTTTCACTGCTGAACTTTTTCTTTGCAGTCAATCCTAAACATGAAATACTGATATAAAATGGAAATTAATGTATATCACAATGGTCATAATCCATCCACTGATCGGAAACTTTGTGGTAGAGGGAAAAAAGAACAACAAACAAAACAATTAGAGCTCATACAGTAAGTAACTTGTATATATCTACTATTTAAGGTCACTATTATGATATTCTATGGTAAAATGACAAAAGACAATAGGAAACAGACACAGTGCACATGGGTAACTTGTAGTCACTGGATAAGGCCTGACACTATGGCCTCTGTGGTAGAAGGAGAGAAGGAGATGCGACAATACAAGTAAAGCAAACATAGTGCACATGGGTAACTAGTCACTGGATAACTCAGTAATTGTTCTCTGTGATAGAAGGACAAAGGGAGATAAGCAACAGTACAGAGCAAGCGACAATGAGCACTAACACATTATTGTCGTTTGCAGTCGGCTTCGCCAAACGTCTGAGGACGAGAGTTGTCGACTATCATTAAGCGTGGGCCAAACGAGAGAAACTCTTGACGACTCTCAAGAAAACATTGAGCCGGTTCAAATTCCATGCATGAGAGCGCATGAGAGTTGCAGGCCAAACGAGTGAGATTTTGAGCTGTCAACTATCATCCTCGTGAATATACACACAAATGTGCAAGGTGATGTTTTATTAATGAAAATCAAAGCATACTAAGAATTATGACTTGTCTGTTTTGCTCTGTAGCTATTTTTGCTCTTTTGATAATTAAGCCAGTCTCATTGTCTATTTCTCAATATTTCTTAGAACTGTGTCAGTTTCTCGGTGTTCCTTATCGTCTGTTTGTCTTAGACATTTTATTTGCAAAACCACTACTGATATAGTTTTGTACCTACATGTATGTTTTAGTTGTTCTAAGTTGAAGAACCGCAATTTTAAACATTCTTCTTTAGGGCCAAATATCACTTGATTTTGCTCACTCTCAGAGAAACAAACACGTCATAATTCTAGTACCTACACACTGAATACGTTATGCAAATACATTTTTTGTATGCTGGGTGTACGTTTTTTAATTAATTCGTTTGATCGTTACTCATCAAAACAACCCTACGTTTCCAATGCGGAAAAACTCATACATGTATATATACCGTATGTGGCAATTCCAAGCGGACTGACATATGCAAAGATCCTTTTTAGAATCCAGATTTAGAATTTACTGCTTCAATAAGCTTTCAGTATGTGTAAATTGCTGTAGTACGTTTCTTGACTTTATATCCGGCTAACGTTCAGAATTGAAACTTAATTCTCATATCAAGGAAGTACATACAACATTCCTTGTTTATAGTCATCCATTGCATTGTAAAAATGAACAGGACATACATTAGTCTAACGTTTATATCGATGACATATATTTACCAAACAAACGCCTAACAGCTCTGTTGTTGTAGAAATAATATTCAAGGAGATGTTGCGTTAAATTAATAAACCTGGTTGCTTCAGTGAACCTCTCACATCGCCTTAGTAATCAGCTACCTTAGAACCCGAGGCTTATTATTATTATTATAAAAAGTGAGCTCTCAATCATGATGGGTTGTCTATGACTTCATGCGATCAGGAGCAGTTCAAAATATCTCTTCAGACTGAAACATCAAATTAATAACATACATGCATGCTTGAACATACTGCTATTTCAGGCGAATCTTACGTTGAACCAACATGAAGTGAACTTGAGATGTCAAAGATATTCATAGCCAGAAATTTCGAACCAAATTAAGCTTGCGTTACTCCGTGCCCAGTCACGCGTGGAAGACACACGATTGGTCAGTTACGTCGCGCCACGTTTTCCAGATCAAGTTGTTGTCACGCGGGATTCCTGATGAGAGGCATATTCTTGCTTTCTGTGGTCCACAAAAGAAAGCAATCGACAAAAATCCAATGTGAAACGAAAGTCACCGTATTCAAGAGAACTTAAGCTCGCTTTTACGATCAATTTTACCAGCAGACATGCTTTATTCTGTTAAATTGAGCAAATGTTTTTTACTTCGTGACTCAATCGTGACTGCCTTCGACTGCCTTTTGCATAAATTAAATGACAAAACAAGCTAAGCTACCAAGCCTTTCTGTGAACCCCAGTCTCTTCTCCTTTTCATTCATGTTTTGGAAAATGGCGGCTGTTTTCGTATGTTGATTTTGTTTTGGTCTTTTTGCTATGAGGCGCGCTGGAGCAAACCGATTTCGTTCAATAATGGCGTCCTTTAGCTTCAATTTTTCCTCGACAAATACTGCCGTAAACCGCAAGATTTCAACGGCTACAAAGCCTTATAATATCATGGAAATACGAAGACACCTTCGAACTTCAAAAACTGCCTGGCCCCAGGCTGGGGACGAGAGGATAGCTACATCTAGAAAGGCATGGAGAGAGTTCGCATGGAGTGAATTTAGCTTGTTGTCACCTCAGAGGTAAGCAATTGTATGGCCTGTCTTATCGTGTTAGTCCTTAAACTACTTTCTTAAAAACCGCAATGAATATTCGATATATCACCGTTTTGAAACCTCACAGGAGATGACTTAAGCCGTATCTCCCAATCGTATCTGGGGATAGATGTCCTTTTTACGCCACGGTTTAGATATATCATGTTTTTGTTTCGACTTCATACGAATCTCTGTAAGTTTGGAGCCGCCATTTTCTTTTTAACGGTCACGGACCGTCACGGTTAAATGCTCACGCGCGTTCGGAATTTCTGGCTATGTATATAATTATTATCAGTTTAATTTGAATGTCGGAGCATTCCGAGAATTATCACTTGGGAGCAGACCATTCTGCTGCAATGTTTTGCATAAGGTAGCTGTTCTGTGCTGGTTACAACCTACTCGCGTACTCTAGTGAACTTAATTTTACCGTGGACATCGATATTAGTGTGCCGTATATATTACTAATAAACGTTTGAGAGTTGACAATGAAAAGTTAAAGGCGGTAGTACTAACACTAGCCGTATGGAGTTCTGAAAGTGTACCACAACAGTACGCAAGCTATACAATGACCGATCATCGAAGCCGGAAGCATCTAGGATATTAGAGCGAAATGCCGATAAGAAATTCTGAGCAACACTGCCAAATAATCGTACCCAAGTTATTCACAACAAAACAAAGTTCGTCGTGCTTTGTCTAATCATCATGGCCGTCACCACGACGGCGACGCCGAGGACATCTTCGTTTCAAAAATTATTTATGGGAAACTCCACAGAGTACATATCCTGTATAAAAAGTTTCAAAATTAACACGCATGGTAATATTAACGAAGAAATAAAGGTTTCATTGCGATAAAAATAATCTCGAACTTGTTTTGTAGCTTTACACGGAAGTAGACCGGAAGACGAAAACTGTTTTTCTTTACCATATATGTCCTAATGTCTTAAAAGTTGGACATGATTCATAACGACAACGAAAAGTTTTCCTATAATGTCTCGAAATGTCTATTTTTCTTGTGAAATAGACTGAACCCTTCCTTCTTGAGACTCGTGCGAAGTTAGGTTTGTCCGGCTGCACGTAGCATACAAACCACACGTTTCGTTCAAGGCAATAAGTTGGAATTACAGATGATTGCTTGATCTTGTAAAACCTTACACCTTCAGTTGCGCTGCGACACAGTTATTGTTATTAAGATATAACGGTACAAGCACTTATTTAGACTTACCTTCAGTTGTACTCTAGAGACCGACAGCAATTCTATGGAATACTATGTGCCCAATTCCTAGAAATTTTAAAAGCAGTTCAATAATTTGTTTGAACAAAGGGTTCGCCCCAGGGAACTTCTCTTGAAGTATTCGAATGCAAATTGATAGACCGGGTTGAAACATTGCAGCACACACCAGTCAACTGCTGAAAAATATACAAGTAAATCGAGAAATGTAAGGATTTATTGGCATTTATTCTTCAGAAAAGTTTTCAGTAAAGCCGGCCCGGCCAAACGCACGCAACATTTCAACGCAGGCAAACGTTTGGCCATGCAACATGCTGCAACATATTACAACAGGGTGGTGTTGGATCAAATTTGAAAATGTTCAAATAATTTTCGTGTTCTAGTCACAGTATTTGCAGTCAAGACAACATTAAACAGATACAACAAGAAATATTAAATTTTAGTGGCACTTTTTGCCAAATCAAAAATGCAATCAGTGCAAAAATGAAATTAGAATTGCCAGAATTCGTGCACCAGAAATTAAATATGTTATACTGAGCCACGCAAGGAGCCATTTTAAAATTTTCATGTGAGGCAAGAAACCTGGTCCAAAGGGAACTCCAATAGATTAAGAGCCTGTGTCTTTTTGCTAAGACCTACTGGCTACTCTCCAAATAAAGCAGCAGCAGTTACGGACATTGTTCAGTGCATATTTCTTCTGTAGAGATAACTAAATTCAGGAATTGGCAATATTTTGTCTCGTTCGTCACTTCGTAATCTCGTCTTGCTTCATCTGCCATGCAATCCTTTGATGCGTCATGTTGAATGTCGAACAGATTATTTCACTTCTTAAAATCTGATTCTAGGTTTACATGATTGTGTAATTCTAATAATCACAGTAGAAATGTCATTCTCACTGCAATACAAAAATGCAAAGATGCTAAACTATCAAACAACAGAATAAAAGTCAATACAACACTGAATTGATCGAAGTAAGATTTGAATTTGAGCATTCTCAATAACACTTATTCCTGTCAATTTGGACTTAAAAGGTTATGAGATATGATCCTGTTGCGTTTGTTTTACAAGGTAAAACCTAAAAAAAGCTTTTTAGACACTGTCTGATGTTTCAAATATTCATAGCGGCACGATGAAATATCAAATAATCCGATATGCAAACTTGTCAACAATATGTAAAGTAGAACTCATGATTGTTTTGCAATTGCTATCTAGCGAAAAAGAGAATAATGTTTCTTACTCAATCAAATAAGATGGATACTCAATCTGACCAATTGGAGCTTGTATCGCTGGCTATCTCCAAAGGTAACGTATACGGAAACAAGCTGTTGTACTTACTGTTAGTAGGTAAATGAAGATCGCAAGTTAAATTATTCGTGTATATACTATCTCATACTCGTCGAAATACAAAAGAGCCAGATGCACTTCTGGGAAATCTTATACTAAGATTGTTTATACATGAAGTTTTTTGGCATTTCAAACTAACTGAAAGCAGGGGAAAGACGCGATTGTAAGGTTTCAGTCAGAGTACAAAAGGCATCGAACGTAAGTTTGTGAATTGGTCACATAGAACCACTTCTAGTCATCGTTGAATTTCGTGATCATTACTTTGAATCATCTGTCAATCCTAAACATGAAATACTGATATAAAATGGAAATTAATGTATATCACAATGGTCATAATCCATCCACTGATCGGAAACTTTGTGGTAGAGGGAAAAAAGAACAACAAACAAAACAATTAGAGCTCATACAGTAAGTAACTTGTATATATCTACTATTTAAGGTCACTATTATGATATTCTATGGTAAAATGACAAAAGACAATAGGAAACAGACACAGTGCACATGGGTAACTTGTAGTCACTGGATAAGGCCTGACACTATGGCCTCTGTGGTAGAAGGAGAGAAGGAGATGCGACAATACAAGTAAAGCAAACATAGTGCACATGGGTAACTAGTCACTGGATAACTCAGTAATTGTTCTCTGTGGTAGAAGGACAAAAGGAGATAAGCAACAGTACAGAGCAAGCGACAATGAGCACTAACACATTATTGTCGTTTGCAGTCGGCTTCGCCAAAACGTCTGAGGACGAGAGTTGTCGACTATCATTAAGCGTTGGCCAAACGAGAGAAACTCTTGACGACTCTCAAGAAAACATTGAGCTGGTTCAAATTCCATGCATGAGAGCGCATGAGAGTTGCAGGCCAAACGAGTGAGATTTTGAGCTGTCAACTATCATCCTTGTGAATATACACACAAATGTGCAAGGTGATGTTTTATTAATGAAAATCAAAGCATACTAAGAATTATGACTTGTCTGTTTTGCTCTGTAGCTATTTTTGCTCTTTTGATAATTAAGCCAGTCTCATTGTCTATTTCTCAATATTTCTTAGAACTGCGTCAGTTTCTCGGTGTTCCTTATCGTCTGTTTGTCTTATACATTTTATTTGCAAAACCACTACTGATATAGTTTTGTACCTACATGTATGTTTTAGTTGTTCTACGTTGAAGAACCGCAATTTTAAACATTCTTCTTTAGGGCCAAATATCACTTGATTTTGCTCACTCTCAGAGAAACAAACACGTCATAATTCTAGTACCTACACACTGAATACGTTATGCAAATACATTTTTTGTATGCTGGGTGTACGTTTTTTAATTAATTCGTTTGATCGTTACTCATCAAAACAACCCTACGTTTCCAATGCGGAAAAACTCATACATGTATATATACCGTATGTGGCAATTCCAAGCGGACTGACATATGCAAAGATCCTTTTTAGAATCCAGATTTAGAATTTACTGCTTCAATAAGCTTTCAGTATGTGTAAATTGCTGTAGTACGTTTCTTGACTTTATATCCGGCTAACGTTCAGAATGGAAACTTTATTCTCATATCAAGGAAGTACATACAACATTCCTTGTTTATAGTGATCCTTTGCATTGTAAAAATGAACAGGACATACATTAGTCTAACGTTTATATCGATGACATATATTTACCAAACAAACGCCTAAAAGCGCTGTTGTTGTAGAAATAATATTCAAGGATGAGATGTTGCGTTAAATTAATAAACCTGGCTGCTTCAGTGAACCTCTCACATCACCTATCTTTTCTATCTTTTCACCTTAGTAATCAGCTACCTTAGAACCCGAGGCTTATTATTATTATTATAAAAAGTGAGCTCTCAATCATGATGGGTTGTCTATGACTTCATGCGATCAGGAGCAGTTCAAAATATCTCTTCAGACTGAAACATCAAATTAATAACATACATGCATGCTTGAACATACTGCTATTTCAGGCGAATCTTACGTTGAACCAACATGAAGTGAACTTGAGATGTCAAAGATATTATATAATTATAATCAGGTTAATTTGAATGTCGGAGCATTCCGAGAATTATCACTTGGGAGCAGACCATTCTGCTGCAATGTTTTGCATAAGGTAGCTGTTCTGTGCTGGTTACAACCTACTCGCGTACTCTAGTGAACTTAATTTTACCGTGGACATCGATATTAGTGTGCCGTATATATTACTAATAAACGTTTGAGAGTTGACAATGAAAAGTTAAAGGCGGTAGTACTAACACTAGCCGTATGGAGTTCTGAAAGTGTACCACAACAGTACGCAAGCTATACAATGACCGATCATCGAAGCCGGAAGCATCTAGGATATTAGAGCGAAATGCCGATAAGAAATTCTGAGCAACACTGCCAAATAATCGTACCCAAGTTATTCACAACAAAACAAAGTTCGTCGTGCTTTGTCTAATCATCATGGCCGTCACCACGACGGCGACGCCGAGGACATCTTCGTTTCAAAAATTATTTATGGGAAACTCCACAGAGTACATATCCTGTATAAAAAGTTTCAAAATTAACACGCATGGTAATATTAACGAAGAAATAAAGGTTTCATTGCGATAAAAATAATCTCGAACTTGTTTTGTAGCTTTACACGGAAGTAGACCGGAAGACGAAAACTGTTTTTCTTTACCATATATGTCCTAATGTCTTAAAAGTTGGACATGATTCATAACGACAACGAAAAGTTTTCCTATAATGTCTCGAAATGTCTATTTTTCTTGTGAAATAGACTGAACCCTTCCTTCTTGAGACTCGTGCGAAGTTAGGTTTGTCCGGCTGCACGTAGCATACAAACCACACGTTTCGTTCAAGGCAATAAGTTGGAATTACAGATGATTGCTTGATCTTGTAAAACCTTACACCTTCAGTTGCGCTGCGACACAGTTATTGTTATTAAGATATAACGGTACAAGCACTTATTTAGACTTACCTTCAGTTGTACTCTAGAGACCGACAGCAATTCTATGGAATACTATGTGCCCAATTCCTAGAAATTTTAAAAGCAGTTCAATAATTTGTTTGAACAAAGGGTTCGCCCCAGGGAACTTCTCTTGAAGTATTCGAATGCAAATTGATAGACCGGGTTGAAACATTGCAGCACACACCAGTCAACTGCTGAAAAATATACAAGTAAATCGAGAAATGTAAGGATTTATTGGCATTTATTCTTCAGAAAAGTTTTCAGTAAAGCCGGCCCGGCCAAACGCACGCAACATTTCAACGCAGGCAAACGTTTGGCCATGCAACATGCTGCAACATATTACAACAGGGTGGTGTTGGATCAAATTTGAAAATGTTCAAATAATTTTCGTGTTCTAGTCACAGTATTTGCAGTCAAGACAACATTAAACAGATACAACAAGAAATATTAAATTTTAGTGGCACTTTTTGCCAAATCAAAAATGCAATCAGTGCAAAAATGAAATTAGAATTGCCAGAATTCGTGCACCAGAAATTAAATATGTTATACTGAGCCACGCAAGGAGCCATTTTAAAATTTTCATGTGAGGCAAGAAACCTGGTCCAAAGGGAACTCCAATAGATTAAGAGCCTGTGTCTTTTTGCTAAGACCTACTGGCTACTCTCCAAATAAAGCAGCAGCAGTTACGGACATTGTTCAGTGCATATTTCTTCTGTAGAGATAACTAAATTCAGGAATTGGCAATATTTTGTCTCGTTCGTCACTTCGTAATCTCGTCTTGCTTCATCTGCCATGCAATCCTTTGATGCGTCATGTTGAATGTCGAACAGATTATTTCACTTCTTAAAATCTGATTCTAGGTTTACATGATTGTGTAATTCTAATAATCACAGTAGAAATGTCATTCTCACTGCAATACAAAAATGCAAAGATGCTAAACTATCAAACAACAGAATAAAAGTCAATACAACACTGAATTGATCGAAGTAAGATTTGAATTTGAGCATTCTCAATAACACTTATTCCTGTCAATTTGGACTTAAAAGGTTATGAGATATGATCCTGTTGCGTTTGTTTTACAAGGTAAAACCTAAAAAAAAGCTTTTTAGACACTGTCTGATGTTTCAAATATTCATAGCGGCACGATGAAATATCAAATAATCCGATATGCAAACTTGTCAACAATATGTAAAGTAGAACTCATGATTGTTTTGCAATTGCTATCTAGCGAAAAAGAGAATAATGTTCTTACTCAATCAAATAAGATGGATACTCAATCTGACCAATTGGAGCTTGTATCGCTGGCTATCTCCAAAGGTAACGTATACGGAAACAAGCTGTTGTACTTACTGTTAGTAGGTAAATGAAGATCGCAAGTTAAATTATTCGTGTATATACTATCTCATACTCGTCGAAATACAAAAGAGCCAGATGCACTTCTGGGAAATCTTATACTAAGATTGTTTATACATGAAGTTTTTTGGCATTTCAAACTAACTGAAAGCAGGGGAAAGACGCGATTGTAAGGTTTCAGTCAGAGTACAAAAGGCATCGAACGTAAGTTTGTGAATTGGTCACATAGAACCACTTCTAGTCATCGTTGAATTTCGTGATCATTACTTTGAATCATCTGTCAATCCTAAACATGAAATACTGATATAAAATGGAAATTAATGTATATCACAATGGTCATAATCCATCCACTGATCGGAAACTTTGTGGTAGAGGGAAAAAAGAACAACAAACAAAACAATTAGAGCTCATACAGTAAGTAACTTGTATATATCTACTATTTAAGGTCACTATTATGATATTCTATGGTAAAATGACAAAAGACAATAGGAAACAGACACAGTGCACATGGGTAACTTGTAGTCACTGGATAAGGCCTGACACTATGGCCTCTGTGGTAGAAGGAGAGAAGGAGATGCGACAATACAAGTAAAGCAAACATAGTGCACATGGGTAACTAGTCACTGGATAACTCAGTAATTGTTCTCTGTGGTAGAAGGACAAAAGGAGATAAGCAACAGTACAGAGCAAGCGACAATGAGCACTAACACATTATTGTCGTTTGCAGTCGGCTTCGCCAAACGTCTGAGGACGAGAGTTGTCGACTATCATTAAGCGTTGGCCAAACGAGAGAAACTCTTGACGACTCTCAAGAAAACATTGAGCTGGTTCAAATTCCATGCATGAGAGCGCATGAGAGTTGCAGGCCAAACGAGTGAGATTTTGAGCTGTCAACTATCATCCTTGTGAATATACACACAAATGTGCAAGGTGATGTTTTATTAATGAAAATCAAAGCATACTAAGAATTATGACTTGTCTGTTTTGCTCTGTAGCTATTTTTGCTCTTTTGATAATTAAGCCAGTCTCATTGTCTATTTCTCAATATTTCTTAGAACTGCGTCAGTTTCTCGGTGTTCCTTATCGTCTGTTTGTCTTATACATTTTATTTGCAAAACCACTACTGATATAGTTTTGTACCTACATGTATGTTTTAGTTGTTCTACGTTGAAGAACCGCAATTTTAAACATTCTTCTTTAGGGCCAAATATCACTTGATTTTGCTCACTCTCAGAGAAACAAACACGTCATAATTCTAGTACCTACACACTGAATACGTTATGCAAATACATTTTTTGTATGCTGGGTGTACGTTTTTTAATTAATTCGTTTGATCGTTACTCATCAAAACAACCCTACGTTTCCAATGCGGAAAAACTCATACATGTATATATACCGTATGTGGCAATTCCAAGCGGACTGACATATGCAAAGATCCTTTTTAGAATCCAGATTTAGAATTTACTGCTTCAATAAGCTTTCAGTATGTGTAAATTGCTGTAGTACGTTTCTTGACTTTATATCCGGCTAACGTTCAGAATGGAAACTTTATTCTCATATCAAGGAAGTACATACAACATTCCTTGTTTATAGTGATCCTTTGCATTGTAAAAATGAACAGGACATACATTAGTCTAACGTTTATATCGATGACATATATTTACCAAACAAACGCCTAAAAGCGCTGTTGTTGTAGAAATAATATTCAAGGATGAGATGTTGCGTTAAATTAATAAACCTGGCTGCTTCAGTGAACCTCTCACATCACCTATCTTTTCTATCTTTTCACCTTAGTAATCAGCTACCTTAGAACCCGAGGCTTATTATTATTATTATAAAAAGTGAGCTCTCAATCATGATGGGTTGTCTATGACTTCATGCGATCAGGAGCAGTTCAAAATATCTCTTCAGACTGAAACATCAAATTAATAACATACATGCATGCTTGAACATACTGCTATTTCAGGCGAATCTTACGTTGAACCAACATGAAGTGAACTTGAGATGTCAAAGATATTATCATGATATAATCAAGTTAATTTGATCATGAATGTCGGAGCATTCCGAGAATTTATTTATCACTTTGGAGCAGACCATTCTGCTGCAATGTTTTGCATAAGGTAGCTGTTCAGTGCTGGTGGTGACAACCTACTCGCGTACTCTAGTGAACATAATTTTGCCGTGGACATCGACATTAGTGTGTATATATTACTAATAAACGCTTGAGATTTGACAATGAAAAGTTAAAGGCGGTAGTACTAACACTAGTTATGGAGTTCTGAAAGTACACCACAACAGTACGCAAGCTATACAATGATCGATCACCGGAGCTAAGCATCTAGGATATTGGAGCGAAATGCCGATAAGAAATTCTGAGCAACACTGAAAATAAAAAAATAATCCTATTCACTACAAAACGAAGTTCGTGGCGTGCTTTGTCTAATCATCATGGCCGTCACCAGGACGGCGACGCCGAAGACATCTTCGTTTAAAATATTATTCACGGGAAACTCCACAGAGTAACATATCCTGTATAAAAAGTTCCAAAATTAACACGCATGGTAATATTAACGAAGAAATAAAGATTTAATTGCGATAAAAATAATCTTGAACTTGTTTTGTAGCTTTACACAGAAGTAGACCGGAAGACGAAAACTGTTTTTCTTTACCATATATGTCCTAATGTCTTAACTGAAAGTTGGACATGATTCATAAGTGTCTATTTTTCTAGTGAAATAGACTGAACACTTCCTTCTTGAGACTCGTGCGAAGTTAGGTTTGTCCGGCTGCACGTAGCATACAGACCACACGTTTCGTTGAATAAGTTGGAATTACAAATGATTGCTTGATCTTGTAAAACCTTACACCTTCAGTTGCTGCGACACAGTTATTGTTATTAAGATATAACGGTACAAGCACTTATTTAGACTTACCTTCAGTTGTCATCTAGAGACCGACAGCAATTCTATGGAATACTATGTGCCCAATTCCTAGAAATTTTAAAAGCAGTTCAATAATTTGTTTTGAACAAAGGGTTCGCCCCAGGGAACTTCTCTTGAAGTATTCGAATGCAAATTAGGGGTGGCGAATGGTAAATCCGAGACTTGCCGAGACGCCGAGACCCTGGTTTAAAAGTCCGAGCCCGAGACTTAGCGCTCCAAAAATCCGAGCCCGAGACGCAGTGATCCAAAACTCCGAGAAAATATAGTATACAAGAAGCTGCATTTGCGAGATTCAAAATTCGAGACTCCAAGATCGTCCTATTTCTGGCGAGCCCGAGATTTCGAGACGCTTTTTTTAAGCGCCGAGATTCCGAGACACGGCTTAAATTTGCCGAGATTCGTCATTTTTGATAGACCATTCGCCACCCCTCAAATTGATAGACCGGGTTGAAACATTGCAGCACACACCAGTCAACTGCTGACAAATATACAAGTAAATCGAGAAATGTAAGGATTTCTTGGCATTTATTCTTCAGAAAAGTTTTCAGTAAAGCCGGCCCGGCCAAACGCACGCAACATTTCAACGCAGGCAAACGTTTGGCCATGCAACATGCTGCAACATATTACAACAGGGTGGTGTTGGATCAAATTTGAAAATGTTCAAATAATTTTCGTGTTCTAGTCACAGTATTTGCAGTCAAGACAACATTAAACAGATACAACAAGAAATATTAAATTTTAGTGGCACTTTTTGCCAAATCAAAAATGCAATCAGTGCAAAAATGAAATTAGAATTGCCAGAATTCGTGCACCAGAAATTAAATATGTTATACTGAGCCACGCAAGGAGCCATTTTAAAATGTCCATGTGAGGCAAGAAACCTGGTCCAAAGGGAACTCCAATAGATTAAGAGCCTGTGTCTTTTTGCTAAGACCTACTGGCTACTCTCCAAATAAAGCAGCAGCAGTTACGGACATTGTTCAGTGCATATTTCTTCTGTAGAGATAACTAAATTCAGGAATTGGCAATATTTTGTCTCGTTCGTCACTTCGTAATCTCGTCTTGCTTCATCTGCCATGCAATCCTTTGATGCGTCATGTTGAATGTCGAACAGATTATTTCACTTCTTAAAATCTGATTCTAGGTTTACATGTGTAATTCTAATAATCACAGTAGAAATGTCATTTTCACTGCAATACAAAACATGCAAAGATGCTAAACTATCAAACAACAGAATAAAAGTCAATACAACACTGAATTGATCGAAGTAAGATTTGAATTTGAGCATTCTCAATAACACTTATTCCTGTCAATTTGGACTTAAAAGGTTATGAGATATGATCCTGTTGCGTTTGTTTTACAAGGTAAAACCTAAGAAAAGCTTTTTAGACACTGTCTGATGTTTCAAATATTCATAGCGGCACGATGAAATATCAAATAATCCGATATGCAAACTTGTCAACAATATGTAAAGTAGAACTCATGATTGTTTTGCAATTGCTATCTAGCGAAAAAGAGAATAATGTTCTTACTCAATCAAATAAGATGGATACTCAATATGACCAATTGGAGCTTGTATCGCTGGCTATCTCCAAAGGTAACGTATACGGAAACAAGCTGTTGTACTTACTGTTAGTAGGTAAATGAAGATCGCAAGTTAAATCATTCGTGTATATACTATCTCATACTCGTCGAAATACAAAAGAGCCAGATGCACTTCTGGGAAATCTTATACTAAGATTGTTTATACATGAAGTTTTTTGGCATTTCAAACTAACTGAAAGCAGGGGAAAGACGCGATTGTAAGGTTTCAGTCAGAGTACAAAAGGCATCGAACGTAAGTTTGTGAATTGGTCACATAGAACCACTTCTAGTCATCGTTGAATTTAATTTCGTGATCATTACTTTGAATCATCTGTCAATCCTAAAAATGAAATACTGATATAAAATGGAAATTAATGTATATCACAATGGTCATAATCCATCCACTGATCGGAAACTTTGTGGTAGAGGGAAAAAAGAACAACAAACAAAACAATTAGAGCTCATACAGTAAGTAACTTGTATATATCTACTATTTAAGGTCACTATTATGATATTCTATGGTATTAAAAATGACAAAAGACAATAGTAAACAGACACAGTGCACATGGGTAACTTGTAGTCACTGGATAAGGCCTGACACTATGGCCTCTGTGGTAGAAGGAGAGAAGGAGATGCGACAATACAAGTAAAGCAAACATAGTGCACATGGGTAACTAGTCACTGGATAACTCAGTAATTGTTCTCTGTGGTAGAAGGACAAAGGGAGATAAGCAACAGTACAGAGCAAGCGACAATGAGCACTAACACATTATTGTCGTTTGCAGTCGGCTTCGCCAAACGTCTGAGGACGAGAGTTGTCGACTATCATTAAGCGTGGGCCAAACGAGAGAAACTCTTGACGACTCTCAAGAAAACATTGAGCTGGTTCAAATTCCATGCATGAGAGCGCATGAGAGTTGCAGGCCAAACGAGTGAGATTTTGAGCTGTCAACTATCATCCTCGTGAATATACACACAAATGTGCAAGGTGATGTTTTATTAATGAAAATCAAAGCATACTAAGAATTATGACTTGTCTGTTTTGCTCTGTAGCTATTTTTGCTCTTTTGATAATTAAGCCAGTCTCATTGTCTATTTCTCAATATTTCTTAGAACTGCGTCAGTTTCTCGGTGTTCCTTATCGTCTGTTTGTCTTAGACATTTTATTTGCAAAACCACTACTGATATAGTTTTGTACCTACATGTATGTTTTAGTTGTTCTAAGTTGAAGAACCGCAATTTTAAACATTCTTCTTTAGGGCCAAATATCACTTGATTTTGCTCACTCTCAGAGAAACAAACACGTCATAATTCTAGTACCTACACACTGAATACGTTATGCAAATACATTTTTTGTATGCTGGGTGTACGTTTTTTAATTAATTCGTTTGATCGTTACTCATCAAAACAACCCTACGTTTCCAATGCGGAAAAACTCATACATGTATATATACTTAAAAATTGAATATGAGTAGTCAGGAGTTGACATATTTAAATTAAAACGTTTTTGTCACTGACTCATTGTCGTAGTTGTTTAGACGTTTCGGCTAGTGCTTAAGCCTTCATCAGTAATGAAAATGGGAACGTACGTTGTTACACGCTATTTGAATAAAACGTAGCGCGAGGCTTGTGCGCGTGACCAAATAAACGTCATTCTTTGAATCGCTCATGCTCGTGCAATGCATTTGTAGGACTGAGGGATAATGATGTGATCATTTCCAGCGTCTGGGTCTGTCGTAGAATGCCAGGCTTCAAGAAAAAGTCGCTCGTGGTAATTAGCCTCACGTCCAACAACGTTAACGTTTTTAAAATCCATTTGATGGTTGAAATTGTGGACATGGCAAGCAACTTTAGAGTTGTGGTCGAAACTTGACACTGCCTTTCATGTTCAGTAATACGCGTCTTCAGCGGTCTTTCTGTTTGGCCATAGTATACAAAATTGCACTGTGTGCAACTGATTTTGTATACTATGCCAGATTGTGGACGGTCAGAATCGTCTTGCGCTTTAGGGCGTGGGAAAAGGCTGTTGATGGTAACTTGTGGTTTGTACGACACCCGACCTGTTGTTGTTTCAAAACACGACCAATTCTTTCAGAAATGCCGCCCTGTACGTATGGAAGCACTACAAATCCATTAGGTTTGACACCGGCGGGTTTTCTGGTTAACATTCTCTCGCAGTTGTTAATAAATGACAATGGATAGTTGTTTTCCCGTAGTACCGCTTTGACTCGTTGCGTTTCTTCTCGTTTTCCTTTGTTTGTTGATGGAATGCTTTTAGCCCTTAGTAGCAACGTGTTCACTACGGATCTTTTGTGACACAAAGGGTGACATGAAAGGAAATCGAGATAGCGGTCTGTATGTGTAGGTTTCCTGTAAACATCCACCTGAATTTCTGTGCCGCATCTGCTTGTAATGGTGTCCAGAAAAGGTAAGCCTTGTCCATTGGTGTTTTCTAGTTCTAATGTGAACTGTATATTTGGGTTTATTGAGTTCAGATGTTGTTGAAACTCATCGACGTGATCCCTTTTTAGGCATGCATGACTGTCGTCAACATAACGAAACCACCATTTAGGGGGGTGAGGAGATGTGGAGATAGCTGTTTCTTCGATTTCTTCCATGACCAGGTCAGCCATAACAGGACTAATGGGGGAACCCATGGCGCATCCAAAAATTTGTTTGTAGTGGTCGCCATCATATTTGAAGTAGTTGTTATTTAAGACAAAATCTGTAAGTTTCATAATATTGTCAACAGACAGATTGGTACGTTCTGCTAGATTCTGGTCTTGTTGTAGCCTCTCTTTGGTGATTCTTAGGGCTAAATCCACAGGTATAGAAGTAAACAAAGACTTCACGTCGAAGGAGACCATGACTTCTTCACTGGTGATGGAATATAGTTTGATTTGTTGCGCGAAAACAGAACTGTTTTGGACTGAAAAGGCGTTTTTCCTCAGAGGGGACAGGACCGAAACAAGATATTTGGACACGAAATACGTCGGACTACCAATGCTGCTTGTAATTGGTCGCAGGGGCCTTCCAGGTTTGTGAATTTTCGGAAGGCCGTAAAAAGACGCTGGTGTAGAGTTGTTGCAGTGTAGTTTCCTGTATAAATTTGGACCAATTTGTGATGTTGTGCCATTGTCTTCGTTCTTGATGTTGAGCAGGACTTTGTTAAGACCTTTTTCGACACTGGTTGTGGGGTTTAATCTCTTGTCCGTTAGTTTCAAATAGGTCTTAGTGTCATTTAACAAAACGGAAACTTTTTCCTTGTATTCATCACTGTCCATCACAACTATGGATCTTCCTTTATCGGCTGGAATAATTTTTACAGTCTCGTCCTTTCTCAGGTTCTGTAGTGCTTTCTCCTGTTCTTTTGTTATGTTAACCGCTGTTGCAGGGACTTTGCAAGTCTTTAGAATGTTCGCAACAGAAACGCGTATTGTCTCCTTTGATGTTTGGCTGAGACTGTAGATACCATTTTCAACCGATGATAATATTTTTGCAACTGGAATTTTCTTTGGAGCGATGGAGTAGTTAAGTCCTTTTTCGAGGGCTGTAATTTCAACAGGATTCAAAGTGCGTTGTGATATGTTGACTACCCATTTTTCTTGGTCTACTATGGGTGAGCTAGGCTTCTTGTTGGCTTGCAGTTGATTGAATTTCCTTGCATGCGTTTCAGAGATCTTCTCTGAATTAGTTTCGGTTGATTGCTTGACTGTATCTTGGAGCGCGCGCAGATGCTCGCGCGATAGTTTGGATTCAAGTTTGTCCGTTAGATCTCGGAGCATCGTCGTTAAAATCCTTATGTTATGATGGCAATCTGTTATTCGCAGTCTCAAATACTTTATGCCTGCTTTTCTAGCTATCCTGTAGCCTGCTTTAGTTCTGATTGGTAGAGTAAACGTCAGGCTTGGAGGTAGAAAACCATTACTTTTAAGCAAATGATTAAATGTCAAGTGTTTTTTGTACCTTGCGAGGGCGATGGATTTCCGTTCAAATTCTCTGGCCAGCTTGAGAGCGTCGGCGCCATTCGTTGTATGAATATGTTTAAAAATTGAATATGAGTAGTCAGGAGTTGACATATTTAAATTAAAACGTTTTTGTCACTGACTCATTGTCGTAGTTGTTTAGACGTTTCGGCTAGTGCTTAAGCCTTCATCAGTAATGAAAATGGGAACGTACGTTGTTACACGCTATTTGAATTAAACGTAGCGCGAGGCTTGTGCGCGTGACCAAATAAACGTCATTCTTTGAATCGCTCGTGCTCGTGCAATGCATTTGTAGGACTGAGGGATAATGATGTGATCATTTCCAGCGTCTGGGTCTGTCGTAGAATGCCAGGCTTCAAGAAAAAGTCGCTCGTGGTAATTAGCCTCACGTCCAACAACGTTAACGTTTTTAAAATCCATTTGATGGTTGAAATTGTGGACATGGCAAGCAACTTTAGAGTTGTGGTCGAAACTTGACACTGCCTTTCTATGTTCAGTAATACGCGTCTTCAGCGGTCTTTCTGTTTGGCCATAGTATACAAAATTGCACTGTGTGCAACTGATTTTGTATACTATGCCAGATTGTGGACGGTCAGAATCGTCTTGCGCTTTAGGGCGTGGGAAAAGGCTGTTGATGGTAACTTGTGGTTTGTACGACACCCCGACCTGTTGTTGTTTCAAAACACGACCAATTCTTTCAGAAATGCCGCCCTGTACGTATGGAAGCACTACAAATCCATTAGGTTTGACACCGGCGGGTTTTCTGGTTAACATTCTCTCGCAGTTGTTAATAAATGACAATGGATAGTTGTTTTCCCGTAGTACCGCTTTGACTCGTTGCGTTTCTTCTCGTTTTCCTTTGTTTGTTGATGGAATGCTTTTAGCCCTTAGTAGCAACGTGTTCACTACGGATCTTTTGTGACACAAAGGGTGACATGAAAGGAAATCGAGATAGCGGTCTGTATGTGTAGGTTTCCTGTAAACATCCACCTGAATTTCTGTGCCGCATCTGCTTGTAATGGTGTCCAGAAAAGGTAAGCCTTGTCCATTGGTGTTTTCTAGTTCTAATGTGAACTGTATATTTGGGTTTATTGAGTTCAGATGTTGTTGAAACTCATCGACGTGATCCCTTTTTAGGCATGCATGACTGTCGTCAACATAACGAAACCACCATTTAGGGGGGTGAGGAGATGTGGAGATAGCTGTTTCTTCGATTTCTTCCATGACCAGGTCAGCCATAACAGGACTAATGGGGGAACCCATGGCGCATCCAAAAATTTGTTTGTAGTGGTCGCCATCATATTTGAAGTAGTTGTTATTTAAGACAAAATCTGTAAGTTTCATAATATTGTCAACAGACAGATTGGTACGTTCTGCTAGATTCTGGTCTTGTTGTAGCCTCTCTTTGGTGATTCTTAGGGCTAAATCCACAGGTATAGAAGTAAACAAAGACTTCACGTCGAAGGAGACCATGACTTCTTCACTGGTGATGGAATATAGTTTGATTTGTTGCGCGAAAACAGAACTGTTTTGGACTGAAAAGGCGTTTTTCCTCAGAGGGGACAGGACCGAAACAAGATATTTGGACACGAAATACGTCGGACTACCAATGCTGCTTGTAATTGGTCGTAGGGGCCTTCCAGGTTTGTGAATTTTCGGAAGGCCGTAAAAAGACGCTGGTGTAGAGTTGTTGCAGTGTAGTTTCCTGTATAAATTTGGACCAATTTGTGATGTTGTGCCATTGTCTTCGTTCTTGATGTTGAGCAGGACTTTGTTAAGACCTTTTTCGACACTGGTTGTGGGGTTTAATCTCTTGTCCGTTAGTTTCAAATAGGTCTTAGTGTCATTTAACAAAACGGAAACTTTTTCCTTGTATTCATCACTGTCCATCACAACTATGGATCTTCCTTTATCGGCTGGAATAATTTTTACAGTCTCGTCCTTTCTCAGGTTCTGTAGTGCTTTCTCCTGTTCTTTTGTTATGTTAACCGCTGTTGCAGGGACTTTGCAAATCTTTAGAATGTTCGCAACAGAAACGCGTATTGTCTCCTTTGATGTTTGGCTGAGACTGTAGATACCATTTTCAACGATGATAATATTTTTGCAACTGGAATTTTCTTTGGAGCGATGGAGTAGTTAAGTCCTTTTTCGAGGGCTGTAATTTCAACAGGATTCAAAGTGCGTTGTGATATGTTGACTACCCATTTTTCTTGGTCTACTATGGGTGAGCTAGGCTTCTTGTTGGCTTGCAGTTGATTGAATTTCCTTGCATGCGTTAGAGATATCTTCTTTGTATCTTCTTTGTATATATACCGTATGTGGCAATTCCAAGCGGACTGACATATGCAAAGATCCTTTTTAGAATCCAGATTTAGAATTTACTGCTTCAATAAGCTTTCAGTATGTGTAAATTGCTGTAGTACGTTTCTTGACTTTATATCCGGCTAACGTTCAGAATTGAAACTTAATTCTCAAATCAAGGAAGTACATACAACATTCCTTGTTTATAGTCATCCATTGCATTGTAAAAATGAACAGGACATACATTAGTCTAACGTTTATATCGATGACATATATTTACCAAACAAACGCCTAACAGCTCTGTTGTTGTAGAAATAATATTCAAGGAGATGTTGCGTTAAATTAATAAACCTGGTTGCTTCAGTGAACCTCTCACATCGCCTTAGTAATCAGCTACCTTAGAACCCGAGGCTTATTATTATTATTATAAAAAGTGAGCTCTCAATCATGATGGGTTGTCTATGACTTCATGCGATCAGGAGCAGTTCAAAATATCTCTTCAGACTGAAACATCAAATTAATAACATACATGCATGCTTGAACATACTGCTATTTCAGGCGAATCTTACGTTGAACCAACATGAAGTGAACTTGAGATGTCAAAGATATTATATAATTATAATCAGGTTAATTTGAATGTCGGAGCATTCCGAGAATTATCACTTGGGAGCAGACCATTCTGCTGCAATGTTTTGCATAAGGTAGCTGTTCTGTGCTGGTTACAACCTACTCGCGTACTCTAGTGAACTTAATTTTACCGTGGACATCGATATTAGTGTGCCGTATATATTACTAATAAACGTTTGAGAGTTGACAATGAAAAGTTAAAGGCGGTAGTACTAACACTAGCCGTATGGAGTTCTGAAAGTGTACCACAACAGTACGCAAGCTATACAATGACCGATCATCGAAGCCGGAAGCATCTAGGATATTAGAGCGAAATGCCGATAAGAAATTCTGAGCAACACTGCCAAATAATCGTACTCAAGTTATTCACAACAAAACAAAGTTCGTCGTGCTTTGTCTAATCATCATGGCCGTCACCACGACGGCGACGCCGAGGACATCTTCGTTTCAAAAATTATTCATGGGAAACTCCACAGAGTACATATCCTGTATAAAAAGTTTCAAAATTAACACGCATGGTAATATTAACGAAGAAATAAAGGTTTCATTGCGATAAAAATAATCTTGAACTTGTTTTGTAGCTTTACACAGAAGTAGACCGGAAGACGAAAACTGTTTTTCTTTACCATATATGTCCTAATGTCTTAAAAGTTGGACATGATTCATAACGACAACGAAAAGTTTTCCTATAATGTCTCGAAATGTCTATTTTTCTTGTGAAATAGACTGAACCCTTCCTTCTTGAGACTCGTGCGAAGTTAGGTTTGTCCGGCTGCACGTAGCATACAAACCACACGTTTCGTTCAAGGCAATAAGTTGGAATTACAGATGATTGCTTGATCTTGTAAAACCTTACAACCTTCAGTTGCGCTGCGACACAGTTATTGTTATTAAGATATAACGGTACAAGCACTTATTTAGACTTACCTTCAGTTGTACTCTAGAGACCGACAGCAATTCTATGGAATACTATGTGCCAATTCATAGAAATTTTAAAAGCAGTTCAATAATTTGTTTGAACAAAGGGTTCGCCACAGGGAACTTCTCTTGAAGTATTCGAATGCAAATTGATAGACCGGGTTGAAACATTGCAGCACACACCAGTCAACTGCTGAAAAATATACAAGTAAATCGAGAAATGTAAGGATTTCTTGGCATTTATTCTTCAGAAAAGTTTTCAGTAAAGCCGGCCCGGCCAAACGCACGCAACATTTCAACGCAGGCAAACGTTTGGCCATGCAACATGCTGCAACATATTACAACAGGGTGGTGTTGGATCAAATTTGAAAATGTTCAAATATTTTTCGTGTTCTAGTCACAGTATTTGCAGTCAAGACAACATTAAACAGATACAACAAGAAATATTAAATTTTAGAGGCACTCTTTGCCAAATCAAAAATGCAATCAGTGCAAAAATGCAAACCTTAGAAATTAGAATTGCCAGAATTCGTGCACCAGAAATTAAATATGTTATACCGAGGCAAGCAAGGAGCCATTTTAAAATTTTCATGTGAGGCAAGAAACCTGGTCCAAAGGGAACTCCAATAGATTAAGAGCCTTTGTCTTTTTGCTAAGACCCACTGGCTACTCTCCAAATAAAGCAGCAGGCAGTTACGGACATTGTTCAGTGCATATTTCTTCTGTAGAGATAACTAAATTCAGGAATTGGCAATATTTTGTCTCGTTCGTCACTTCGTAATCTCGTCTTGCTTCATCTGCCATGCAATCCTCTGATGCGTCATGTTGAATGTCGAACAGATTATTTCACTTCTTAAAATCTGATTCTAGGTTTACATGATTGTGTAATTCTAATAATCACAGTAGAAATGTCATTCTCACTGCAATACAAAAAATGCAAAGATGCTAAAACCTATCAAACAACAATAAAAAGTCAAAACAACACTGAATTGATCGAAGTAAGATTTGAATTTGAGCATTCTCAATAACACTTATTCCTGTCAATTTGGACTTAAAAGGTTATGAGATATGATCCTGTTGCGTTTGTTTTACAAGGTAAAACCTAAAAAAAGCTTTTTAGACACTATCTGATGTTTCAAATATTCATAGCGGCACGATGAAATATCAAAATAATCCGATATGCAAACTTGTCAACAATATGTAAAGTAGAACTCATGATTGTTTTGCAATTGCTATCTAGCGAAAGAGAGAATAATGTTCTTACTCAATCAAATAAGATGGATACTCAATCTGACCAATTGGAGCTTGTATCGCTGGCTATCTCCAAAGGTAACGTATACGGAAACAAGCTGTTGTACTTACTGTTAGTAGGTAAATGAAGATCGCAAGTTAAATCATTCGTGTATTACTATCTCATACTCGTCGAAATACAAAAGAGCCAGATGCACTTCTGGGAAATCTTATACTAAGATTGTTTATACATGAAGTTTTTTGGCATTTCAAACTAACTGAAAGCAGAGGAAAGACGCGATTGTAAGGTTTCAGTCAGAGTACAAAAGGCATCGAACGTAAGTTTGTGAATTGGTCACATAGAACCACTTCTAGTCATCGTTGAATTTCGTGATCATTACTTTGAATCATCTGTCAATCCTAAACATGAAATACTGATATAAAATGGAAATTAATGTATATCACAATGGTCATAATCCATCCACTGATCGGAAACTTTGTGGTAGAGGGAAAAAAGAACAACAAACAAAACAATTAGAGCTCATACAGTAAGTAACTTGTATATATCTACTATTTAAGGTCACTATTATGATATTCTATGGTAAAATGACAAAAGGACAATAGTAAACAGACACAGTGCACATGGGTAACTTGTAGTCACTGGATAAGGCCTGACACTATGGCCTCTGTGGTAGAAGGAGAGAAGGAGATGCGACAATACAAGTAAAGCAAACATAGTGCACATGGGTAACTAGTCACTGGATAACTCAGTAATTGTTCTCTGTGGTAGAAGGACAAAGGGAGATAAGCAACAGTACAGAGCAAGCGACAATGAGCACTAACACATTATTGTCGTTTGCAGTCGGCTTCGCCAAACGTCTGAGGACGAGAGTTGTCGACTATCATTAAGCGTGGGCCAAACGAGAGAAACTCTTGACGACTCTCAAGAAAACATTGAGCTGGTTCAAATTCCATGCATGAGAGCGCATGAGAGTTGCAGGCCAAACGAGTGAGATTTTGAGCTGTCAACTATCATCCTCGTGAATATACACACAAATGTGCAAGGTGATGTTTTATTAATGAAAATCAAAGCATACTAAGAATTATGACTTGTCTGTTTTGCTCTGTAGCTATTTTTGCTCTTTTGATAATTAAGCCAGTCTCATTGTCTATTTCTCAATATTTCTTAGAACTGTGTCAGTTTCTCGGTGTTCCTTATCGTCTGTTTGTCTTAGACATTTTATTTGCAAAACCACTACTGATATAGTTTTGTACCTACATGTATGTTTTAGTTGTTCTAAGTTGAAGAACCGCAATTTTAAACATTCTTCTTTAGGGCCAAATATCACTTGATTTTGCTCACTCTCAGAGAAACAAACACGTCATAATTCTAGTACCTACACACTGAATACGTTATGCAAATACATTTTTTGTATGCTGGGTGTACGTTTTTTAATTAATTCGTTTGATCGTTACTCATCAAAACAACCCTACGTTTCCAATGCGGAAAAAACTCATACATGTATATATACCGTATGTGGCAATTCCAAGCGGACTGACATATGCAAAGATCCTTTTTAGAATCCAGATTTAGAATTTACTGCTTCAATAAGCTTTCAGTATGTGTAAATTGCTGTGGTACGTTTCTTGACTTTATATCCGGCTAACGTTCAGAATGGAAACTTTATTCTCATATCAAGGAAGTACATACAACATTCCTTGTTTATAGTGATCCTTTGCATTGTAAAAATGAACAGGACATACATTAGTCTAACGTTTATATCGATGACATATATTTACCAAACAAACGCCTAAAAGCGCTGTTGTTGTAGAAATAATATTCAAGGATGAGATGTTGCGTTTAAATTAATAAACCTGGCTGCTTCAGTGAACCTCTCACATCACCTATCTTTTCTATCTTTTCACCTTAGTAATCAGCTACCTTAGAACCCGAGGCTTATTATTATTATTATTATAAAAAGTGAGCTCTCAATCATGATGGGTTGTCTATGACTTCATGCGATCAGGAGCAGTTCAAAATATCTCTTCAGACTGAAACATCAAATTAATAACATACATGCATGCTTGAAACATACTGCTATTTTCAGGCGAATCTTACGTTGAACCAACATGAAGTGAACTTGAGATGTCAAAGATATTATATAATTATAATCAGGTTAATTTGAATGTCGGAGCATTCCGAGACTATCACTTGGGAGCAGACCATTCTGCTGCAATGTTTTGCATAAGGTAGCTGTTCTGTGCTGGTTACAACCTACTCGCGTACTCTAGTGAACTTAATTTAGCCGTGGACATCGATATTAGTGTGTATATATTAATAATAAACGTTTGAGAGTTGACAATGAAAAAGTAAGGCGGTAGTACTAAACACTAGTTTATGGAGTTCTGAAAGTACACCACAACAGTACGCAAGCTATACAATGATCGATCATCGGAGCTAAGCATCTAGGATATTGGAGCGAAATGCCGATAAGAAATTCTGAAGCAACACTGAAAATAAAAAAATAATCCTATTCACAACAAAAACAAAGTTCGTGGCGTGCTTTGTCTAATCATCATGGCCGTCACCAGGACGGCGACGCCGAGGACATCTTCGTTTAAAAATATTATTCACGGGAAACTCCACAGAGTAACATATCCTGTATAAAAAGTTCCAAAATTAACACGCATGGTAATATTAACGAAGAAATAAAGATTTCATTGCGATAAAAATAATCTTGAACTTGTTTTGTAGCTTTACACAGAAGTAGACCGGAAGACGAAAACTGTTTTTCTTTACCATATATGTCCTAATGTCTTAAAAGTTGGACATGATTCATAACGACAACGAAAAGTTTTCCTATAATGTCCTCGAAATGTCTATTTTTCTTGTGAAATAGACTGAACCCTTCCTTCTTGAGACTCGTGCGCAGTTAGGTCAGTTAGGTTTGTCCGGCTGCACGTAGCATACAGACCACACGTTTCGTTGAATAAGTGGAATTACAAAATGATTGCTTGATCTTGTAAAACCTTACACCTTCCAGTCAGCTGCGACACAGTTATTGTTATTAAGATATAACGGTACAAGCACTTATTTAGACTTACCTTCAGTTGTCATCTAGAGACCGACAGCAATTCTATGGAATACTATGTGCCCAATTCATAGAAATTTTAAAAGCAGTTCAATCATTTGTTTGAACAAAGGGTTCGCCCCAGGGAACTTCTCTTAAAGTATTCGAATGCAAATTGATAGACCGGGTTGAAACATTGCAGCCACACACCAGTCAACTGCTGAAAAATATACAAGTAAATCGAGAAATGTAAGGATGTCTTCGCATTTATTCTTCAGAAACGTTTTCAGTAAAGCCGGCCCGGGCAATTTTTTTTTTACGCCCACTTCAAGATGGCGGCCATTTACATTTTGCATTTTTTTAAGCGACTAAATATTGTTTCAGGTTAATCAACAGTTTAGAATTTGAATTTAGCCAACGTTTACTGTTTGGGGTTTAAAAAATGGTTTAAATTTTGATGTTAAAGTAGCGATTTTATGATTCGTTCGTAGTAAACCGGTTAGTATTGGTCAGTTTTGACGTATGTTACGGGAGCACGTTATTGCCTTAAAAATTAGTGTTTCGGGCAGCTAGCGGCTCGATTGTGTTGTGCTAGGGAATAAGGTTATTGTGGGTTAGAATCAACTCAATTCATGAACTGTGTTCCCTTTTTGTGGAAAAAGTCTTAACGCCGCCATCTTGCCGCCATCTTGAAGTGGGCGTAAAAAAAAAAAATTGCCCGGCCCGGCCACCCTGTTGTAATGTGTTGCAGCATGTTGCATGGTGTTGGATCAAATTTGAAAATGTTCAAATATTTTTCGTGTTCTAGTCACAGTATTTGCAGTCAAGACAACATTAAAACAGATACAACAAGATTATTAAATTTTAGAGGCACTTTTGCCAAAATCAAAAATGCAATCAGTGCAAAAAATGCAAACCTTAAAATTAGAATTGCCAGAATTCGTGCACCAGAAATTAAATATGTTATACTGATGAGCCACGCAAGGAGCCATTTTAAAATTTTCATGTGAGGCAAGAAACCTGGTCCAAAGGGAACTCCAATAGATTAAGAGCCTTTGTCTTTTTGCTAAGACCTACTGGCTACTCTCCAAATAAAGCAGCAGCAGTTACGGACATTGTTCAGTGCATATTTCTTCCGTAGAGATAACTAAATTCAGGAATTGGCAATATTGTTAAGTTATGTTTTTTATTACGTCATTAATCTATTGCTGTATTAGAAATGCATTGTGGGTAATCACTCCCTCGTGCTCTGTATTGTGAAATAAAAGAATGAACAGAGAACACGTTCTATATCATATCCTCCGTTGTTAAAATGTTATACTCGCTACAAAAGATGAACTCAAACAGGTTATGGGCCCAGCAGAGAGTCAAGATGGCAAAGGTTGACATTTACCGGAGATGAAAACGACTACGAGTTATGGGAGGCAAAATTTCTTGGACATATGAGAATACTGAAACTGAAAGACACAATTCTACCGTCGGATGAAGAACCCAACGAAGCCAAAAATGAGGAGTGTTACGCAGAACTAATACAGCTCTTGGACGATAAAAGTCTGTCATTGGTAATGAGGGATGCCACCGACGATGGTAGGAAGGCCCTGAAGATCTTACGAGAGCATTATGCTAGCCAGAGTAAGCCGAGAAATCATAACACTCTACACCGAGCTGACATCACTTGAAAAAAGGAGCGAGCGAGACAATCACAGAGTACTTGATAAGAGCTGAAAGGACAATCACGGCCCTACGAACTGCCAAGGAAACGCTCAGCGATAAATTGACCGTAGCCATGATTCTAAAAGGACTGCCTGAATCTTATAAGCCTTTGGCAATTTCATATTACCCAGAGCACTAGTGAAATAACCTTCACCGAGTTCAAAACGCCAGCTAAGAAGCTTCGAAGAAACGGAAAAATTCAATGCAAAATCAAGGCAGATCAAGTGATGAGTGTTGGATTCCCAACATATCCAACGTGTTACCGTTGTAGACAAAAGGCCACGTTATTAGAGATTGCCCCGAGAAAGCTGAAGCAACAAAGTGGTGCAATTTTCACAAGAGCCACAACACACAGTGACGATGAATGCAGAAGGCACCAACAACGAAAGGACAAAACAAAAACAAGCCACTTTCAGTGATCAAAGTGAAACCACCGAAGGCGAACATTCTTTCGCTTTTGGAATATATGATATCACAACCCGACGCAATAATCCCAAAGGATTGCTAGTTGATACAGGAGCTACATCCCATATTGTTACAACCGACACGCTGAAGCGAGTCGACGGAACTTTTAACCCGGCAGAACATTCCATGGAATTGGCGGATGGAACGAAGACTAAGAACACCCCTTAGATGGAAACCATTTTGAAACATATTTCATTGAAAAATGCAGCTTCAAGTCTACAACGTTTTTTTGAAGGTTGCCTGTTGAATTTCGTGGGCTATTTCTTGAGCGTACTGCACAACTGAAAGCACGTACATGCTAAAAGATGTGAACTGTGAAGCGGTTCACCTCGACGACTTCGATGAACTAATTAGGTCGGTATTTCATAATGAATATAGCGTTTATCTACCCCTAACTCTGGGCGAAATATCCAGAATCTGTTTGGCCCATTATTGTGTACATGGCTTTAAGCTAAGTGCATATCTTTCGACGCTTGAATGTCGAGGAGATGGAGTCAACTCGACTCTAATTTTACAAGCTAAGTGTAAAACATTGCCACGGCTCGTAACGAAACATTTTTACATACTCGACTGTCAGTAAACTCGACTGTTGCTGACTCAGTACAATAAAACACTAATCTTGATTTCCAGAATGTGTTTTAGGCTACATAATGTATACAAGTGTCGGTAGCAAATGTTAATCGATGATAACTGGATGCCGAAGTAATCAGTCCTTTTCATGTTATTTCACGGTTTACTTCCGTGACTGTTCATCTTGTCGCAGCATTTTATATTATGTTTTTAATTATTAAATAAATAATTAACGTTAGCACTCAAATGGTCTTAGTGAAACTCGTTATTTAAGGGAAAGCAATGACCGATAAGGTTCTTCGAATTCAAGTATGAGATTTGGATCCTTCGTAGTTCTGTCCCAAAAGAGGACAGGACCATAGGATAGGGACAAAAAGCTGTAGTTGTACTTACTTTTGGTGATTGAAGATTGAAAGTAACTGCCGGCCGTCTATATTAAAAACAGTCAGTTTGAAGTTTCGTACTAGCACATATTAAGGACCATTGAGCGAAACAACAAATGTCAGGGTGATGGCTCCTGCAAATGTGTAATATTCATCCAAGTACAGAACAGCCAACTGCACTTCTAGGAAATTGTTTATTAATATACAATGAAGATTCTTAGAATTACTATACTTGCTAGAGGTACTATCGCAGATTTCTTCAGAGTTAAAAATATACATTAGAAATTAGACATTATTATATATGTGAATGTTGCCTTAGAATTGTTTAATATAGTTCGAATTCGTGATCTCATCAGTCTTGCATCATTTACAATATAATGATCTCTCTTCAGAATTCTTGGAAGCGGACGAGTCATGTTGAATGTGTAACAGACACGTTTGCAAATTTACCATTAAAATTCCAGCAAATAAGTCCACATTTCATAGTTTACAGCTTTGAAAATACATGTACAATCATTCCACGGAAAGACGCAATTGCCGTTTTCCTCGTAGTACGAAATGGAACAAAACATTTCCGGTTTGGTTCCAGACAAACTTTGAATTCCGTGACCACAAATACCATCACTCTTTATACAATAATATGCCGATGATAATCATTTTGGAAGCACGTGTTGAATACGCATACGTCGAACGATTACTACAACGCTTTTTATGATCGTCTCGCCTTAATTATATTGTGAAACTTCTCTCGTATATCCTGTGGTCTCTCTACTAACTTACCTTTAGCAAAGCTGTAGTGTTAGCCCGTCGAGTATAATCTCTGCCGCTTGTGGCAGCGTCCGGTATATTATTACAGTGCAACACTAAACTAGGGTCACCATATAACTTTTCACCCAATCACAGCACAGGTTCAAAACAAAAGAATATACATTTGTTCATGATCGAACCAATCATGTTCGAGCAGGGCGAATGATAGCTGTGGGAAGACTGGGAAACAGACGAATAAAATGGTGGTTAGAATTACGGCGAGACGGAAAATGGTGAAATTAATATATCTGTTTACATGCTTCTGGTTGACGAGTTACGAGTATGCCTTTAGACGCCTCCAACGACTTAATTTCCTAACTGATACGTCAAACGAAAAATACGCCTTGTGTAAGAAGACTCTTGGATTGGCTGAAATTTTCAGCAGCTGCAGGCTATGTACATAGCCTTTTTAGAACATCGAAATATTACAAATTTAAATTATAAAGGAATGCAAATATCCTTGGCAACCAGCTGTTTGCATGCCTGGTTTCCTAAGGTCGATATTTACGTGCAAGACACCGCCTGGCCCCTAAGAAACCATTGAGAAAATATATTTCACCAAGAAATGCAGCTTCAAAGTCTACAACGTTTTTTTAAAGGTATGTTGAATTTCGTAAGGTATTTCTTGAGCGTGCTACAAACAAAGCACGTTTCATGCAAAATAATGTGAACTTATGTGACGCGGGTCACCTCGACGACATGGACGAGCTAAATAGGTCGGGGGTTTTTATAAATAAGATGTTTTATCTTCCTCTAACTCTGGGCGAAACATCCAGAATCTGTCGGGCCCATTATTGTGCCCACAAGTGCATGTTTTTCGACGTTGGGAGGCTGAGGAGATCGGGTCAACTCGACTCAAATGTCAGTAAACACTGCCACACCGTAAAATATATATTATGATATACTCGACTGTTGCCAACTCAGTCAGTATCTTGAATATCAGTATCTTGTTTTCCAGAATGTGTTTTATACAAGCGTCGGTAGCAAATGGTAATCAACGATAGTGGATTGAACTGTGAAGTAATCATTAATGTTATTTCTACTTCCGGTTTACTTCCGCGTTAGTCGACTGTTTTAACATCCTTGTCCCAGCATTTATGTTGGCGTTAATATGGTTGCCAGTGCGAATATAACCGGGGCCACTTAGACAGCATTCTGCTCTGCAATTAATGTGATCAGATTTCGTTGTCTGAGCGGCCCCGGTTACAGCACTGCAGTAGTCGAACTGTAACACTTCAACAATAACAATAAACAAATCAAAATAAACCTGCAGCATATCACTACAGTCGCTCAAGCCAATTCGGTGGTATGCTTCATAATGAAACTCAGGAGCCCATTGTGAAACTACATTGCTCATTTATTTTAATTTCACAGATTGTCATCAGGCTAGGATGATAACTTTTGAAGTGTGCGGAGTTTCAGATTAACCAGTGCCACAAATTCAGTTAGGTCAGGAGATGTATTTATACGTGGCACTTTGTAGTTGAAAAAATCGACTGATTAAAGATTAATTGTCCTATCGTTGAAACTCATTTTTAATGTTATCCCAATTTATATTTAGATATCCCTGTACTGTACCAGTTTTTGAATCAGGACAAGGAGAGCTTGGGATTCAAAGAGAATAATGGATGTGAGTTTGTGTCCGTCTATGACATTTTATGTCTTATCTGCTAAATAACATATACTAATGGTGTCTAACCAAGTTGACTGATCATGAGAACAAATTAAAATAGTTCACGTATTTTGCTTTCAATCTCAGGTTTGGATTATTGGATACTATGATAGATCATGGACAACTTGCACGTGCCGTGCTTTATTCCACTTTGCTCGAAAAATAGTTTTAATCCTGATCTCGTGTTTAACTGAATCATTTTTTGTTTCATGTAAAATATCGAATGCAGTTGTCATTTATTTCTTAAATATTTAACCTACGTATTTATTAATTCATTCATTCATTCATTCATTCATTCATTCATTCGTTCTTTCATTCATTCATTCATTCATTTGTTGGTTTGTTTGTTGGTTTGTCTTTGTTTTAATTTTTTTTGTTTTGTTTCGTTTTGTTCAGTAAATGTTTCTTTCGTTTAATTATTTGGCTTGTTTTTTTTGCTTTGTTTATCTTCCTTTTCGTTCGTGGTTATTGCTTTTCTAACCTGATGCTGTCACCTGGTGATGTCTTAATAGTGGAGACAACGATTTCAGATGGAAGATGAGGAGGAGGCCTTAGCCAGAGCACTGGAGCTTTCACGTCTAGAGCAAGAAAATGGTCAGAAAGCAAGTGGAGATCAGCCCTTACTCTCAAGGCAACCTGCTCATGAGGATTTGGTACGTGTAACAATTCTTGAGTATATGACCACATTTTTTTAAATCATTTGTTGTTGTTTTTTTTAATTAAGAAAGTACCCAATATCCTCTGGTAAGAGCTAAACTGTGGATAAGTTATATTTTTTTTAATGTTAAGATATATTTTCTCTGTGAACTGAAATGATAACAAAACGGGCTTCCATCGGAATTCTTCCCCCACTGATGAACAAAATCAGGCACTACTTCTATAAGCCATGAAAGCCTCGAATAATCATTTATTTTTAAAGGTAGAAAAAATACTTCAGACCTGACTGTAATAATGAATCAAAAACAGAACGATGATAGTTAGTTTAGACCATTTATCAAGATGCACCGTACGTGACATAACTCCTTTTATTTAAAGCTAAAAGGGCCCTTATTAATTGATGATATGTTTTTTGGAAATTGCTAATATAAAGCTTCATCTCATTTGCTTCTTAGAAGCAGAATTTCCGAATGCAGAGAGCTCAAAGGCATGAACAGCAGCCGACATACGAGGCTAACCGAACTGGAGATGGGTTAAATGGCCAAGCTATACACTCGGCTTTCAGAGGTAGGTTAAAATAATTTTCTGCATACATCATTGTATACGGGAACTACAGTATTTCGACGGCAAACCAAAGTTATTTTTTGTCTTTAAAGGGAGCATGGCTTCGCAAACTCGAGGCCAAATGGCAACACCGCTTTGCCTCCCAAATAACTGCAAGTGGGATTCAAGATCAGGCCAATACATCACAACAGGGGAGAAGCGCTGCTCGCTGTATGTGGTGGAGGAAGCACTTGAAAATCTCAGGAAGATTAAAGGTAAATTTGTAAATAGTTTGATAGCATTTGATGTCAATCCATTACAGCATGCACTAGATACAGCAGATGTCTTGTTAATCTACCTCCAGTTTCAATTACTATATATCTATTGAAATATTCGTAAAAAATAACTGATTTGATTTGTTAAAAAGTTTCGGGAAAAAGGAAAAGGCTGCGTCAATTCTAGACGAGATCAGAAGACCCAAATGGGCCTATAGCATTGCAGCGACTAACAGTATTGCTCCTCCCCTCCTTGTATGAGATGCTGGTCCATCTATTTTCGAAGCAAACTCTAGCTATTGATATGAAGATAGTTCAGTTTCGATTTTGGCTCGCTAAGGGATAAACTAAGTTTCATTTCATGTGGCTAATGAGAGCTATTAAATAAAATTCAACTATTAATAATAAATAGGTCATTCCAAACATAACCCATATATAATGCGATGACACTCTTTTGTTTCATGATACCTATAGGTCCCGTGTGCGTGGTTTCTATTGCCGGGCCGTACAGGAAAGGAAAGTCGTATGTGCTGAGCGAAGCCTTTCGTCAACCACAAGTGTTTCCTCTTGGTCATCATATGGAACCTGAGACCATGGGAATCTGGTCATGGATTGTGCCGGGAAAGTTCAAGGTTTAATAATAAGTTTTTTTTTAGAATGAAATTACAGCTTTTGAATGGGAATAATGGCTGCAAAAGTAATTTATCATACAGGAGAGAGTGTTTCATCCGATTTCCAAACACCGAGAACAGAGTTGAAAAAACGACGCGTAGCGGGTTTGTTTGGAAATCGTTGTTTGGAAATCGGATGAAACATTCTTGAGTGTTTGATTTATCTTCGCAATCAAAACAAATGCTAAGGAGGTAAACGAAAAAATAAAATCGTAAAAAATATATCGTAGTTAAGACAAGGTATCCAAACATATGTTACGGTTATGATTTAAAAGGAAAAATAAGCGATAAAAGGAGTTACTTGATGTTTCGACGACTCCATGCCGTCATTTTCGAAAGTGGGTGTACGAGACTGTCGATCTCGTACACCCACTTTTGAAAATAACGACATGGAGTCGTCGAAAAGTCAAATAACTCTTTTTTCGCTTATTTTTCTTTTAAAATGTTTGTCTAAATCTTCTGTTATAAGAAGGTTATGATTTCCTTTGTTTTAACTTTATGAATTATTAAGGATTTTGGGAACTAAATTTCCCTAACGCGGTATTGTTTTGATAAGGGTTCTAGGGGCCAGGAATTTACAGTGGTGCTGCTAGACTCTGAAGGAATTGACGCTGCAACCGGCGAAGGCCTTGATGACAACCAGATCTTCACTTTAACCGTTTTATTGGCCTCAGTTCTAATTTACAATTCACAAGGTGTTCCAACCAGGCGGGATATTGAGGGATTGGAGTATCCTTGCTAAATAAATTAATAATGTCTTTGAAGTCAAATGAAATGATCAGTTGCAGTGTGTCATTTTTTTTTTCACGAATAATTCTAAAGCATTTACTAAACCATGATAAATGCTGGATGCATTAGCTCCTTAAAAACTATCCTGTTCTTATGAAAATATAATAATAATCCATACCATGTTTGTAATATCGAATAAAATATTCAAAAAAGCATGCAATATTGTAGGTATAATCCACAGTAATTTATGATTAAAGAGAATATTTCTTATCAACAGTAACAAGCAACATGAAACGTGTAATTCATAATGAATAAGTCTGCAAGAAATTATTACCTCCATCCGTGTTCTTGATTAATTTGATTGGATAATATTTCTTTAACATACATGCAGTTTTATTGTGAAATTGACCCAACGTATTGAGATGCGATCAACAACGGGACATAAGACCAGAAAAGTGCATCACAACTCAGAATATTTCCACAAAACCTTTCCTTACTTTATATGGTTGCTTAGAGACGTTACACAAGCTATTCCACGAGACTGCGACAACATTAAGGAATACTTCTTAAAAAAAGTAAAGTTCCGAATTTACGAATCATAAAATTAATGTGATAATTAACAAATTGGAAGGCCCATTAAGCATTAGCGTTATTTCGAGTCAATCTGAGTCCCTACATTCAAAAATATTTTCTTCTGCATATTTTGCATATTTTAAGTTAATCTTATAATTGCAATACAATATTAACAATACATTTATTTGCATTTCACTTTATAATTACAATCTCAAACCCTACTAAAACTTTACTTATTTCCCACCTTATTGAATTGTCTTTATTTCGTTTTATGTAATAAATCGATTCGTGTAAAAACACTTTTGTCCGATATATTGATATGTTCTTTCTGTAGGTTTTTAAAGTCCAGGATTCGTCAGCTGTCGCTCAAGAAAGCGAGAAAGTAGCTGAAAGCATCTTAAGCTTCTTTCCTGGTTTTGAAGCTTTCACTTTACCTTCTCCCACAGTTGACCCCGAGATGTTGAAAAGTATTAACGACAATAAAGGTCATATCAACCCTTTATTCTTCAGTGGCTTAGAGCATTTCAAACGTTTGCTGAGGGACATTCTGGTTCCAAAAAACAGCTTCAATGATGGAGAACTTGTCACTGGAGAAGGTAGGAGAGATATCTTTCGTGACTTATATTTGCTCATTGTGTAGATGTGCCTGCAATGACGAATTATGTCGCATGCGAATCAAACCATTAATAACTCTATGTACAACAACGGCTTAGGCCCAGTTCGGACGCTGAAATTTTCATGAGCCAAATTTATTTCGAATTTGGGTCGATCCAAATTAAGAAAATCCCGCGTTTTGATTCAAAATCTGTAGTTACTGATTAGCCGAACGTTAATTCTCAGTTGAATTATTATTAAGGCAAATCCCACAACCTAATATTTCTATAATACAAGGAGTTTGTAAAACACGGCATCCTATCACTAGAGGAGAGAATGATCAACATAACGCCTGTAAAACGCCATTAGAGTGGTTCCCAAACGTGCCACTTACTCAACCAATCAGATGCAAAACCAAAGTCAGTCGCAACTTGGTCACACGCGTTTTCCCAGTTACGTGTATTTACTTCGAGCTCTCGTTGGTTTGCTTGGTTGTGATTTGTCATTGTAATTGATTTAAAACCGCTCAAAAAGTATAAATACTAGTCTGTTAAATTCAAATTGATCTCTGTTTAGGTCTCGCAGCACTTGTTCAACTGTACGTTCAGGCCATCAACACTCCTGGTGTTATTCCTAATGTTCAGAGCGCCTGGGACACATTTGTGGAGACGAAGTGTTCTGATGCTATGAGAGACGCACTGGATGCTTACGAAGTCGCGATGACGTCACAACTGAAGGATAAACTGCCTTGTGATAACGATCAGTTACGTGGGAGTCATGGGATCGCACTTGAGAACAGTGAAGGTTACTTTATGGCTGAAACAGCAGGAATTTCCACAAACACGATTGAGATGTACCTAAAAAAATTGAAGGTCAGATATAAATTGAAGGTCAACAAATAGTATTTTCTTTTTATATCGCTAACTCTCCCGAAGGATGTCAAAGTCAAGCAAATCATAACAAAATCCAAAAAACTGAGATAATAAAGAAAGAACATGTACAACAGTCGGACAAATAACTCATGGAGTTTTTAGAATGTGAAAAAACTGAAAATGAAAATATAAATTATCCATCAAACCTTTGCTATTTGCCTGATATTTATGCAGCTAGCGGATGGAATGCACGGATTTGAAAAAAAATGGAACGCACAGGTATTTGAAAAAAACAGGTGCGAATTACTACTTTATTTACCTCGTTCCAATACATTGCCGAACTTACCATTCGCCTCATTTCTTGTCATAAAATATGATTATTCTTTATTTAGGAATTCCTGAGTCAAAAGTTACACTCGTGGCAGGTCAAGAATGCGAAATTAACGAGAGAATTCTGCAACGACCTCCTCATACAGCTTAAACAAACCCATCTAGACCCAGTTCTTCAACAACTTCAGAGCCGAAAAGAAGGAGCCAAACTTTCGTTTGAAGACATCATTGGGGGATATAATCGGATTAAAGACGATTACAACAAGTCTGCAATCGGTGCCAAAGATGTCATTGCTGCAGTGTTTTTCGAGTTTCACCCAGTAAGTATAAAAACGTGTTTTCAAGATTATTTACAATACTTATCTCACTACCAATAAATCTTTAAATCCTTGTAACGTGGAGCATTGTGTTATTTATTAGAACAATTAGAGCGTTTCCTTGCCAATGCTTGACTATTAGTGAATGGTTAAATACGATAGGAAAACAAATGCACTACTAATAAGTTATCCAGTGCTTTTCGTCTTCATAGCATAATTAGACAATAACAAAACGTGCAGTATTTACTCGTGATGTGATTGCGAGATGGGTTTGGGCGAACTGGAGTTAAAGTTATTGTGAGCTCAAGCCGTAGCTAGTAGTCTTTGAGTTGTCCTAAGCATATCATGTTTAAATTTAGGACAGGCACGATGTCATAATCGTGTTAACAAAGCCTCGTGCAAACTCACTGGCCAAACAATAAGAGCGCGCTTTTTGTTTATAAACTAGAAACTAGTGTCGTGTCAATTTATATAAGAACATAGAAATTTCTAAGAACACTTGTGTCAGTCGCCCTGCTAATTTTAGTTTAACATTTCTTAGATCTTCCGTTAATGGTCTTTATATACACGTTAACTTATACATGTTTTTATCTTTGCGCAGCAACTTCGGCCGGAATGTGAAGTCGAGATAACCTACTTCAATATGGTAAAAGTGGATTGACACTTTTTGGATCTATTTCAGGCACTGATGAAAGAGCAAGAGCAATACCTGGGACTGCTTGGACAACTCAAAGACTATGATGAAATGCTGACCCAAGAATTAGCAGCCAAGGCTTATCAAGAGCAGGAGAGGCAGAAGCTTGAGGTAAAGTTCACATCATTAGGGCAGATTTACAATATTTGTGTTATTACTGTTAAGTGCTATTACCATTTTTCTAAATTGATTTTAGAAAACTACTGTTTGAGTTCCACCCTCAAAACTGTAATTTCTGATGATACGAACTAGTCATAAATTATTATTCTGACGGCACGATAGAGAGGCTCGGGTGTTGTCATGTGACCTCTCGGGATTATTTTTTAAAAGCTTTTAGCGGAAATATCAAGTATATTCAGTCTTCTGTTCCCGCGTTCTTCGCTTTATTTTCTTTTTTATTTATTTTGGGGGTCAGTGCGGTTGCATAAGATCGTCATGGAGAATACGTTTTCACACATTTTTGGCCACACCTAAATAGTATTTTTAGTACTTTTTCGTGTCTGGTGTGGCAAAAATTTGAAGCTTTCATGCCTAGTTTAGCAGACATACGATAAGTATTTATGTTATAATGTCTTCTAGTATTTAATATCAAAATGTATCAGGTTCATTGTGATCTGATTACTGACTGGCTCATACCCATAAATGAACTTTTCACATTAAATGACTCGTGGTAGTGTAGTTAGAATTATAATGATAATATACCATTTTACAGTTGTGTACAGATAATTTCCGCGCGCCAAATGGAGGTTATTGTTTATGATAACATGCATAATAATATAGGTGACATCGAATGATGAGTGACATATATTTTTCTTAACTTTCGAACAGGAGCGACAAGAACAATTGCGCCAAGAGAATGGTGCAGTTAAAAGAGAGGTAAAAACATTATTTTTTGACGAAAGTACATGTGATTGTTGAAACAGAATGAGCGAAGAAACTTCTGCTCTGTCTCATATATGGCTGAACAATATACCGCAGATGGAAAGTTCAGCAGGGGAACGAGAATGACTCCAAAATAAATACATCTTAATGTATAATAAAAATAATAATAATTAAAATTATTATTAATAATGTAATCAATTGAAGTAATTACATCATTTGAATCAACGCAACAATCCTGGACAAAACCGCTTGAGACACTTACCGTAACTTTTAAATAAATTTCTTACAAATTCCACTATTGTAAGATTAGTTAGCTTATTCGTCCAACCCCCCTCCATAACAATGTTGTTTTGATGTAAAAAGCTCTCTGTCCATGCAACATTGAACATGGGGTGAGTGGGAAAATACCCTTGTGAGCTAATAGATATTGCCTTGACTAGTTTTGTCCGAGATTGTAGCATTTGTCGTCGCTTACACATTAGATCCTAATTTGATTTGAGTTTGGTTCGGCTTCCTGTAACATAGAAGAAGTAAAGCTGAAGCAATGAAGTAGTTTTACACTTATATATTTCGCAATTGGTTAAAATCATAGATGAAAATGCTGGGCGAAAAACAAAGTGAAGAGAGAAAGAAATTCCGCGAGCAGATGGATAGCGAGCTGCAGGCTCAAAGAGAACAGATGAACAACATGATGGAAGCAAACATGGACCAAGCACAGCAGGAAAGAGAGCAATTCACGCAAGAAAACCAAGAACTTAAAAATCAGTTCCTGGCCATGCAGAAATCCAACGAAGACAACATAAAGATGATAGAAAAGCTGTCCGAATTAGTCGCTAAGCAAGAGGAAGAGAAACGAATTATCAATCAACAGATGGAGAAGGCTCAAGCTGACAGAGACAAGCAGGAATTGCTGGATAGGATGGAGGCTAAGCACAGAGAGGAGAAAGAGAAGCTGCGACGTAAGATGGAGGTTAAGATGGAGGCTCGACGCACAGCTTTAACAGCGGAATATCAAAAAGCCGCAGATTCTAGAATGGAAAAGATGGAAGATATGCAAGAACAAATCCAGAACGTTGAACAGCAGTTAGAGGAGGTTAAGAAACCAGGATTTATTAAAAGGGCTTGTACAAAAATAAAAGAATTTGGGGTTGCTGTGGTTGATAAAGTCAAAGACAATTGTTCTGTGATGTAACAAAGCTACGCTCAAAGAAAGAAGAGTAGTTTGAGTTATACAAATATACGTCTTGATAGGCCAGAAAAAGGGTTTTTCTTATACTATAATTACTGTTTGCAGATCATTTACTTGTTTTTAACCTGGTTTTTAGAAATCGAAACAAAGAGCGTTTACATAAATGAAAGAATTTGGGGGTACTGTTGCTGAGAAAGTCAAAGAAAATTGTTTTATGGTATCAAAATCTTGAGCTACGCTCAAAGAACGAGGAAGGAAGGGAAGGGATTAGGATATTTAGAAATCGAAGTTCTTCTTTATTTAGCATGCAGAAGAAACGTAAAAAGTTGCCCATTATACCGAATTGAAAATAAGTTCTAAAGGTCAGGTCAGACTTGAGGTCAGTCTTACTATATAATTCAGTAATACACAGTTAAAAATGTATCCTATAGGTTTCCACAAAGTACTTTGTTATTTGTCTGATTACTTTTTTTAACTAAGTTTTCCGACAAAGTTTCCTTCTTAACGTATAGCAACTTGTATTCAGTGCTTAAATAAATTTGAATAAACTTGCTTACTCGGCATATACTATATATATATATTACAATATGTATGTTGCTCCAGAGAAATACGAACTGAGTTCAATTGCATTTAACAAATAAATAAGCCTCAACTGTGCTCTGTTCTGTTATAAAGCACGCAGGAAGCGGCGCGAGCACGAAAAGAAGTGTAGGGGGAAACACGAGCCGATAGGCGAGTGTTTCTCCCTACTTCTTGAGTGCTCCGCCGCTTCCTGAGTGCTTTATAACAGAACAGAGCACAGTTGAGGCTTATTTATTTGTTTTATGATAAAAAAATCCATGATTTCCTCACAATTGTACCTTTATTTTCCGAAACAAACATTCCATTTTACATCGAGAACAAACTGAAACGTCGTCAGCACCCGTGCTTTGTACTCTGATAAAGCACGCTAATTCGAGCCAATCACAGCGCTTGTAAGAATGCTTCAAATGATTTGATTGGTCAACGATACAAAGCTGTCAAAACATCAAAAACTGAAATGAGCAAGAACTAAATCCGAAAGCAAAACGAGTGCTTCGATGTTCATAGTTTTCAGTCCTTAAAAAAGCTAAAAATCTGAACTTTTTCAATGAAATACGGCCGAATTGTCGCCCATGAAAACCTGCAAGTTTCCAACATGACAATTGAAAAACAAACTGCTTAAATATTGCGGTTGAACCTTCACAAACTGCTGCGCCATGTTTTGTGAATGAAGATCGTCGCTTGTATTTACGGCAGCAAGAGGAGGATTGTCCGAACTGGTGGCAATGTTAGAAAGACTGGACTGTTTTTGGCCTTCCACTCAGAGCATCGGAGAGGATATTCAAGCAAGCTTTCAATTGATCGCTAAAATGACGAGTGTTGTAACTCTTCAGGCTTGCTTCGCTGCGATCACCAGAGATCGTGCCGAGATCGATGCTGCGAGATGGAGACCAGTGATCGCAGTTGCACGAACACTATGGAGAGGACAATTTGGAAATTTCCTTCATCATACCTCCAAGGTTGTTAACACAGAGAGGTTTATTTTCGTACCAAACTCGATCTTCAACTCTGCGGATTGCGTAAGCATTCACGAGCTCCGTGCTTTGTACTCTCATAAAGCACGCTGTTTAAACCAATCAGAGCGCGTGTTATATTGACACTTTATTATAAATTGCAAATAAAATAAATTAAAATAAATAAATACAATTGCATATTGCATTCTTAACTAATTTTTGAAGCTGAAATTTCAAAATTTTGTCAAAGTCCCTCTATATATAGGAATTTTTAGAAGGCCACCCTAATTAACCTAGATTTAGCTTGGTGCTACCCTCTTTAAAAATTGTTATTATTATTTATTAATTGCCTCTTCTTAAACGTTTGATTTCGCTAGTTCTGGGTCAGCATCACAAGCTCTTGTAACATTTTAATTATTCAATGGAAAATTAGTCGGATCTAAGCGGTGTCAGTCGTTCGTTGACTACAAGACCGTGAACAGGAAAGGCTTACATGCTGATGTTGGGAGACCAGCGAACTCCAGTCGATCTCTAAAGCTTGGCTGTCACCCTCGCACCCCAACAATAATTAATCCCCATCCCAGCTTCGCGAGGACCCATGCGAGTCACGCATTACTTTTTCTTCGTTCTTTCCTTTAGACATTTTCCGTGAATCTCGTTTCACTCAGTCTGTTCGAGTTGAAGAAATCGTGACAAGGTCATATTACGTGACGAACAGCGCTCAAGCATTAACATTTGACCTCAAGCAATGATGGGTAAATTCCCGGATTTTAATTAAATATCTAAATGCTTTCGGAGCCGCTGGGTATTTGGTTTCTTAGTAACAAGTACCTAAACATCACTTATGAAGACTCCATGAAACTACCTCGGGGACAGTGTGATTGAAAAAAGTAGGCGCTATCTTAAACAGTTGGCGTCATGTCAGAGTCTTGCAAGTAAATGATCCACTTTGCTAAGGAAACTACGCTGAATCATCGGGAGGCTTAATCAGATCTCTCGTTCAAGTCAGGTCAGTAGTAGTAGTAGCATCAAACTTAATTTGTTGTCATCGTTGCGAATCAATGTTCGCGCTACCGAGCTAGAGACCGAAGTAACTTATTTCAGTTACAAGAACATATTACTGCTGGAGAAGCAGAAGATATTAGCTGAGACAGAAGCTTTAACAGAATGTTTTGTGGCCGGGTGATGTGTTCCCGATATGCATATTCCACAAATGTAAACATTGGTGAGCTGTATAGAAAAGCAATGTTTTTCTCTTGAAATTCACTTTATAGATACTTGTTATATCAAGAATCTTGATTTTTGGTGGTTGTTTTATTGACAAGAGCGAACTACTACAGGGAAAGTCCGTGTGCGAAAGGCAAATTACGATTTTTCTACTTCCGGTTTACTTCCGTGTTGGGCAAGAAGCATGCAAATCTCCGCGCCGTTTACGTTTTATGATTGAGCGTTATTCTTATACCTAATCGTACCTTTTTGGTACGCTTCGGCGGCATATCAGGCGAGTTTGGTCGAACCATGGTTAGTAGACCCAGGGCGAGACCAAACCATCTTACCTTAAATGTCTTCTTTCCTTTCTCCTGTGGCGAATTTAAGGTATTTACCGTAACAATTCAAGAGACGCAAAGACGACTTTCATCGAGTAAAAATGTGTCAGGCGTTTCGATCGTCGATATCGATATGTGATTTTTATTGTTTGAAAATGAACTGTTTACGGTTAGAATTTCCATCATCTTACCTTAAATGTCCTCTTTCCTTTCTCCTGTGGCGAATTTGACGAACAAATAGTCCAATGTTATCGTTTTTTGAATTGTTTTGAAGACGAGTTTTGAGACCACCGCGATCGAGTAGGAGACGCAACGCATTCCAAAACTGGGAATATCCAATGATATCCTCTACTCATATCCCCCAGTTTTCAAAATAGACACGTACGGATTTTTTTAATCGGCCAAGAACATCATTATTTTGACGCTGAGATCTCCACAAAAAGAGAGGCCTAGTGTGACAATATATTACAAAATTGCCTCCATTTGGCTTCCACAATGTACATATACATATATTTGTCCTTGCACATTTTCTGTTCCTCGTAGCTCACAGTTTCCTTTACTTAAAAAACACATTAATTAATTTAATAAGTGGCAAAAAGTAAAAAGAACTAGATTACATTTCCTCCACCTTGTCGCTCGTGTTGTTTTTGTTTCTAATACAGCCTGGATTGAGAAAAAGAGAAAGAATAGGAGCACAAGTTAAACCGTCCATATCAGTTGAGCAACCGCTTGAAGAGATTCTCAGCTGAACCAAATAAAGTGACATGGATGTGAGTGTTATTTAGTTCTTCTTCAGTGGAAATTTGTTTGTGTTGTAATCAAATGTTTAAAGGAGTCTGTATTGCCTTGCTAAGAACAAAAATAAACGCAATGTTTCATGCAATTGTGAAATGTTGATGAAAAGTAACTGACAAGGCAATTTCCTAACGAAGAGTCTGTCACTTACGGACGTAGCTAGAGCGTGCAAACTTTTTGTATGATATTTGGTTTGTTGTGGCTCTAACTGGACAGTTTGTAGTCATGTCTCTGTGTATAATTTATGTTGTGAGTGTAAAGTACAACTAAGCAGAAATGTGGCTCGATTACCAACGAAGAGTGGTTGACTAGGCTATGAATGCATGGTTGGTATAAAAATATTAACGAACACTTTATTTGTTTCGATATTGTTGTTCCTGTTGGAGATTGTAGTTTGAGGTCCCAATGTTTTTTTTTAGTATGCAACTTTGTTAGTGTTCTAACAAATGAATTGTTTATATCGGCTGCCAAAAACAACATTCACAGATCATCATGGCTTTGTAAGCGACATTCAAATGTTGACCGTCTTTTATCAGAAATCCTTGAGACGTTTTCAATCGGAAAATGAAGACGAGGCTTTAGCCAAAGCACTGAATAATTCCCAACAAGAGGATACACCTGATAGCGCAGTCTCGCACCACGATAAAGAGCAGCGTTACGAACCAAGGCAACCATCGCATAGGAATTTGGTAACATATTTGTAGATCATATTTTATCAAAGAGTAGAAGGTCACAGTACTTAAACATGGGGGGGGGGGGCACTATCATGAACATCAGTTCGAAAAGTCAAAAGCCAAAAGACATATTTACATCAATGGAAACCTAAAAATAATGGCCCAGTTTGTGTTAAAAATTACTATACTAGTATACTGGAGCTATAAAAGGAGTGCTATCGTGAGTTACTCAGACAGGAGCTTTTGATCTCAACTTGAAAAAGTTGGACAGAAAGTTTTTTCAAGTTCTGCCATTGTGTTTTGGAAAAATCGCTACTAAAACTAATTACGGTTTGCTCTTCCTTCAACAACCTGATATCTTCCCCCTGATATGTTCTAGGCGCATTTCGCGCGAGCGAAGGTACTTAGTCATAATATTTTAGCACCGTTTTGACCAAAACAGCAGCAAGATCCCCGTGGTAGTGCCCCTTTAATTAAGTCTAGTTTGGAAATATTCGAGAGAAATTAGCATTGACTTGTAGATCGTGTATTAAACATTTTAGTATTGCATTATACCAATCAGCGAAGAACAGGTAGACAATTCACGTTCTGTAAACCTACCCTTTGTGAACCAGCTCATAGCCACCTTTCTGACCTTCTATCCACATTGAACAGGAATTCCAAAGGCAAAATGAAGATGAAGACGAAGAACTATCGAGAGCTATGGCACTATCTTTAGAAATGCATAAAAATCCACCGAAAATTACATGTGGAGTGAAAGTCACAACCCAGCTTGCACAGATGGCTCATGGAGGTTCGTGATAATATAAATATATTTATACCTTAATGATAGAAAGTGCAAAGCAAAAAGCTAATGACTTGTAATGTGAACTTAGCTAAACTTGTGTTATTGTACATACATATTGGTATTGTCAATAAAATAAAAGTAATCATGGAAAAAAAAGCTAATGACTTAAATGAAAGAAGATCACGAGCGTAATTACACTAAAGCTGCGTTAAAAGTGAATTAAAAGACAAACTGCTATTTGCCATTTCCATTTGAGCCAGTTCAAATATTAGAAAACAAATGATGGATTTATTTACAAACATTCAGTCGGGGGAAAAAGTACCAGTTGATGGTGAAATCCAGTCTCTTAGAATTGACTGAGCCCGCAGTTTCCATCCAGTCTGAAGCAGCTAATCTAATCGATGATAAGATACATGAGGGATCCTCATTGTGCCCTGCGGGCGTGACAATTTTCGGAATATTCGTGAGTGCTCGCGCTAGTTTTTGACCGAATACTTGATTACAATTGGAAACTTTTCGAGTTCTTCAACGAAGATATGCCAAAAACAGCACTTGTTCTCCCGCCTACTGTAGTAACAGTATGCAATAACCTCCAACCGAGACATTCAGTGTTGTTTTAAAAGCCAAGTGATTTATGCAGCTGGCGCTTGACTCAGTTTTTTGCCGGGTAGGAAGGGTCACTAAGGCTATTAGGTTTCCCAACAAATTGCCGAATCCATTTTGTACCTGAGTAAAGTGACGAGGACTATAAGAGCAACGTTTCTGTTCTTCCAAGTCCACTCCATTATCATTAGATCATAAAAAGAGACGTCACGTGGTGCTGTGTTTGGGAGTTTGTAGTATAAAAAGGCAGGTTGGATAATGAGGTCAGTTGATCAACCTCTAGCGAGGATTTTCAGCTAAGGCTTCTTTTTGTAATGTCTTGCGTTACAAAACAGTCGCCCTGGTCAATATAAACTTCGGTGCATGTTGCCTCCCTAAGAATGGCCCTTTGTAGCGCTCACGGGGAAACATGGGATCCCTTAAAGTCAGCCCCTTTCATCTATTTCCACATTTGAATAAGGGGTTTGGACCCTTAACTCCTATCTTGGCCTGCCAATCTTGACACTCGCAAATGATATTTCGCTAATCACAACTTAACATCTTCATAACTGTAACACTGTTGAGCACTGTGAATTATTCTTGATGACAGAGACTGGTGCTTCTGGTAAACGAGAATTAGCCATTCCTCTTTGCTTACCTGACAACTGCAATTGGAATCCACGGACGGGCAGGTCTATTAAAACAGGGGACAAGCGTTCTTCGCTATACGTGGTCCAAGAAGCGCTTGAGCAACTCAGGAAAGTTAAAGGTAAACATGCAGGGACATTCAATTGATGTTGTCAGAAAAGGGACTCAGTGTTCCGCACCAACCCTACCATCGCGATGTCCTGCGGAAAAGTATTACTACTGTAGCAGTGATTGTTTCTGAAAATTGGCGTTCATTAAACTGCTTACAATCCCATTCTGTTTCGAGCTAATTTTTTTGCGAATGTTTGTTTCCGTGTAATGCGGAGGTACATAGAGCAAGCCAGAGGGAATAGGGAGGGGGAGGGCGGCCCCACTTCTCTCTGGATTATGAATAGATTTTATCCGCAGGAAATAAAAACGGGAAGAAGTCATAAGATTACAATAAGCCAGTTTGATTTAGGTACCATTAAAATGTACCAACAATGTTTGTTTCTTCATTATTACAGTGTCCACAATTAGTACAGCAATGCTAAATCCTCTGACACTTAAATAAAGTTGTTTATTTTATTTATTTTATTTTTTAAATGGTTTTCAATAGGTCCTGTTTGCGTGGTGTCCATTGCTGGTTCATACAGGAAGGGAAAGTCTTACATATTAAGCGAAGCGTTTAATCAACCACAGGTTTTCCCTCTTGGACATGAAATGTTGCCTGAGACAATGGGAATATGGTTATGGATTGTACCTGAAAAATATAAGGTGCGGCTATTCACTGTTATTCACATTTGTTTGTTTTAACAAAGTATATTTATCGTTTGTCTCACGATGAAGTCACTCAGATGTAGATCGCGACGTTTCGACTGACTGCTAGTCTTCATCAGGGGAAGGGATCGACTGGTTTGCTGTGATTGGTGGATTTCGATCCTCCTCATTATTCCGTGCATAAGAAATTGTTTTGTTATATTTGTTTTCTTATACATCGTAATAAAAAAGTTAGTCGTATACAAGAAATTATGGTCAATTTTAAGCTTGGTAGAAATATGAGAAAACCTATGACCTTCCGCTTGCCAAACCAGTCGGACACTATACCACTGAGTTACAGGAGACTCGTGGGAGCTTAGGGCCTCCACAGACTAGGCCAATTGTTATCGATAACTATTTAGTTGTCGATGATAAAAAGTTGTCGATAACAAAAAAGCCAGTGTGTGAAGCTAGTTATCGATAACTAAGGCCCTTAGTTATCGATAACTAGCTTCACACACTGGCTTTTTTGTTATCGACAACTTTTTATCATCGACAACTAAATAGTTGTCGACAACTATCTCTCTAGTCTGTGGAGGCCTTTAGGCCATATAACTAGTTAAAAGATAAAACATCTTTCTCATTATTCGTATACTTACTAATTATTGCCTAGAATTGCCAAGGCCAGGAATTTACGGTGATTCTACTGGACTCTGAAGGAATTGACTCTGCTATCAGTGAAGGTTTTTATGACCATCAGATCTTCACCTTAACTGTTCTGTTGGCGTCAGTACTAATATACAATTCACAATATGTTGCTGGAAGACATGATATAGAGGGACTGGAGTATCCTTTTAGCAAAATGTAGATCAACTTCAAATCAGTACTATATAAAGTAAATAAATGATACTCACGGTTGTAAAGACACCTGGGAGGCAAGGTTCCAATTTGTGGCTCCATTGCTCAGTTGGTAGAACATCTCACCTGGCCAATTTTCTTTTTACGGCCACTTCAAGTCGGCGGCCATATACATTTCATTTTTTTTTTTTAAGCAACTGAATGTTGTTTTTAGGGTTAAATCAAGCGAGTTTAGAATTTGAAGCTTAAGTTAACCAACAGTTTTACTTTACTATTTGAGGTTAAAAATGGTTGAAATTATGTTGTTAAGCAACGAATTTGGGGTCTGGTTACATGAGCCGTGCTGGCTCGGTTTGCCGAGATCTTGGCACGTCTGTTAAACGCAACAAAAATCAACTTTGCCCCGGATTACATGACAGCCGGGCCAGCCCGGTTAGCCGAGATCCCGGTATCGCGATGCCGGGATCCAGGCCGCCGGCCGAGTAACCGGGCTGAAAATGTTCCATGTTATCGCGTCTACCGGGCCAGCCTGGCTAAACGGGCCAGCATTAAATTTATCTTCCGATCACACTACCCGACCAAAAATTCAATCATTACTCTTTGTAAATAGGATATAGAGGTAAAGCAGCCCATGCAGCTGTATAAGTGCAAAAACTAAACCACCAAATTCCAGGAGAAAGGTGATTAAGATCATCCAACACATTTATAGTGCTAGAATCAATCAAGCTAAAACCGGACTGAAAGTCATCTCGGTAAACCGAGCCAGCCCGGCACATGTAATCAGGCCCTAGACGTTATGTTTAGTAAACCGGTTAGTATTTACATAGTGTTATGGGAGCACGTTATTGCCTTAAAACGTAGTGATTCAGGCAGCTATAGCGACTCGATTCTGTCGTTGTAGGGAATCAGCCGGTTAATTTGGTTCAATTCCCGTTAAAGCCCTGAATTTTTTTCAGGCTTCTTTGCAATTGCTTAATCACCTAAATGTATCAGGGGCACCCAACGGTTCGTTTTGGTGAAATATCTGTTCGGAAGGCCTATAATCGCCTCAGATATTCGGATTAAAGTTTGGAGTTTTCTTTAGGGAAATATCATCTGAACTTTCTTAATATGGGAAAATTAATGTATATTATTTTCGGAGAAATAAAAATTTCGGGTCAGCTAGGATTTTCGGAAAAGAAAAAACGTCAGCTAGGATTTTCGGAAAGGAAAAATCAGCAAGTAAGAGCTGAGGTTTTCGGGAAATGACTAAAAAATCCCTAATAAATTCGTGAAGTCTAAAGTTCCCCTAGAATGACCGAACAGATTTAAATTTTATAGCGCAGCTTATAATTAATTTATAGATCTTTAAAATCACACCCGACAGCCTAAAATAGTGCTTTAAAGTATTTGGGAGAAAACCGTCGTTGGGGGCCCCTGATGTATCATTCAAATTATATTGTATTTGCCTTCGTAAATGAAATATGCTGTAAACTTTTCTAACACTACAATTTCCTTTTAATGCAATTGCTATAGAGTATCTACAATACCACCACAAACTGAAATACTCAGAATAATGTCTTTTAAAAATCCCAAAACAATTCTCTAACAATGTGTAGCTTTATTGCAAAACTCTCACAAAGAATTCAGATTCGATCGAACGCTGGAGCAGTCGGTCATCAGAACGACATGGAATTCTACCACAAAACATTTCCTTACTTCATTTGGCTGCTGAGAGATGTAACTTTAGCCATCCCTAGCGCCTGTAAAGACATCAAGGAGTACTTCTTAAAAAAGGTAAGATCTTAGTGGGTACGTCTGGAAACTTAATCATAAGCATGCACCCTTGCGATCGAGATAATCTTAATGATAAGAAAATGATCGATCATTTTCTTATGAATATGATTATGTCTGCGACTATGATTATCTTGCTCTTATCGGTTAAAATCATAATGACATAATCACAATCATAATGACGAAAAGGGGCCATTGTGCTTTGGCCAATAAACATCTAGCTCCAGTACTTTCTGGCGGCGTCGCAAGTCTCTTTCGAAGAGAAGATGGCGGGTATTGTAGACATTTCTTCAATACCGTTCCCACTAGCACATTTATTTAGAACATACTAGAACATACTAGAACATAAGAAGCTTATGTTTATAATTATGATTATGCTTATGTTTATGATCCTTATGTTCGCTAGTAGGCACTAATATAAGCCGTATTGGAATATATCCGTGACACTGTTACACGAGAATAACACAAATAATATTTTAATTGTTTAAGTTACATGCCACATGCTTTAACTAGGGAAGATGATCACTTACATCATTCGTGTATCCGCAGTTTAATTTATTCCATATACTTTGAATTTATATGCACATGATCACATTCACATTAATTGGAGCACAAGAAGAGCATAGGTTTTACTCCGGGCTTTACGCTGTTTCATGTCTGGCTGGCTGGGGGTTCGGTTGGGTTAGGTTGGTTATTAAAAGTTGATATATTTGTAAAATACACTTTCTTTGCTTGTTTTAGGTTTTTAAAGAACAAGATTCCTCAACCAATGGCCATACAAGCAAGCAAGTAGCTGAAAGTATCTTGCGCTTCTTTCCTGGTTTTTGACGCGTTCACTTTACCCTCTCCAACAGTTGATCCTGAGACCATAGCAAGTATAAACCAGAAAAAAGATCAGGTTAATCCTTTGTTCTGGAGCGGTTTAGAGAAGTTCAAAAGCTTAATGAGGACCACTCTATCTCCTAAACGCAGCTTCAATGATGGAGAATTTGTCACTGGCGAAGGTAAAATCTATATTCATCCTTCTCTGTTTTCCCTATTTCAGTAATATATGTTTTGCTTTGAGTTTTTTGATCTTGGTTGCATGAATTTTGCCAGTACTGCAGACATAAGCTATGACAACGTTGCCGCTCGTCATCAGCACAATTGTTCATATTTTCATTATTTTTTTGTTTCATTCCTAATGCCAAGATAACAGGTCAAGAAAGAGAGAAAATTATCAGTAACTTAGTTTAATTTCTAAGTTTAACCTCAGGAATAAACAACTCGGTTCGGTACCAGGTCACTTCAGAGGAGTAAAAGTTACTTTTTCTTCACTTCAAGCCACACCTGTTAATTCCATTTTAGGTTTGGCGGCATTGGTTCAGGTCTATGTTGACGCGATAAACTCCCCTGATGCTATTCCTAATGTGCAGTGTGCCTGGGACCAATTCGTTGCAGCGAAATGCTCCGACTCCAAACAGGCCGCTCTGCTGACGTATGATGCGATCATTACGTCACAGCTAACCGGTGAATTGCCTTGTGACAATGATGTCATACGTATGAGTCACAACGCTGCTTTTGATTTGTGCGAAGATCAGCTTATGGCGGAAATGGCTGGAATCTCTACCAACACAGTTGAAAGGGTTACGAGCGAGCTTAAGGTGATTCATTGGTATTATGAACTGCACTCTGGGCGTTACTGGGCTTGTTAGATAGTGGATGTTTGCCCAATAACGCCTTTCATGGAATATGAAATTTGAAGAGCTCCCCTTTCGAATAAATAACCCTCCTAAAAGTTACAGTAAGAGATGATGTGTAAATTTAAAAAAAGTGATATCTCTCCAGCGATATTTTCAAAATCTTATGTTTCTATTCGATAACGGGAGTCACAACAAGTAATCTGATATACACTACAGGTATTACCATAAGTTCAATAGAAAGACTGAAACTCCAGTTTTGCCATGAATACTTGGACATTTAATGGGTATTTCGGCCACTTGAGTGTCTCTTGTCTCTTGTGGCTGTGATCTGCGCTCGTGATGGACAGCAATGTAAAACAAAATAATATCGGGTTGGTTTTGGGGTGTAGGCAAAAAACTTGGGTAGAACGTTAACTTGGTGTTTACGAAGTGATGCATAACAACATAGGCCGATTTACTGACTGTTCCTCTCTTCACAAGAGCCTTTTGAAGATGTGTATGATGTGATTTGTTCAAAATATGTCGATGTTCAGTTACGTGAGATGTATAATCTGTCACCAAATGGGCATACCGTGGAATGTAATAATGTACACTTTGTTTTCTGTCTTTATTCTAGGAGTCCATGGTAAATAAGTTAAACTCGTGGCTAGCTGAGAATGAAAAGTTAACAAGACAATTTTGCAAAGATCTCCTTGGCCGGCTTAAAAGAACCCATTTGGACCCAGTCCTACAGCAACTAAAAGGGAATGGAGCAGCTAAAGTATCTTTTGATGACATCATTGGAGGGTATACACGAATTAAAGACGATTATGACAATTCCGCAAAAGGCGCCAAAGATGCCATTGCTGCCGTGTTCTTTGAGTTTCATCCAGTAAGAATTATGTATAGTCTTGAAATATTTCATATTTGTCTATTTTCTTTTAAGCATTTCAGATTCAACAAATTATTGCACCAAATATACTTATTCTCAGGGACAGAATACATATGTACTCTGTCGAAAGAAGCCAAATAGGCCCTGGCCGAGGATAGCTATATGCTCGGCTTCTGATTGGATGGTCTGCACGCACGAAAGAATGTTGCTGTAAATCTGTCTTGACATTAGTATGAAAATATATTTCATCCATTTTAGGAATTAATGAAGGAAAAAGAGCAGTACCTGGGACTACTCAAACAACTAAAGGATTTTGACGATGATCTAAGCCGAGAATTGGCCGCCAAGGCATATCAAGAGCAAGAGAGAAAAAGGTTGGAGGTGAGAGCATAAGAAAGCCGAAAAGCGCTGTGTATTAAGTCTGTCTTGTACATAAGTATGCAGTTGAACTCCACACTATCTCGAAGAACTCTCAAGTGAAACGAAACATAGTTCGAGATAGCGGGAGTTCCCGTGAGATAACTGGGACAGCGTCAAATTGGAGGGTAATCATTTTATGTGTAACATGGTGTAATGACTCATACCTTACACTTATACTTAGTTACTGTACAAATTTTATCGAAAAAATACGCAATAGACACTGTTGAACTGTTGTAACTGTAATAATTGTATTATGTACTTGGAAGAGTGTACTGTACATACTCTATTATGCTTAACAGGAACAACAATCACGCTTGCAGGAGGAAAATCGTGAACGGAAGAAAGAGGTATTGCAATTTAATTTAATTGACGTGACTGATTTAAGTATCCATTTTGCAAGACGAAGGATTGGTAGTTAAGGTTATGGAGATCGATACTTTGATTGTGTCAGTAATGATCATAAAACGTCATAAATTTTACCAAATAATAAATACGGTCAGTTAACCTTGCTCTCATAAGCACATCAGGTATGTATAAAGTACCTATGTCATTCTCTTGTTGAATTTCCAGATGGAAGTGTTGCTAAAAAATCTAGACGAGGAACGAAAAAGATTTATTGAGCAAATTGAAAGCGAACGGAAGGCACAACAAGGTCAGATGGATAACATGATAGCAACGAGCATGAAGCAAGCCCAAGGGGTAACGGCAAGCATTCATAAAGGAAAACCAAGCTTTAAAAGACCGCTTCCTGGCAATGCAAGAATACAACGAAGAAAACATGAAAATGATAAAGAAACTGTCTGATAAAGCTGCCAAAAAACAGCAGGACGAAAAGGAGATTCGTCAAAGGAGGAAGGCCCAAGCCGATGAAGATAACGAAGCCTTAATAAAGAAGATGAACGAGAAACACGATGAGGAAATGAAGGCACTCCGTGATGATATGAATGCAAAGCTGGATGAAGTGGTTAAACGAGTCCCACCAGGTGAAACAAAGACGCATGGAACGAGCCTTTGTGCAGTATTTGCTTGATTGATCAGTGTTTTAAGGACATTATCCATGAGGATTAACGAAGGACTTCGTTTACATATGGAACGGTTCTCTGCAAAAAGTTACAAACTGAACGACAGCACAAGAGCACTGGATTTACCCAGCGATAACAACACTTAACGGACTTTATTTTTCGTGAACTAGCTGCAGTTATTTTGCACCATGAATACCATCAGGCTTCTGTCGATCAATCTTCACATATCAATGGGCGAACACTAAAGTTGGGCTTTTGGCGGATTCGGTGAACGGAATCATGATGCTGTTTCGCTCCGGGTGTTGCGTGACACAACGATCCTATGGTTGGAAAAGAAGGTGCGCAGTAGGAAGACTTTGTACATAATTCAGGTTAGTTTTATAAATGTTTTCAGGTCTGGACTGTTATATGGTCTATTTTTCAATCTGTGATTGGTTTCAAATGTTTTTAAATGCAACTGAAGGAAATAAATCCAGCCTATAAATTACCGAATGATAATGAAATTTGCAATTTTTGTGAATTTGATGCAAGTTTTTATAGTGTTATATGACGAGTGCCCACAAATTTTATTTCAGATATTTGTAGACCAGACCTTGGTCTAATGAAATATTAGAGAGTTGATTTTAGATCAGGTGTCACTTTTGAGAATTTTCGATTTTTATGGAGGCACCTCGCCAATGGCGCGCGTAGCAGCGATATGAGAGTGTACGAAAAAAAATCATAACTAATTTTATGCGAGATGAAACAAGTTAATTTAATGCTTAAAACAAAGTTCTTTACTGATATTAATTTCGACATAAATATAAGCTTGCTGTGTTAAATCTAAAGTATCATACGGTACGTCGAGTTTCAGACCAAAATCAGTGTTACAAATGACGGATTTGTTTGACCTATGGTCGCTTCGGAAGAAACGGTCAAACTCAAGTATTAAAACAAACGAAACGAAACAAATACGATTTTTGTACTTTAGACATGATGTTTGAGTTCTGTGGAGAAAATGAAAGAAATTCATTTTCCGCCGAAAATTGACCGGTCGGTTTTTACACGGACTGCCTCCTAAAATCTCAAAAACAAATTCTGGGGAAGGCCGCCAAACAAATAACTCAGTACTGCTGTCTACTTCCAAAAATTATCCCTCAACTTCTCATTTTCGGGAAAAATCCTAAGACCAAAATCCCCCCACGCCCCCCCCCCCCCCCCCACCCCTATCAAAATTTCCTGGATCCGCCCCTGATAATCACCATTTATTTCTCGCAGCTCACACAACAACCCTCTTTCTGATAACAAACATGAATACCCCGAAATTATATTTCAGTTTTGAACCTAGATTATCATTTTCGATAAACGCCCAACAAGGGGAACGGAGTCTTGCTTCAGAAAAGATTGTTTTCAGAACCGACAATACATGACGATGCAAGTGTATCCACAATACAATTCGTACTATTTAATAAGATTTTTGTTATTTTACACGTATTTCCTTCTTTGTTTGGATTACCTGCGGCGCAAACAATGATAACCAAGCTTTCAGTTTCTATAGTCTATTTAAAGGGATAAAACCCCGAACACCCACGCCGAACTTCTGAGAAACTTGGGAGTTCCCCGAAAATGTATTTCAGTTTCGAAGGAAGACTACTGAATATATTCGCAGCAAAAGGAAAGAAATCTTAGGTCAAACTTGCATCGAAAGAGAGACATCGATTAATTTCAGGTGAGCATCTTTAATTTATAATAATTTCAGTGAGCAGATGCGCGTTACATCACTTGTTGAGTAAATACAGTCAGTAAAATATAAGATACCGTTGTAGCGGGTTTTGGCACAGGCAGCCCAGGCTCTGTACACGAATTAATATTCAATGTTGTTGTTCATGGCGGCGATTTGAATATTTACAGCAAATGTATGAGAAACTCACGAAATACGTTCTAAATGCTATCTTTTCGACGGAACCTAATTAAAACTGACTTACATTGTGCAAGTGTTTTGTTATTTTGATGTTTGGGTGTTCCTGGAGCCAGTTTAAAGCCATTTAGACGAGGTTTGCTTTTTCAGTTGACCGTCCATTATAAATAATTTAAAGGCCGGCGACAATTATGTGAGAACGGATCCAATGGTCCGCACTAGAAGCTCAATAAATTCCATAAAAATGCGCCAATCTCCTCAAAATTACCTTCATTGCAGACGTCTATGCTCTTAGCTTCTGTTCGCTACTACTAGGTTTCCAACGTTGACTTTATTTGCTCGAGAAACGCTAGCTAGTGTTCGAGCTCTTGTCTTTTATATTTTCTTTCGCGTTCAGTGCGTAACCCCGGCGTCTGAGACATCTCTTTTGAAATTCGTGCTTAGCGACCGCGACATTGTGACAAAATTTCAAAAGAGATGTCTCAGACGCCGCCTGTAAGTCATACATTTGCTGTAAATATTCAAATCGCCGCCATGAACAACAACATTGAATATTAATTCGTGTACCGAGCCTGGGCTGCCTGTGGTTTTGGCAGCCTATCATGTCGAAGATTGCCAATTCTACTCAGTTGCTAAGTTTCCCTCGCAGATTTACGCTGTTGGGTTCTGTTGTATCGAGACAGAGAATCAAACCATACGATTTTATAGCCGTGTGGAAATTGGAGAGACAAGTAGCTACAAGTAAAGATTGATAACGATTTTAATAGAACGATTGCTTTCGGAACGAAACATATTCGTTACCTGTTACGGATCGCTGGGTCGCGTTTTGGAAAGTCTGAAAGATCGAATAATGCTGATTCCAATAATTATATCAAGAATATGACAACCGAATCTACCAGTCGAAAGCAAAACACCAAACTTCGTTAGCCGGACCGACAGCTGCTCTTAAACATTTCACATAATTTATGTTCCAGTGTCACGCAAGCGCTGCCTTCCATATGATCGCAAACGATCGTTGCGATCGTTGCGATCATATGGAAACCAGGCTTTAGGTTCCTTAAACTACCGTGTCAAAGCAGACTTCATTTCGTTTTATTTACTATTAAACAACAGTTTAAACATACGAAGCCTTTTTTCAAGGTGGCCATATACAAACTGTATATTGGTGTGCCCCCCCGGGGGGGGGGGGGGTGGGTACTCCCTTATATACGCTATATAGGTACGTGCCGCTGGACAGGGTATGGTTTTTGAGCATTTTGCTCTAGAACAGGGTATACCAAAAGGCATTTTTTGGTCTGGAACAGGGTATCAGTTTCCCAGAAGTTGGCACGAAGATCGGTAATTTATACTCTGGAATAGGGTAGATGAAGTCTACGTTAGTCAGACGAAACGAAACGCGCATGAGTATTAAAGAAGCTTTACAGCTACACGTTAGCAGTGCTTATTTATAGTTTAGCCTTTTGGGTTAGAAAAAAGTCGTTAAAAATTCTCTGGAACAGGTTATCTTTTTTCAACATTTAGTCTGGAACAGGGTCGCAAAATTAGCGTTTTGTGCTCTGGTACAGGGTAAGGGTTTTTACAGCCCAGCGGCACACCCCCACCCAATTTTTTTGGGAGTACCCCCCCCCCCCACCCCCCCGGGGGGGGTGTGCCCAGACAATATAACTATTAACTTTTACAATGCCTTTCTTCATCCAAGCGTAACAATGGGCGAATTGTCAGAGCAACCTGTCAAAAATGTTGAGGCCGATGAGATGCATCCCATTTAGGGAGTACACTACTCCTATTGTAGTCGCTTTATGCTATGGACTGGGCTTGTAGTCAGAGTCTTTTAACCTTTAGTACTTTGATAATTATAAAGCAGGCGGAAACATGACTTCCAGAAGAGATAACAACATGGCAATACCTCTTTGTCTGCCTAACAACTGCCAATGGAATGCAAGAACCGGCGAATACATTCAAATAGGGAAAAGCGTCCATCGCTTTATGTGGTTGATGAAGCACTTCAAAAACTCAGGACCGTGAGAGGTAAGCATTGCTGGCTTAGCCGAACCAAAGGAAAATAATTTTTAGAAATTGTCATATCTTTTGAACTTTTCACGATTTTTCAATTATTTTTTTGGTAATTTAATTTGTCTTAAAAAAGTTCTTTCAAAGTCAATTGCCATATAAACGTGAGAAATTAATTTGTGTCATTAAATTTAATTTGTGACGTTATTTTCTCTTGGCCGAACTCGGGAAGTCTCTCTTCCGTGTTTTTTAAAGCTCTTTCTTGTATCGCAGTAACGTGTAAAAATGACTTCAACTGGCATGCCCATGAATGTAATATTGGCGTGTTTTTGTTACGTCACGAGGTTCTAAAAATAGCCACAGACAGTATTCACATAGGGACGCGCGCGCTCTGAAAGTACGGTCTCCGGCCGTCCCTGATTATGGCTCCTGTAGTTCATCTATTTTCGGTGTAAACACTAGCTATTGATATGAAGCCGGATAGATCAGTTTCGATTTTGGCTCTCAAAGGGATGAACTGAGTTTCAACTATTTATAATAAATAGGTCACTCCAAATAATGTGGTCATTCCATATAATATGGTTTACATCTATTAAAAAAATATTTTAATTGTGTGCACGTTTTGAACGAAAAAGTTAATGGGAAATGCCTGTAATTAATGTACAACAAATGCAACTGAACGAGCAGTAAAGGAAGCCTGAAACAAGAAAGAGGAAAAAGAGCCAAAAGAGAGCGAGTCACGTAAAGAAATGGAAGAATTGTCTGATGTGGAAAGTTCTCGGACAGTAATGCAGAACGAAAATATGGATCAAGCAAAGCAGGAATTTAAAAGACATATGGAAGAAACGTCGCCTTCCTGTGAAGTATCACCGGATCCGCTTTTCGTGCAGTGGCCGTGGAGTTCTGTAGTTTTCACCAGCAACTGGTGGCAATGGTTGTTTAGTGACGACGAGAGATAAACGCAGAATAATGTTTTTTTGATTGGAAGAGACATTCAAAACCTTGAAAAATAAAGTTATTACTTCTAACAATCCATTCTCAAAAATCGTTACCTATAGACTAAAAGTTGATATCAGAAATATTATGTTTATTACTCAGGGTTTAGTAAGGGCCCGTTCGCACTAGACTGACAACATTTCAGTTGGGCTCTATCAAAAATCACTACAAATGTTGTATCCTTCAAATTTTATATAATACTTATTAAAAGGGACCTTTCATATGTATTGAACTGAAAGTCTGTCGATGGAGCATAATACATGCAAATAAAGGCCCCGATACACAATGTACAATTGTTTCAATAAACGTGGCCGCTGATGTTTATTGCTGCAATATTACGTCAGTGTAATCTGCGCGCTTCATTTACTGTTACCTACAAAAAAGGCGTTTTTGTCATTTAACTTCCTAGCGCCAATTAAGTATGCATTCGGCCGCCAACCCGCGCTCTTATCCTGTGCTGCAGCACTAAACTTCACCCCACGATGTCCACCTTGCCATATCCCCTCTCTGAGCTCTTTCCACAGTCAGTCGCCTTAGCTTCTTGTCACGGCTTTGGCCTGCGGGGGGGGGGGGGGGGGGGGGGGGGGACTTCCATATTAAAAGACGATGCGCCATGTCAACTTTCGAGAATTTATTTGGCAATAAGCTTACGAATGAAAAGCCCTTTTCACGGTTAACTTTCGATATTTGCATAAAAATACATGCATAGAAGCGAGGCAATTTCGGGCACAAGCTGTAAAACATCGTGTTTTTCTTGAACTCCTTCAAGTACTCTTTTAGTATAAAAACAATTTTAAAATGTAGAAGAACTACAATTCTTTTAGTTTACGTTGTTTTTAGAAAAAATGTAAAAACGACTTTTCTATATTAATAAATAGTAGACCCGCATAAGCAACAGGGAGATCGGATTACGATCTTTATGGCAAACTTTAACTAAAATATAGTTGCATATTTAGTTCTTCTCCGTTTTAAAACTATTTTTGTGCTAACATAGTTTAAGGAGCTCAGAAAATCACGATGTTTTACAGCTTGTGCCCGAAATTGCCTCGCTTCTATGTTTAGCTGTATTGTTATGCAAATATTTCAGGTTAACCGTGAAAAGGGCTATTGGGATAGAATATCGGGAGCTGCTACAAACTCCAGTTTATAAAATCAATCGCTACACTAAAAGACAGGTAAGTTAATTAACTGGCCATGGAGCGGCCACGAGTAAACCAAAAAAATCACAACAACGACTGTCAGTGCTCCGTTTGTCGTCCAACATTTCCAAGAATTTAAGAGGATTATAATTGTATAACAGATGATTCAAAGTAATGATCACGAAATTCAACGATGACTAGAAGTAGTTCTATGTGACCAATTTACAAACTTACGTTCCATGCCTTTTGTACTCTGACTGAAACCTTACAATCGCGTCTTTCCCCTGCTTTCAGTTAGTTTGAAATGCCAAAAAACTTCATGTATAAACAATCTTAGTATAAGATTTCCCAGAAGTGCATCTGGCTCTTTTGTATTTCGACGAGTATGAGATAGTATATACACGAATAATTTAACTTGCGATCTTCATTTACCTACAGTAAGTACAACAGCTTGTTTCCGTATACGTTACCTTTGGAGATAGCCAGCGATACAAGCTCCAATTGGTCAGATTGAGTATCCATCTTATTTGATTGAGTAAGAACATTATTCTCTTTTTCGCTAGATAGCAATTGCAAAACAATCATGAGTTCTACTTTACATATTGTTGACAAGTTTGCATATCGGATTATTTGATATTTCATCGTGCCGCTATGAATATTTGAAACATCAGACAGTGTCTAAAAAGCTTTTTTAGGTTTTACCTTGTAAAACAAACGCAACAGGATCATATCTCATAACCTTTTAAGTCCAAATTGACAGGAATAAGTGTTATTGAGTATGCTCAAATTCAAATCTTACTTCGATCAATTCAGTGTTGTTTTGACTTTTATTCTGTTGTTTGATAGGTTTAGCATCTTTGCATTTTTTGTATTGCAGTAAGAATGACATTTCTACTGTGATTATTAGAATTACACATGTAAACCTAGAATCAGATTTTAAGAAGTGAAATAATCTGTTCGACATTCAACATGACGCATCAAAGGATTGCATGGCAGATGAAGCAAGACGAGATTACGAAGTGACGAACGAGACAAAATATTGCCAATTCCTGAATTTAGTTATCTCTACAGAAGAAATATGCACTGAACAATGTCCGTAACTGCTGCTGCTTTATTTGGAGAGTAGCCAGTAGGTCTTAGCAAAAAGACAAAGGCTCTTAATCTATTGGAGTTCCCTTTGGACCAGGTTTCTTGCCTCACATGAAAATTTTAAAATGGCTCCTTGCGTGGCTCAGTATAACATATTTAATTTCTGGTGCACGAATTCTGGCAATTCTAATTTCATTTTTGCACTGATTGCATTTTTGATTTGGCAAAAAGTGCCTCTAAAATTTAATATTTCTTGTTGTATCTGTTTAATGTTGTCTTGACTGCAAATACTGTGACTAGAACACGAAAAATATTTGAACATTTTCAAATTTGATCCAACACCACCCTGTTGTAATATGTTGCAGCATGTTGCATGGCCAAACGTTTGCCTGCGTTGAAATGTTGCGTGCGTTTGGCCGGGCCGGCTTTACTGAAAACTTTTCTGAAGAATAAATGCCAAGAAATCCTTACATTTCTCGATTTACTTGTATATTTTTCAGCAGTTGACTGGTGTGTGCTGCAATGTTTCAACCCGGTCTATCAATTTGCATTCGAATACTTCAAGAGAAGTTCCCTGGGGCGAACCCTTTGTTCAAAACAAATTATTGAACTGCTTTTAACATTTCTAGGAATTGGGCACATAGTATTCCATAGGATTGCTGTCGGTCTCTAGAGTACAACTGAAGGTAAGTCTAAATAAGTGCTTGTACCGTTGTATCTTAATAACAATAACTGTGTCGCAGCGCAACTGAAGGTGTAAGGTTTTACAAGCAATCATTTGTAATTCCAACTTATTGCCTTGAACGAAACGTGTGGTTTGTATGCTACGTGCAGCCGGACAAACCTAACTTCGCACGAGTCTCAAGAAGGAAGGGTTCAGTCTATTTCACTAGAAAAATAGACATTTAGAGACATTATAGGAAAACTTTTCGTTGTCGTTATGAATCATGTCCAACTTTTAAGACATTAGGACATATGGTAAAGAAAAACAGTTTTCGTCTTCCGGACTACTTCCGTGTAAAGCTACAAAACAAGTTCGAGATTATTTTTATCGCAATGAAACCTTTATTTCTTCGTTAATAGTACCATGCGTGTTAATTTTGAAACTTTTTATACAGGATATGTACTCTGTGGAGTTTCCCGTGAATATTTTTTAAACGAAGATGTCCTCGGCGTCGCCGTCGTGGTGACGGCCATGATGATTAGACAAAGCACGACGAACTTTGTTTTGTTGTGAATAACATGAGTACGATTATTTTTTTATTTTCAGTGTTGCTCAGAATTTCTTCGCTCTAATATCCTAGATGCTTAGCTTAGCTCCGATGATCGGTCGTTGTATAGCTTGCGTACTGTTGTGGTATACTTTCAGAACTCCATAACTAATGTTAGTACTACCGCCTTTAACTTTTCATTGTCAAATCTCAAGCGTTTATTAGTAATATATACACACTAATGTCGATGTCCACGGTAAAATTAAGTTCACTAGAGTATGCGAGTAGGTTGTAACGAGCACAGAACTGCTACCTTATGCAAAACATTGCAGCAGAATGGTCTGCTCCCAAGTGATAATTCTCGGAATGCTCCGACATTCAAATTAACCTGATTATAATTATATAATATATTTTACATCTTAAGTTAACTTCACTTCATGTTGGTTCAACGTAAGATTCGCCTGAAATAACAGTATGTTCAAGCATGTATGAATGTTATTAATTTGATGTTTCAGTCTGAAGAGATTTGAGATTTGAACTGCTCCTGAAGTCATAGACAACCCATCATGATTGAGAGCTCACTTTTATAATAAACCTCGGGTTCTAAGGTAGCTGATTACTAAGGTGATGTGAGAGGTTCACTGAAGCAACCAGGTTTATTAATTTAACGCAACATCTCCTTGAATATTATTTCTACAACAACAGAGCTGTTAGGCGTTTGTTTGGTAAAATATATGTCATAGATATAAATGTTAGACTAATGTATGTCCTGTCAGTTCATTTTTACAATGCAATGGATCACTATAAACAAGGAATGTTGTATGTACTTCCTTGATATGAGAATGTTCAAAGTTTCCATTCTGAACGTTAGCCGGATATAAATTCAAGAAAACGTACTACAGCAATTTACACATATTGAAAGCTTATTGAAGCAGTAAATTGTAAATCTGGATTCTAAAAAGGATATTTGCATATGTCAGTCCGAATTGCCACATACGGTATATACTAGTGAGTTTTTCCGCATTGGAAACGTAGGGTTGTTTTGATGAGTAACGATCAAACGAATTAACGTACACCCAGCATACAAAATGTATTTGTATAATGTAATCACTATTCTGTATGCAGGTACTTGAGAATTATAAGTGTTTGTTTCTCTGAAAGTGATATTTGGCCCTAATGAAGAATGTTTAATATTGCGGTTCTTATGTAGAACGTAGTTACAAAACTATATCAGTAGTGGTTTTGCAAATAAAATGTTTCATTCATTTAAGACAAACAGACGATAAGGAACACCGAGAAACTGACACAGTTCTAAGAAATATTGAGAAATAGACAATGAGAACTTTATCAAAAGAATAAAAATAGCTATAGAGCAAAACAAACAGTCATAATTCTTAGAATGCTTTGATTTTCATTAATAAAACATCACCTTGCACATTTGTGTGTATATTCACGAGGATGATAGTTGACAGTTCAAAATCTCACTCGTTTGGCCTGAAACTCTCATGCACTCTCATGCATGGAATTTGAACCGGCTCGATGTTTTCTTGAGAGTCGTCAAGAGTTTCTCTCGCTTGGCCCACGCTTAATGATAGTCAACAACTCTCGTCCTCAGACGTTTGGCCAAGCCGACTGCAAACGACAATAATGTGTCAGGGCTCATTGTCGCTTGCTCTGTACTGTTGCTTGTCTCCTTTTGTCCTTCTAGCACAGAGAACAATTACTGAGTTATCCAGTGACTAGTTACCCATGTGCACTATGTTTTGCTTTACTTGTATTGTCGCATCTCCTTCTCTCCTTCTACCACAGAGGCCATAGTGTCAGGCCTTATCCAGTGACTACAAGTTACCCATGTGCACTGTGTCTGTTCAGTTCCTATTGTCTTTTGTCATTTTACCATAGAATATCATATAGTGACCTTAACTGAATAGTAGATATATGAGTTACTTACTGTATGAGCTCTAATTGTTTTGTTTGTTGTTCTTTTTTCCCTCTTCCACAAAGTTTCCGATCAGTGGATGGATTATGACCATTGTGATATACATTAATTTCCATTTTATATCAGTATTTCATGTTTAGGATTGACTGCAAAGAAAAAGTTCAGGAGTGAAAAGTATGGAGGTCTGTATCTTGAAGTGTTAAGTAAATTGCTGTACCACATCCATCCATCCATCCATCCATTTATCCGTCCGTCCATCCGTGCGCACATGACACACTTCGTTCCATTGAGATAATATGAACTGATATATAAGTAATTAAATTATGCATCGATTTATGTATCGATTTCTTTCCAGGATAAGCGGCATTAGTCGTTTCAAGAAACGATGCAACACTGGAGGAGTATGGAGGTCTGTATCTTGAAGTGTTAAGTAAATAGCTGTACCATATCCTTCCTTTCAAAACACATCCTTCCATTTATCCATCCATCCCGCACTTCGTTCCATAGAGATAATATGAACTGATATATAAGTAATTAAATTATGCATCGATTTATGTATCGATTTCTTTCCAGGATGAGCGGCATAAGTCGTTTCAAGAAACGATGCAACACTGGAGGAGTATGGAGGTCTGTATCTTGAAGTGTTAAGTAAATAGCTGTACCATATCCTTCCTTTCAAAACACATCCTTCCATTTATCCATCCATCCCGCACTTCGTTCCATAGAGATAATATGAACTGTTATATAAGTAATTAAATTATGTATCGACTTGTTTCCAGGATGGGTGTCCTATTTCGTTTCAAGAAACGCCGCAACACTGGAGGAGTAAAGTAATTGACGTTTTTTCTCTCCAATTTACAAGGTGGCTAAACACAGTTTCCGGGGGGCTCGTTGGTTTCTATTCTGGCGCGAGTCGGCAATTGTTTTATTCCGTTTAACATAGCTATAGTTATTTTTAAATATTCTAGAACATAACGGGGAAAGAATAAACAACATAAAGTCAAAATTCTCTATATTAAAACTCACAAACAAGTGCAAACATTTAATGACTAAATTTTCTGAGAACGGAAACAACTCAAATTTTTAAGTTAGTTCATAACAATTGTAGCTGGGTTGCCAAGGTATAAGTGTGAAGCTAGTTGTCGATAACTAAGACCCTCAGTTATCGATAACTTGCTTCACACACTGGCTTTTGGAGGCGGAGGCGGATGTCAATGGACTTGCAGCATGTTTGAATGTTTAGATTTTATTTGCGGGTATTCAATTTAAACACAATTTACAACTCCGCAGCTCGGAGGGGCATCAAGTCAGCCTACAGATGTACCAGTTGAAGTGAAAAATGTTCCGGAAACCCTCCAAGCAAACCCTGCCTCGGTAAGTGCATAACTACAATAACAATGGCCAAACCCTGGGAAGTATTACTTCCCATAATGTGTGTATATTTTTGCACATGCACGACTCTACTGAGTCACGGTGTCTGGTGACCCAATGTAATTTTCGTCAGAGACATGTTGTTACATAATGGTAAAGGCCAAAATCGAACAGGCCAATGGACTAAATATTATAATCCCGGCCTGACCAATCGATTAAATCGATAATCGATGATAATTGATATCAATAACAATAACAATCGATGCCAATTAATCGATTGATATTGGAAATCGACGAATAATCGAAGAGGGAACAGATTGAACATTGCGGTCAGATTGAACATTTTCTCGAGTACAGTTTTTCTCTCTTCGACCCTCCACAAGAAAACACAAAGAGTGTACCCGCGTTCGCAACCAGTTATAACCGGTTTAACCGGTGACTTGTTGTTGTTGTCTAAGTAACGGCCACATGCCATCGGAACGAAAGAAATAAATATGGCCGTAAACGCCATGCGAGACGAGCTATTGGGGACAACATTATAAACCTCGCTTTGCGAGGAATTATAATTGTTATCTAATAAGGCCCGGGTCGCACTTGCGGACAAGTTTGGTAACTTTAGTGGATTTCTTCAATTTAAGCGTCAATTATAGCAAAGACGAGTGCGACCTACGTTTTCAGGACGAACAACTTGTCCAAAAAGATAAAATAACCAAGAAGCCGCAGTCCTATGATTGGCCCGCGTCGCACGTGTGCACGTTTTGAAATTTGTTTGATACAATAATCGCAAAACAAGTGCGACCTACTTGTTGCGAGTCGGACAAATTTTGTCAAAACGGACAAAACTTCAAAGGCGCCGTAGTCCTGCCCTGGGGCTGGACAAACCACTTTCCCACGCACCGGGTGCCTCTAGATAATAATGCTTTCTTGATTAACCATTGTGTTTTTCTCTGAGAATAACAAATTTGCATTTTGCAGCACGTGTTGCCATATATTTGATTCAAATTTACCGCGGCCTCCAGAACTGTGTGCCAGTATAATATGGTTTACGCCACCAAAACTGGATTTAAAATATGTGACTAACAATGCATTGTTTTTTTCGTTTGTTTCAATTAAATTTATGTGGTAATCGTTACAGGTCGAACCAACTTCATGATTTTAATAATGTTGTGAAGGACAAAGCTGTTCTCCGCAAAGCCCAGAATTTGGTCATTTCACGTCGTTGTTTTGAAGAGGGCAGCTGAGGAATGTCCCAAGAGGTTTATAGCACGTGCAAAGCTGTTGTGCTAGTAACTAAACCTTTTGTTACTCCACAAGATATCTCGGACAACATGTCCCAACAATTTGTTTTGAAAATGTTGGGACATTTCAAAACTTGTCCGCAAGTGCGACCCGGGCCTTATATTTGGGCCATAAATGTTGCAAATAGACAAATTCCACTGTATATCTGCTAATTGAGCGGTTTTTAAATATGTACAAACTGGTCAAACTGAATTATGTTATTCAGAAACAACGTTTTTGACACAAGTATCAATCAATGCAATTTTTCACTCCTTCCATTGATTGGAACAACTAGTGAAACAAGTTGAAATGAAGGCCACTAGCTCGTCAGTTGAATTACTGTTATGTGTCACCCTCCCCAAATAAAGTTGATTATTATTATTATTATTATTAATGACGAACGAGCAGACCCCACAGAACGGCGAGGTATAATTTCCTGAAAAAGTTCTACTGGGTCAGGAGCCCATTACCCTGACTGGGTACATGTATCGGCCTACATGTAATGTTGAGAAATAAATGATATATCTTAGGGCCTCCACAGACTAGAGCGACAGATGTCGACAACTATTTAGTTGTCGATCATAAAAAGTTGTTGATAACAAAAAAAGCCAGTGTGTGAAGCTAGTTGTCGATAACTAAGACCCACAGTTATTTATTTATTTTCAGGATGAGCGGCATAAGTCGTTACGGTATCAAGAAACGCTGCAACACTGGAGGAGTGCGGAGTCTGTATCTTGAAGTGTTAAGTAAATAGCTGTACCATATCCTTCCTTTCAAAACACATCCTTCCATTTATCCATCCATCCCGCACTTCGTTCCATATAGATAATATGAACTGCTATATAAGTAATTAAATTATGTATCAACTTGTTTCCAGGATGGGTGTCCTATTTCGTTTCAAGAAACGTCGCAACACTGGAGGAGTAAAGTAATTGACGTTTTTTCTCTCCAATTTACAAGGTGGCTGAACACAGTTTTCGGGGGGCTCGTTGGTTTCTATTCTGGCGCGAGTCGGCAATTGTTTTGTTCCGTTTAACATAGTTATTTTTAAATATTCTAGAACATAATGGGAAAAGAATAAACAACATAAAGTCAAAATTCTCTATATTAAAACTCACAAACAAGTGCAAACATTTAATGACTAAATTTTCTGAGAACGGAAACAACTCAAATTTTTAAGTTAGTTCATAACAATTGTAGCTGCATGGGTTGCCAAGGTATAAGTGTGAAGCTAGTTGTCGATAACTAAGACCCTCAGTTATCGATAACTTGCTTCACACACTGGCTTTTGGAGGCGGAGGCGGATGTCAATGGACTTGTAGCATGTTTGAATGTTTAGATTTTATTTGCGGTTATTCAATTAAAACACAACTTACAACTCCGCAGCTCGGAGGGGCATCAAGTCAGCCTACAGATGTACCAGTTGAAGTGAAAAATGTTCCGGAAACCCTCCAAGCCAGCACTGCCTCGGTAAGTGCATAACTACAATAACAATGGCCAAACACTGGGACGTATTACTTCCCGTAATGTGTGTATATTTTTGCACATGCACGACTCTACTGAGTCACGGTGTCTGGTGACCCAATGTAATTTTCGTCAGAGACATGTTGGTACATAATGGTAAAGGCCAAAATCGAACAGGCCAATGGACTAAATATTATAATCCCGGCCTGACCAATCGATTAAATCGATAATCGATGATAATTGATATCAATAACAATAACAATCGATGCCAATTAATCGATTGATATTGGAAATCGACGAATAATCGAAGAGGGAACAGATTGAACATTGCGGTCAGATTGAACATTTTCTCGAGTACAGTTTTTCACTCTTCGACCTTCCACAAGAAAACACAAAGAGTGCGCCCGCGTTCACAACCAGTTATAACCGGTTTAACCGGTGACTTGTTGTTGTTGTTGTTGTCTAAGGGCCTCCACAGACTAGGCCAATAGTTGTCGACAACTATTTAGTTGTCGATCATAAAAAGTTGTCGATAACAAAAAAGCCAGTGTACATGTGTGAAGCTAGTTATCGATAACTAAATTAAAAAATATTATTTATCGACAACAAAACAGTTTTCCTTTTCAAAAGGAAAACCAATTTAGTTGTCGATAACAAACGCGGCAGGCACTTGCATAAGCTATTGTACTGGTCATTAAAACCTTTTGTTTAGCGACGTTCCCGCTAAACAAAAGGTTTAATGAGTAATACAATAGTTGTGCGCCTGTGTTATACGCCTGTGCATAGTTAATAGTTAAGCCTGGTTTCCATATTATCGCAACGATCGCAGTCACAACGATCGCAACGATCGCAAGAGTGGTTTCGATATGATCGCAACGATCGCGACTGCGATCGTTGCGATCATATGGAAACCAGGCTTTAGTAATGGCCTGTGTTATACGCCTTTATTTTATAGACACGAGTGTTTTACTGGAAAATAGACCACTCGTAAAATTCATACGAAACTACATGCGGGACCCGAGTGGCGTATTTTCCATATCCTCACTAGTGAGGATATCGATGACGTCATTTCCCGCTTTTGCACGGCTTTTTGTGCAAAGCTGCCAAACTCCGGTTGAAAAATGGCGATCGATAGATTCGTGAAATTCACTGAAGCGGACAAGAAATCGTTCACTGAGGAGTAGGAAAATGCTAACACGAAGAAGAAAACTTCATATGACTTAAAATTATTCAAGGAGTTCCTTGCAAGTGAAGACGAAAGGAGAGAAATTCGGAAAGTCCAGCCACCGACCTGCAAGAGTTCGCGATAAAGTTTGTGCTTTTGTTGTTTGTCTATATAATAAAAAGAAAATTACACGGTGGCTTGAAGATATGAATTTTATTTTCTCGTGTTAAAAACAATATTTTACTCATTCGCTGCGCTCATTCGTAAAATATTGTTTTTACCACTCGAAAATAAAATTCATATATTCGCGCCGCCGTGTAATATCCTCTATGTGTTGGTACATTTGCAGTCGTGGTTTGCTTAAAAGTTCCCTATTATCATTGTTCCTTGGCAGCGTTTTCTTTTCCGTATAAACAAACATGGCGCTTTTTCCTTCTCAGAAAAGCGTTTTTTTTCCTAACCTGCGATCAGGCGAATGTTTACGCGCTCTCATTTATTCGTATTTTCGTGTTTCGCCCGACCTCTGTTAAGAGAATATCTAAAGAGCGCGAACAATTGGCGTGCACTCGCGCGTATCACTGGCATGCGCAGGAACGCTAGTTACCAAGCTTTTGCATAAAAATACATGTTATCGATCCTTTTGGCCTCAAGTGTGTGGAAAAGCTCTATCGAGCACTAATAGTTGTCGACTTATTTTAGTTATCGAATAATAATAGTTGTCGACAACTATCTCTCTAGTCTGTGGAGGCCCTAAGTAACGGCCACATGCCATCGGAACTAAAGAAATAAATATGGTCGTAAACGCAATGCGAGACGAGCTCTTGGGGACAACATTATAAACCTCGCTTCGCGAGGAATTATAATTTTTATCTAATTATTTGGGCCATAAATGTTGCAAATAGGCAAATTCCACTGTATATCTGCTAATTGAGCGGTTTTAAATATGTACAAACTAGTCAAACTGAATTATGTTATTCAGAAACAACGTTTCTTACACAAGTATCAATCAATGTAATTTTTTACTCCTTCCATTGATAGGAACAACTGGAACAAGTTGAAATGACGAACGAGCAGACCCCACAGAACGGCGAGGTATAATTTCCTGAACAAGTTCTACTGGGTACATGTATCGGCCTACATGTAATGTTGAGAAATAAATGATATATCTTAGGACCTCCACAGACTAGAGCGACTAGATGTCGACAACTATTTAGTTGTCGATCATAACAAGTTGTCGATAACAAAAAAGGCAATGTGTGAAGCTAGTTGTCGATAACTAAGAGCCTCAGTTTCCGGGGGGGGGGGGTGTCTCCCATATAAAAGGGGTCGGGGGTGCTCGACGGAAATTTTGAAAATAACCCCTAAAAGGGGTGGGCGTGGCCCCAATTCATTTTCACCCCTAAGAGGTACCAATTCTAAAACAACTCATTAACTGACAATATAACATTCTTTAATAGTGATAAAGACGATTCCTTAGAATACGATCTACTCATAAACATTTTAAGCGGTTCATGAATGAGACAAGAATAAAAATCAGTTGATTGACAAAATAGTTCCTGTCATATTTTTTCCGGCTCAGCAACCCTAAAAGGTACCGCGTTAACTCTAAGGGTGATCAATTTAGATTTTACACCCTAAGCGGTACCAAATCATGAATTTTAACCCCTAAAAGGTACGACGAGCACCCCCGCCACTTTTATATCGAAGTCCCCCCCCCCCCCCCCCCCCCCGGGCCCCAGTTATCGATAACTTGCTTCACACATTGGCTTTTGGAGGTGGAGGCGGATGTCAATGGACTTGTAGCATGTTTGAATGTTTAGATTTTATTTGCGGATATTCAATTTAAACACAATTTACAACTCCGCAGCTCGGAGGGGCATCAAGTCAGCCTACAGATGTACCAGTTGAAGTGAAAAATGTTCCGGAAACCCTCCAAGCAAACACTGCCTCGGTAAGTGCATAACTACAATAACAATGGCCAAACAACAATAACAATAACAATCGATGCCAATAAATCGATTGATATTGGAAGTCGATGACCAATCGAAGAGGGAATTAACATTTTGTGACTTTTAACATGGTAGATTTTCATCGATGGTAATTTATATACGCCTGGTATGCGTTTTACGTAAATCTATATCCGGCTTAATCATAACTATAACAAAATTCTCGAAAGTTATTGGTTCTTAGCACGCCGGTCAGTATAAAACAAGGACTACGGACTACGGACTACGGACTGGGTATAAAACACGGACTAGGGTATAAAACACGGACTAGGGTATAAAACCCGGACTAGGGTATAAAACGAGGACTAGGGTATAAAAACGGACTAGGGTATAAAAAACGGACTAGAATGAGGACTGGGTGTAAAGAAATGAGCTAGGACTGAGGCTGCAAACACCAATTCTTGGTTTACCTCCGAAAAATACCTGGATTTTTAATTTTAATACGTAAGCATTATGGGCGATGTCGCGCTGAAGAGTGTCCGGCATCTTGGAAATATTATGTTATAATTAATTCACACATTTGGACCCTGCTTCACAGTGATTTATAAACAAAAGGCTATATCTCAAAATGTATTTCTTAGTCACAAAATACTGGTAGAAAATATAAACATTTAATTCGAATAGCTCTGATAAAATGTACAGCAGCACAAATCAACACGTGTTTGGACATTTCTGACAATAACAACGATACATAATTTTTTTCAAATTTGTGGGGCGGCGGGGAGTCAATGGTATATCAGCGAAATGAAGGTAGGGTGACCCTGGGTGGCGGGTCAACTTTTTTCCATATATTAAACACTTTGGCTATTGTTGTTTCACCTACCAGGGAGAAGTCGGGACATATAGAGCATGCGCGAACCCGAGAGGGCCCAATTTTGGCTCGGTAAACAGGGACAACTTTTTTCATATAAACGCTACCAAGGACAACTTCTCTCCATGTAAACAGGCCCTAATAACCATTAATTCCCCACGGGAGAGCGTCTCGTTTTGCTCTTGACCGTTGATATTTAAATATTTAAGAAACAAAATTGTCTCAATTTTGTAATCAATCACAAATAAAACCTGTAGTATAAAAGAATTGGTACGCTATTTTTGAATTTATTCTTCAAACTGTTAGCTCAAAACTGCACAAAACGCACACAACGAGCGTTTTTCGCGCGCGCGGGCACTATCGATCCGGGGTTTTTTGCTCGACGGGCACTATCGCCTGACGCAGTACCACGTCACGTGATCGATTTAAGCCAATCAGAATCACAGAAAATTTAGTGGTGAACTATAACGGCTGATAGTTGGCGAGGGGCGAGGGGCGAGGCCCCGAGCTAACTATCAAAGAAACCAAGAGCGAGCCGTCTAATTGTTTTAGCATAACCCAGTGGCTGATCTATTAAACATAGAATATCGATAAAACAGTCGGGGGAATAAGTATCACTTGACGTCAAAATAAGATCTCCGAGAATATACTGAGCCCGCAGTTTTCGGCTTTCGACCAGTGGGTTGCTAAGATATGTGTTGAAAAAGTACTTCGAGTCTCGGCTGCAAAACAAAATGGTTTGGCGCATTTTTGCGTGAGATTAAATGTAGAAAACAAAAGAATTATGGAGCCTCGTGGTCGCAATTTGGCGGATAGGCACAATATAAATGTAAGTTACCGCCATGATACTGTAGATATGTTTTAAATCATATCATGACGAGTGAAAACTATCGGTAGTTGTGCGAGGATTTCAAGAGGTGAAGGATGTAACTAGCGGATGGAATATGTGTGTAAAGACGACTGCGAGTCCACGTATCACATCAGTAAGATTTGCCTTGATGCGAGTCAAAGTGTTTAACATTTTTCGTGTTACTTTAATACATGTAACTTACTAAGGCTGTAAGCCAAGGCCAAAGTTGAATGAGAGTCGCCGATCATGAGCTATCATGTGGCAGTTTCTTCCTGTCGTTTTCTATCCGTGGGCTAGGGTGGGAGTAAAAACTTTGACTACTCGCAATGAAAATTTGAGCTGGTACACATGAGAGTTACCGAGATGCATGAGAGTTTCAGTCAAACGAGAGCAAGAATTTCAACTGCTGTCATTTCCAACTATCTCTGTAGTTTTTTTAGTGCAAGCATTGTTGTCAACTCTCGTTCCGTTTTCCCAGGCTTGGTTTGTCTTCTAATTAAACCGGAATGAAATACGATTTCCCTAGGCCGATTAGATCAAGCTTTAATTTCTAGTAGACAGCTGCCGGTTTTTAACAAAAGCGTAAAATTCCTTATAAATTTATAGGACTGGTGCTTCCTCGGCGGTCCACATAGTGTTATGGAAAACTTTGCATACAGTCAAACCTCTATTTAGTGGCCCCCTGTTAAGCGATCACCATCCATTAAGCGGTCGACACTTACCAAATTCCAGGAAATCGCTTGACCTCTATTAAGCGGTCAGTTGGCTATTTCCCGAGGGTGACCGCTTAATAGAGGTTTGACTGTATTGAAATGCAGTGAAAGAAAATGAATACAAAGGGGAAAAAAATGATACAGTCGAACCCTGATTAAGCGGTCACCTATTAAGCGGCCACCCCCGGTTAAGCGGCCACTTATCAAAGTCCCGAAATTATTTTCAGTATAATACTGTAAATAAAACCCTTATTAAGCGGCCACCCCGATTAAACGGCCGCTGCCACCTTTTGGCTTTCCTATTGTTTTTACCCCGATTAAGCGGCCACCAACAATTTAATACCGAGGCCGAAATAGGTGACAAATGATTAAAACATTCAAACAACAGTTGTCACAAGCCTCCAACCGTGTTGTATTCAGATAAAGTGATGTTCATACCACGCCTTATGCTAATTTCTAACGAAACCCCGTTTAAGCGGCCAACCCCGATTAAGCGGCCACTTGCCATTTCCCCGAGGGTGACCGCTTAATCGGGGTTCGACTGTAGGTTAAAAAGTTTGCCCAAGAACAAAAATAAGAATAATTTTCGACTGTCAATGTATCTGGAGAAAAATTGTATAGATCAAACTTGATATACAGTAATTACTTTACCTATCCTTTGAAGCTTACTTGAGAGATGTCGATTGGAGGGTTCTGACCACCCCCTCCTTAATATGTAAGAAAAAACATGTATACTTTTGTCGAAATAAAAATATCTGTGTTGATTTTCTTTGGTAGACATGTTGGGACAGTAGGGGGGGATGCTTTAAGTGGGGTCAGACAGTACAAGAAGAGGAGAACGATCTAGTTTTGGGGATTGAGTTGTGGGGTGCCTTGGGCCAGACCAGGGAGCACCTTATTTTGACTGCAACTTCTCCCATCAAAATAGACTCAATTATATTATAATACAAAGAAAACCTTTTTCATGATGCACAACATAGTGAAAACAGCCAACTTATATTTTATTTTATTATAAAATAACAGTGTTGTGGAAGTTTACAGGTGATGAACACGAGACTTATACCTTTCACACACAATGATTGGTAAACATACATAGATAAGTTTGGTGTCTCGTGAGCATTTGAGATGGTGTACAGGAAGCTAGCGTCTGTTGCCCTGTGCACCTAAAAAATGAAATTAGAATTTATTATATTATTATATGTCCAATAATAGCACATAAAAAAATTAATTATGCTCATTAATAGCACATGAAGAATTATTAATTTTACAAGTCATGATGCACCAATAATATTACCACATGTCACACAAATCTACAAATGGTGAACCTTCGATTAAAGAGATTTTCAAGCCAAAGGAGAGAATGAAAATGACTCCCTTGATGATGAAAATGGATGGCCCACTTGATGAAAATGACTCGCTTGATATAACAATCATTTGATGCCTTTTTAACTTAATTATCTTTTCATAAAAAGCGAAGATCTGATCCGGTGTAAAGGGGGTCCAGTCTTTTTTCTCTCTTGAAAATACGCTATGAAAAGCAATATTAACAAAACAGATGGCTGGGAAGGGGTTCTGATAATCAATGGATGTCCCATATTTCCAGGATGAAAATGTATTAGCTTTATGCATCACCCCCGGGGGACCCACAGGGACTCAGGATTTGACTGGGCATTTGGACAAATCCCCCAGGGTCCCCAGGGGTGACACCCTGGGGGAAGCCACTGATTGATGCATTATGAAAACATTGCATTAATATTATAACATAAATAATATTAAAACATAGACTGGAAAATGCACGCACTCTGATTGGTTAAAAACCATGTTTTATCAGAGTATAAATCATAGAAAAGCCGTGTTTTATCGTTTCGCGCGCGTTAAATCTATATTTTAAAGCACATAAAGAAGCCAAAACCATGTATTATACTGTCATAAAACACTCCAGGAATTTTCAAATTTGAATTTGAAAAACGCTCGCCTGCGGCTCGTGTTTTCTAAATTTCTCTCGTGTTCTCAAATTCCTGTCGTGTTTTATGACAGTATAATACATGGTTTTGGCTTCTTTATTTGTTATAAAAAATGAACAACTTTGTAGATTTAGTACTGTTGTGCTAATTGTGGAAACTATAAATATGATGAACTCAGGCATGATATGAACTCTCTCTCCTCCGCAGAGGCTTCTTGAGATAATAGGGAATACGGTTGACTGACTCATGATAAACTCAACCTAGCTTCAAGGGATTTGAGTTATCAGGAGATGGCATCAAATGACCGGAAATTGGGATAAAGTAGTGTTTTCTTTACAGTCATGCTTCATTACAGTGCTCTCTTGCAAGAGATCGCTCTAAACGTTTTACATGTAACATACATTTTTGTATTTCTATGCTTCTATGCTTACATACATACATACATTTTATTGGACACTCCCCATAGGGCTTTTCAGGCCAATTTACAAATAATGATAGTCCCATGCTTCACATCACTATTTGCGAAAAACGAAAAACACTCCACTTCCCGAACACATATGATGCTGCACTCTGCACTTCAAGCTACATGATTCAAAATAAATTCAGTGTTCTGGAGAATAATATCGCGAGTTACTACAGTATGGAGGGTAAAATTAGTAAGACGGTGAGTGACCTGTAAGGGAAACCAATTTTATTTGAGTAAGCGGGAGTGAAATCGATATGATTTTGGATCGAGTTTAATAGCCGATTGGGTTTGCATAATTTCAACATCGCGATCGCGAGTCAACTGTAGTACCTGGTAGTACAGAACAGATATAGCTTGACAGGTAAAATTATGATAGAAAATTAAAGAAAGATAGAGAAGAGAGATGACTGTACGTACATGTAGGCTGAAACTGAGCAGCAACTATAAACCTTCGAATTCCATAGTATTAAAAAAAGCTTACCTTGCACACTTTTAATACGTATGAGGACTTGCTTGTCGTCTTACGGAAAACGGCTATTGTTTACCAACAAAATTTAATACAGTCGAACCTCCACTAAGGTCCTGATCTCTAAAACGGCCAGGATTTTCTGTCCCTTAATTCTGTGCGCTGATCGTACGCGTCCTGATTCATACACTTTATACTCCGATTGAATCCTCCCTTCAACGTTCAACGGCCACCTCTCTACAACGGCCAGTTAATAATTCTGCCCCATAGTGGCCGTTGTCGAGCGGTTCAACTGTTCTTAGGTCTGTACTTAGTGATCTGAAGTTCGAGATCATGCCATGCATGGGCGCCATGTTGTAAATATAAAACAACAGAGCTAAACAACAGTCTCTTCGGAAAGCGTTCGCACTGTTCTCTGATTGGACAATAAGAATCGGAATCTCTTCGGGTGCGCTTACGAAGATTGACCAAATTTGGTACTTATTCCCCCGACTGAAAACTGATTCATTGATGGTTTTGTTTAATACTTTTTTGCCGTAATTCACGAAAAACTGTGCGCGCGCTCTGAGAGCCGTCTATCAATCGATATAATGTGCCTGTGTAGCCAATCAGATTGCGAGTTTGTCAATAGTCAGCCACTGGGTTATGCTAATAAAATTAGCCAATGAGCGCGCAATAATTTTAACAGTTATTGTAAAAATAGCGATAAACTACACTAAAATGTCTAATAATAGATCTATGTCAGCTTTTACCCGACTTAGCCTGAAGACCAAGAAAATCACCAAGGGGCTACGCCACAAAACCGTGAGTTACTCAGTTAAGTCAGCTTTGAGTCATATTGATTATAATGTTACCGTTGCAAACCAATATTTCAGTTCAAATTGACACTGTAATTGGACACCCACATGATCGCGGTCCAATTACGTGACTAATTAGACTTTTACAACCAGTAGTGGCGTATTTTCGACTTTGCTTTTAATTTTGGAAATCCAAGATGGCGGACCCGAGAAGACGCACTTTTAAATTATTGACTGTTGTGATATGACGTCATAATTGGCCCGTGACCACCACTAAAATGGACTAGTTTGGAGGCTTTACATACCATACAGGTCACACAAGTGGCTTTTTAAATTGTTTTGATTGATGAGTGCTATAAAAGCATCTCGAAAACAGAAGATAAAACGAATTAAAATGTTACAACATTTGTTTCTCTTATTTTTATAATTCAAGAATGTACAATCAATGGAACAAGGAAAGGCGATCCCTCTCTGCCTTCCTAACAATCTCAGCTGGGATCCAATCACTGGTGAAATTCGCAAATCTAAAGATACAAGATGTTTCCTTTATCCTGTTCCTGCTGCTATTGAGATGCTGAAGGCTATTAAAGGTATTTCCTGGTTATATAAGTGAGCTCAGTCGAATATAAATCATCTCATGTAACTCGTGTAACTGATTGTCTTGTGCCTCATGGGATACGTATACTGAACAAGGCATCAAAGTTTTACTCCGAATATGGAGAATGAATAAATATGAATGCTTATTTTCAATATAGTCTATCTTCCCATCATCGCCCAGTGAAGTCATGTATACACTGATCAGAGACAACACAGTAAAATGAAAAAAATGTTTATTTGAGTTATTAGTATTGATTCTCCCATGTTTTCAAAGTCTGTCGAAATGTTCACGAACCGAACTCAATTCATTCCTATTTGGTTCGACGGTCAGTACAGTTGGTTCAGACGTCAAGCCTCTCCGGATGAGCCAAATCAAACTCTTAGTCCATCTACAGTACTGACGGTCAATATCTAAAAATCATAAGCTTTATAAACCAACTTCTATTGGACTAAAATTAAAGAAACGAATATCGCTGGGAATATAATCCACAATCTTCAATGAGTCACAATAGCCTGCGTAGCTGGCGGTCTTGTTGGGGCGCGATGTAAAAATTCGCTTCCCAATCGCTCACCGAACATTTCCAACTAAAAAGCGATTCGTCATTTAAGATTGTTCGATCTGTTTTCTTCATCAATAACCTCAGTGCTAATTTAACATGCATATAGAGCAATAAGTAGGGGTTTGTCAGTGCACCCAGGCGAGCTTTAGCCAATCCGCAGTGTATGTTGCTGTATTGGTGTGGTAAAATGATTCATAGTCTCTCAGTAATACATTAGAGTATTCATGCATTAGGTTCGGCTCATGAAAACTGAAGTTCTACATTTGAATCAGAGACGTTCCGTAGTCGTTCCATTCTCGAACTGTCGACCGAATTAATTGGGTTCGGCACATGAGAAGTTCGACATTTGAACTGGGCATAAATTCTCATTAGCTGGCACAGGGGTTTTCATTAATTAGCGCATGAAGATCTCTCGGCTCAAACATGGCATTTTTTTAAACAGTTATTCCTACGTACTGTGTCTTATTTCGTTCTTTTAGAAAAATACATACCTTTCGTTTGCATGGAATGCGTGCAGAGGAACTGAAGAGGTTATAGATTTTATGTTATGCAGGGCCCCTATGAATACCAGCCTAGTTGCTGAATGGGCCACCCTGGGTAAATAAAGTTTTCATCCATCAATCCAGAGTCGACAACCATTTGTCTTTTAATCAGCTGCATGTTTTCCATATTTCAGAGCCCGTGTGTGTTGTGACCATTGCTGGACCATGCAGAGACGGCAAGTCTTACATACTTGGCGAGGTTTTTGGTCAAACGAACGTCTTTTCTCTTGGTCATGAGATGGATCCTGAAACTATGGGGCTGTGGATGCATATTGTGCCTCAAAAAGTTAAGGTTAGGAAACAGAGTGGAGAAATTGTACTACTCTTGTTTTATCGTCAGGCTTCTTGTAAAGATGGAGGCCGCAAAAACGGCATGCCTGGAAAATGCGAACAATACTGACAATACGTTTAAGTATGAATTAAAAAGATTAATGCGGAAACGGCTGTGTCGTACCGGAGCGCGAGCTGGAGCGGTGCGCGCGAGGGAAGTGACGCGCGAGGCGAGAAAAAGGGAAAGAGGTCATTTTCTCGTTTCACGCCTTTTGCGTTTTCTCCTTCGCGTGCCTGCTGAACAGTGCTTTCCAAGCGCTCTACTCGGGATATCCTTTACTATTTACCTCTGAACAAAACAAAATGGTCTCCAGGCCAGTTTAGCTTCGGTCCCCACTGTTGCTCTTTGTGTTATCAGCTATATACCTAACTATAGCAATGTTGGGTTTAGCGGTGTTCATTAGCTATAGTAGCTTTTTGATCGTGTGAAATGTCATGTCATTCATAAAATCTTTAAAAAATTCGAACAGTTAAGAAAGTTTAAACTGTGTTAAAAAAATTGTTGTCTTTGTAGTTGTTCCAAGGACTGCAAACTCGTCCGATTACCTTAAAATTCATTTTTCACGTGAATCATCATCAATGCCGTTAAGTTTCTTTCTAACTAGCGATAGCCATGAAATCCTTGCATTTATTTCAATCCTGTTAAATTTCAGTTTTGTATTCGGCTCAACTAATCTCCGCTCATTGTGATCGAAAATATTCTGGTTGCCGTTCCAATGGCCAAAGTGCTGTGGTTTCTCAAACCTCTACTGCTACTCCCTCCAATCAACTAACAGCAACAACAGCCACATACGATCTGAGAATATCGAAAAAGTAATATTTAGAATACAAGCAAGATTGTTCGCATCTTTTTTTCAAGGCTCAGAAGATTGACTGATATGGGTAAGAATTTCTCCAGTACATGATTTTGCTAATGTATCTATACTCCGGTCCTCTCTAGGACTCACGCGGTCGTGATTTAACTGTGATTCTGTTGGACTCAGAAGGAATTAATGCTGTTACTGCAAAAGGTCAAAATGATAACCAGATCTTCACCCTGACAGTTTTACTGGCTTCAGTGATGATTTACAATTCAAAGGGAGTACCGAAAAGGACTGACCTTAATGACTTAAAGTATCCTTTGTAAATGAACAATATATATTGAACGTCTATCTAAATGTATGTTGCGTGCTGTCAGTCTGAAATTGACAGGGAAATTATTGAGTAAACTTAACCTTGTTTGAAACTAGTGAACATAATATCCTTAATAATGATCCAGGTTTATAGTAAATTTGTCTCAGCGAATCAGAATCCGATCGAAGGGTAACCGAGATGACCAGGACCTGTTCCGAAATACGTTCCCTTTCTTTATTTGGCTTCTGAGAGATGTAACACATACGCTACCTCCAGACTGCGAGGGAGACATTTTAATGTTTGTTGTTAAAACAAGTACTTTTCAACAAGGGTAAGATAGACATATAACTACTTAATAAATCTTTGTCTGTTTCTGCTATCTGGCGGGAAGCCCTGGCTATTCCAGACAACGAGATCATATGAAAGATATACATGTATAGAGGCAACTCGCAAGTACTATTGAATTGAATCATGAGACTAGCAAAGACGATGCTTCCCACTGAGAATCCTAAACAACGCCAAGTCGATACCAAACGGACGTTCGGGTCCAACAAATCCAAGTAGTACACAAACTACGATTCGAATGGTACAAGATAGTCACATGTGTTGTATCAACTCAGGCTGGCGGTTAGTGACGATGTTGTGTGATTATGTTTAATTAACCCTATTCTGCCTGGGCTTTTTTTCGTTCCTGAGCCTGGGGGGGGGGGGGAGGGGGCAGAAAGTGCCCCTATGTATCTCGAAAGTATTGATGCTATGAAAATGAAACTTACATGGTGTGAAAAGCATCCGAAAATCTTTATTTTAGTGGTAGTCACGTGTCAATTATGACGTCATACACGCCATAATGACGTCATACGTGAAAAAAATCCGCCATCTTTGATCCAAAATCTGGGATTTCTAAATTGATCAGAAATGTCAGAAAGTCTCCAAATTTGAAAAATCAAGAAAAATATAAACGACAACCTTTCTCGAAACAGCTGTATACATTTCAGTACCCACTTGTTACAAATTCTTCAAACAGTTTCTTCGATATTTAGGTTTTCACAGAGTCAACGAACACAACAAGTGAAGAGAAAGACCAACAAATAGTAACCGAAGGCATATTGGCGCTTTTCTCTGGATTCCAAGCCTTCACTCTCCCACCACCTACAAGTGATGCTGACGTAATGCAAGACATCTGTAAAAATAGGAAAAAGTTAAATCCCAAATTTATTGAAGGAGTACAAGGTTTTGAATCTCTTTTGAAGTCTAAACTGGCTCCCAAACCAAGTATCAACAAAGGCGAGAACATCACAGGAGACGGTGACTATAGCTTAACATTAAATTTGTATGGGTATTCGAAAGGTGTCGAGTAAAATTAGAAAATAGTTACACCTTCGAATTCGTTTGCGAACGTTTTAGTGTGGACGGGGAAAACGCTGCAAAAACAATAGTATCGGACGCGGAGCTTTTAATACGTTTTCGGTAAAGACGGAGAGTTTCGAAAACACTTTAGTGTGGACGGGCCTAAGTTTTCAAATGTGTGCAAATGCAGAGAATATGGCAGGTGACCCTTTGAACTTAGAAATTAACGCCCCGTCCACACTAATGCGTTTTCGTTTGAAAACGCTTGCTTTTCAATGCGTTTTCGCCTATGGCGTCTATGCTACAACGGTCGAAAATGCTGATCGTTTTCATCGCAAACGCATACATTAAAAAACGCTTTCCAGAGTGAAGACATTTTGAAAACAGAAAACGCTGAGAAAACGATAATGTGGACGACGGCGGAGCTTTTGAGGCGTCTTCGGTAAAAACGTAATGTTTCTAAAACGAATTTAACGGCCTGGATAGAACGCGTAGGTCCGTTGCATTAATATGAAATGAAAGGGTGACTAGTATATAATGATAGCAAACTATATATTTTGTATTTTATCAAAATTATTTATTCAAAATTATTTAGTTATTTAAGGGAGGCGGCGTGGCCGAGTGGTTTAGAGCGCTGGATATGAAATCTGGAGGTCCCTGGTTTAAATCCTCCATCCTGCCACTAGCTGGATTTGCTCTCGGTAGTCCCGAGTTCAACCCCTCGGCCCCGCTTTGTAAATAGCCAACTGGACAGCCTCCCACCAGTTGGGATTCTTAACAAGTTTATGTTCTATTTACAATATTTGTTTTGCTCATTTACAGCGTCCACAATTAGTACAGCAGTGCTAAATCCTCTGACACTTAAATAAAGTTGTTTATTTATTTATTTTGATTTATTAGTTATTTAAATTACAATGTATTATTTGATTACGCTTATTTCGACGTTGGATGAATGCGGCTTAGATAAATGCACTTTGTAATACCATGCCACGGATACATGTACCTGTTTTCAATAACTTTGAAATGCACAGCAACCAACCAGCCAACCTACTCACCAACGAGCCAACCAACCAACCGACCATAGAAGCCAACCAGCCAACTAGACTGCAAAACAGTCTATTTTTCTCTCGTTAACCCAGGGATGCAAGCATGCAAGCGTAAAGTCCTGTTGTTTTAATGAATTCACAGACCTCAGCTGCAATTAATTTAAAGGGGGAATAGTGTGTTCAATTTTCAACTTTCATTAATGTAATTGTTATTGTCTGCTCTACTTAACAATTAGATTATAATTATGAGCTCGAGATTTCTACTGGCTGATAGTATACGAGTAGCTCAGCCAATTAGATTGTCTCATTTTGCATTAGTGGTACAAGTAGATTTTTACTAAATGTATATATTTCAATGTGTATGCAGCGTCTTGGAGTATTGGTCCAGTTATACACAGACGCCATCAACGATCCTGGCGCAATTCCAAACGTGGAAATGGCTTGGGACACATATGTCAAGACAAAATGCCTCGAAAGCTAAGAAAGGGGCCTTGGAAATGTACGATCAAGTTATGACAGAGCTGATGTCTTCGACTGAGTTGCCCTGTGAAGGAAACGAAATCCTGAAGAACCACGAAATGGCGCAACGTAAGAGTATGGAGATATTTGAGGAAGAAACCGCCCACTTGATTTCCACAAGCATTCGTTGGGAATTGAATGAGCTGATGGTACGTGTACCTAAAATAAAATAATAGGAGACTAACAGGTCTGTTTCAATTTCTCTCCGTACATGCTCCTATTTCCGTAACAATAAGAATATAACGCTAGCAGCCGATATAGGATCGCACAAACACCTTGGACGGTGTGCTTTAAAACGATTTCGGTTAACGCGTACGCCATACCTTCACCAGTGTCCTTCAAGATACAAAAAAATGTTTGTGCGTTTTTTAGACAAACTTAGACAGACTAGAAACCGAGAGTTGTCCAAGTGATTTTGAGAAACTGTAGCTATTACCAGAAGCTAGATTTCCGAGGCCGTAAAAGTTTGCAGAATACTCTTCTGAAGTTTCACCTGAATTTTACGAAGATTTTTTGAAATTTGCCAAAGTTGACAGAAGATATTGTCCGAACATTCCCGAAGATTTTCGAATGTTTCTGAAGATTTCCGATATAACTCGAGAAGACGCAACAAACATATTCATGCTCCATTGTTATACCCTACATCCACCTCATCGACTAATGTATAATTGTATAATTGAATATAATTGCTAATAAAACTGATAGCGTTACTAGAGATTGCGAAAATATGTAATTGTCTCCAAGAACATGGATTATGGACAATTCTCCACATATACCTCCCTCGTAAATTTTACTTGTATTATTCAAACAGGAATCCCACTGATAAGAATGTCAAGTACTGGAAGGATACAAATGCCTCACGAACTCGTCATTCTTGCAAAGACCTTCTGCGTGAGTTGAAAACTAGGCACTTGGATCCAGTACTTAAATCTATAAGTGGCTCATGTGAGACCAGGGCAAGTTACGCTGATATCACGAATGGATTGAAAACTATTAAGAAAGAGTTCCACAAGAAAGCAGTTGGAGCCAAAGACATAAAGGCTGAAGTTTTCTTCGAGTTTAATCAGGTAAAAAAATCCCTAGTGTTTAGAGCTGTTTTAACCACGCTTGCTCAGTTTTAATCCAGATAAGTTTTCACGAATCTTCTCCAACTTATTAATACATGAAAAACGACAACAAAAATATACAACTCCAATAAATAGTTTTCATTTTCTTTATAAATAATAGTATTTGCAAGAGGAAGTGATGAAATACCAGGAGATTCTCGGGAAAATGAAAGATGACGATGAAGCTCTCGCCAGGCAAAAAATGATTGCAGCTATAAAGAAAAGGAGACAAAGAGACTGCAGGTTAGTTAATTATATTATTCGTTTATATTTTATTATTAGTTTCTATGATAACTACGAGATACATGCATCATCACTTTGATCGGTCAATTCTGCCTTATTCTCAGTTATAATTTTAGAGAGTTCCTGCGGAATAAAAATACAACTTATTCAATTATGGACTTGACAAGAGAAGACCTGAAATTTGCAATAAGCGCCCCGGGCCGCTTATTCGGGGATTTACGGTAGCCATAACGTCAGTTGTGCAACTTGATATAATCACACTTTTTTATTGTAGAAATATCGTATATTTTTTTCTATCCATTTTGCTTTTTAAGGCGGCGTTCTGACTGTACGTTTTAAGAACGAAATGAACGAGCAAATTGGAAATGGTCAAAATAAAGTTCCCTTCATATTTTGTGTGTAGTTAGCCCTTGGGGTGGAACATTCGTGATGATATTTTTTTCAACTTCCCTGCACTAACCTATACTTGGGATCAGGGGGCAAGTTCATGCCCAAAAATGTATTTTTTTTGAGGTATTTTTAACGCCAGAAAACTGAGATTTTGCTAACTAATACTCTCAAAATGCAAAAGACCTGGGTAAAATTATGCTGACATCCTGGTATAATATCATCCTTCCTGCTTCCTGGGGGCCCACTGGCCCCTGTTCCTTTGTAGGCGGGAGGGGGGGGGACCGCCTTTTAAAAAAAACTGAAAATGAGACATCTTTGGCTAAAATTAAATTAAACTGGTATTCATATTTTTATCAAATTTGAAGTTGAAAATGAATATTTTCGTCCTTTGTGAATCTTTTGGGTACTGAAAAGTCCGCGGGCACTTAGTTATTTTTTGCAGAACACATAATTTACAATTCATACCCCCATGGAAAAATGCTAATTTTCCGTCATTTTCCATGCCCACTTTCTGGGGCTTAAATAATGCTATTTTGTAGAAACGTACCACTATACTGTTTCTATATCATCGATAATTTGAGAAAATATATTTCAATTTACAGCATGCATTTAGCAACTTCAGAAAAAAAAATGTTTTGAATAGCACATCCACTGGTGAAACCGTTAATTTATGCAAATAATATTACCATTCAAGTTTACCCGCCAAAAAAATATATAAACTGAGTTTTGTAGTCCATTAAACCACAAAAATAAAACTTATAATAAAACAATTGATGTTTTGCATACCATTTATTAAGTAGTAACTTCAAGAACCACCTCAGAGGCAACGAGGAATCACGCCGAATATTATAATTCATCGATGCTTTCGTTAGGCCCAATGTCACCATGTTGAAACTATAGTTCTTCGTCAATTGGATCAGCCCCAATATTCTCGTACTGCTTATTGTCCTTTGTCCTAAGTAGCGGCTTCCATCCACGAAACAGACCGAAACAAGGGTCAAATACAGGGGATGTCATGTACACCGTAAAGTGATCCAAAACCAAATAAATTTATTTGAGCGGAATATTTATGAGGAAACAGCTTATTCACGAAATAATAGTGAGGATCCAGTCAAAATTTACAATGTGCTACAGCAGTCCGACGCCCATCGCCTGATAAAGACTAGTAGTAGGCAGTCGGAAAAAGTCGCGAATCTACATCGTGAGTCGACAAACCAATATTACTGAACATAAAAATCATATATATAACAAAAGATGCATAAATCGTATATTCTACATAGATTGATTTAAAAACCTAATATTAGTCTAATTTCTAAAGATGGATATAATTGAGATGTAGGAATCGTGCATTTTTGAATGAAGTTCTCAGAGTTCTGACTCTGACCAGCAGTCTATAACTAGGCGTCCATCTGTCTCTGCGACACACTGTCGTCAGATTCGTGAGTAGGCTATTTTAGAACGAAAATTGCGAGAGAGAAAATGGCGTTTGTGGTTGCCAAGGAGCACTTTAGTAAGCTTTGAAGCATCGACACTAAATATTATGACACATACCATAACTACTATAAAAGAAAGACTAATCATTTATCAGTTGATGCATATGCCCACTACTAGACTGTTTATACTCCTATTTGACAGTAAACTGTAAATGCGATTATCGGATCTGCAGAACTAGACAACTACCTTAACTGAAAAAAAATTTAATTAACCACACGATCAAAGCGATGCAGTTTTGAAAAATGGACAAAGACGTAAATACTTTCCAATTATCTGGTGCAAAAGTAACTTTCTATTTGACGGCAACAAATAATATCATTACTTTTACTCTTGCTTCAAAATGTACGAAAAACACAAACAAGGCTGTTCCATTGTGACACTAATCTACTTTGACACTGTTCTACTTGATTCTGTTACACTGAGATACTGTTCCACTGTGACACTGTTCCACTTCGATACTGCTCTACTGTGACTCTGTTACACTTTGATACTGTTCCACTATGACACTGTTCCACTGTGACACTGTTCCAATGTGACACTGTTCTACTGTGACACTGTGACACTGTTCTACTGACACTGTTCTACTGTGACACTGTTCTACTGTTCTACTGTGACACTGTTCCACTTTGACACTGTTCCCCTGTGACTCTGTTCCACTTTGACACTGTTCGACTGTGACTCTGTTACACTTTGATACTGTTCCACTATGACACTGTTCCACTGTGACACTGTTCCACTATGACACTGTTCCACTATGGACACTGTTCCACTGTGACACTGTTCTACAGTAACACTGTTCTACTGTGACACTGTTCCACTGTGACACTGTTCCACTATGACACTGTTCCAACTGTGACCCACTGTTCCACTGTGACACTGTTCTACTGTGACACTGTTCTACTGTGATACTGTTCCACTGTGACACTGTTCTACTGTGACCACTGTTCGACTGTGACACTGTTCTACTGTGATACTGTTTCCACTGTGACACTGTTCCACTGTGACCACTGTTCCACTGTGACACTATTCTACTGTGACACTGTTCTACTGTGACCACTGTTCTACTGTGATACTGTTCCACTGTGACACTGTTTCTACTGTGGATACTGTTCCACTGTGACACTGTTCTACTGTGACACTGTTCCACTGTGACCACTGTTCCCACTGTGACACTGTTCTACTGTGACACTGTTCTACTGTCACACTGTTCTACTGTGATACTGTTTCCACTGTGACACTGTTCTACTGTGATACTGTTCTACTGTGGACACTGTTCTACTGTGACACTGTTTCTACTGTGGACAATGTTCTACTGTGACACTGTTCCACTGTGACACTGTTACACTTTGATACTGTTCCACTGTGACACTGTTCTACTGTGACACTGTTCTACTGTGACACTGTTCTACTGTGATACTGTTCCACTGTGACACTGTTTCCACTGTGACACTGTTCCACTGTGACACTGTTCTACTGTGACACTGTTCTACTGTGACACTGTTCTACTGTGATACTGTTCCACTGTGACACTAGTCTACTGTGATACTGTTCCACTGTGACACTGTTCTACTGTGACACTGTTCCACTGTTGATACTGTTCCACTGTGACACTGTTCTACTGTGACACTGTTCTACTGTGACACTGTTCTACTGTGATACTGTTCCACTGTGACACTGTTTCTACTGTGATACTGTTCGACTGTGACACTGTTCTACTGTGACACTGTTCCACTGTGACACTGTTCCACTGTGGACACTGTTCTACTGTGACACTGTTCTACTGTCACACTGTTCTACTGTGATACTGTTCCACTGTGACACTGTTCTACTGTGACACTGTTCTACTGTGACACTGTTCTACTGTGACACTGTTCTACTGTGACAATGTTCTACTGTGACACTGTTCCACTGTGACACTGTTACACTTTGATACTGTTCCACTGTGACACTGTTCTACTGTGACACTGTTCTACTGTGACACTGTTCTACTGTGACAATGTTCTACTGTGACACTGTTCTACTGTGATACTGTTCCACTTTGATACTGTTCCACTGTGACACTGTTCTACTGTGACACTGTTCTACTGTGACACTGTTCTACTGTGATACTGTTCCACTGGGACACTGTTCCACTGTGACACTGTTCCACTGTGACACTGTTCTACTGTGACACTGTTCTACTGTGATACTGTTCTACTGTGATACTGTTCTACTGTGACACTGTTCCACTGTGACACTGTTCCACTGTGATACTGTTCTACTGTGATACTGTTCTACTGTGACACTGTTCTACTGTGACACTGTTCTACTGTGACAATGTTTCCACTATGACACTGTTCCACTGTGACACTGTTTCTACTGTGACACTGTTTCCAATGTGACACTGTTCCACTGTGACACTGTTCCACTGTGACACTGTTTCTACTGTGACACTGTTCCACTGTGACACTGTTCTACTGTGACACTGTTCTACTGTGACACTGTTCCACTATGACACTGTTCCACTATGACACTGTTACACTATGACACTGTTCCACTGTGACACTGCTCCACTGTGACACTGTTCCACTGTGACACTGTTCCACTGTGACACTGTTCTACTGTGACACTGTTCTACTGTCACACTGTTCTACTGTGATACTGTTCCACTGTGACACTGTTCTACTGTGACACTGTTCTACTGTGACACTGCTCCCACTGTGACACTGTTCACTGTGACACTGTTCCACTATGACACTGTTCCACTGTGACACTGTGACACTGTGACACTGTTCCACTGTGACACTGTTCCACTATGACACTGTTCCACTATGACACTGTCCACTGTGACACTGTTCTACTGTGACACTGTTCCACTGTGACACTGTTCTACTGTGGACACTGTTCTACTGTGACACTGTTCTACTGTGACACTGTTCTACTGTGACACTGTTCTACTGTGACACTGTTCTACTGTGACACTGTTCTACTGTGACACTGTTCTACTGTGACACTGTTCCACTGTGATACTGTTCCACTGTGACACTGTTCTACTGTGACACTGTTCTACTGTGACACTGTTCTACTGTGACACTGTTCCACTGTGACACTGTTCCACTGTGACACTGTTCCACTGTGATACTGTTCCACTATGACACTGTTCTACTGTGACACTGTTCTACTGTGACACTGTTCTACTGTGATACTGTTCCACTGTTCTACTGTTCTACTGTGACACTGTTCTACTGTGACACTGTTCTACTGTGACACTGTTATACTTTGACACTGTTCCACTATGACACTGTTCCACTGTGACACTGTTCCACTGTGACACTGTTCCACTGTGATACTGCTCTACTGTGACACTGTTCCACTGTGACACTGTTCCACTATGACACTGTTCCACTGTGACACTGTTCCACTGTGATACTGTTCCACTGTGACACTGTTCCACTGTGACACTGTTCCACTGTGACACTGTTCTACTATGACACTGTTCCACTATGACACTGTTCCACTATGACACTGTTCCACTGTGACACTGTTCTACTGTGACACTGTTCTACTGTGATACTGTTTCCACTGTGACACTGTTCCACTGTGGACACTGTTCTACTGTGACACTGTTCTACTGTGACCACTGTTCTACTGGTGACACTGTTCTACTGTGACACTGTTCCACTATGACACTGTTCCACTATGACACTGTGACACTATGACACTGTTCCACTGTGACACTGCTCCACTGTGACACTGTTCCACTGTGACACTGTTCCACTGTGACACTGTTCTACTGTCACACTGTTCTACTGTCACACTGTTCTACTGTGATACTGTTCCACTGTGACACTGTTCTACTGTGACACTGTTCTACTGTGACACTGCTCCACTGTGACACTGTTCCACTGTGACACTGTTTCCACTATGACACTGTTCCACTGTGACACTGTGACACTGTGACACTGTTCCACTGTGACACTGTTCCACTATGACACTGTTCCACTATGACACTGTTCCACTGTGACACTGTTCTACTGTGACACTGTTCCACTGTGACACTGTTCTACTGTGACACTGTTCTACTGTGACACTGTTCTACTGTGACACTGTTCTACTGTGACACTGTTCTACTGTGACACTGTTCTACTGTGACACTGTTCTACTGTGACACTGTTCTACTGTGATACTGTTCCACTGTGATACTGTTCCACTGTGACACTGTTCCACTGTGACACTGTTCTACTGTGACACTGTTCTACTGTGACACTGTTCTACTGTGATACTGTTCCACTGTGACACTGTTCCACTGTGACACTGTTCTACTGTGACACTGTTCCACTGTGACACTGTTCTACTGTGACACTGTTCTAGTGTGACACTGTTCTACTGTGATACTGTTCCACTGTGACAGTGTTCCACTATGACACTGTTCGACTGTGACACTGTTCTACTGTGACACTGTACCACTGTGACACTGTTCTACTGTGACACTGTTCTACTGTTCTACTGTTCTACTGTTCTACTGTTCTACTGTGACACTGTTCTACTGTGACACTGTTCTACTGTGACACTGTTCCACTGTGACACTGTTCCACTGTGACACTGTTCTACTGTGACACTGTTTCACTGTGACACTGTTCCACTATGACACTGTTCCACTGTGACACTGTTCTACTGTGACACTGTTCTACTGTGACACTGTTCCACTGTGACACTGTTCCACTGTGACACTGTTCCACTGTGATACTGTTCCACTATGACACTGTTCTACTGTGACACTGTTCTACTGTGACACTGTTCTACTGTGATACTGTTCCACTGTTCTACTGTTTCTACTGTGACACTGTTCTACTGTGACACTGTTCTACTGTGACACTGTTATACTTTGACACTGTTCCACTATGACACTGTTCCACTGTGACACTGTTCCACTGTGACACTGTTCCACTGTGACACTGTTCTACTGTGACACTGTTCCACTGTGACACTGTTCCACTATGACACTGTTCCACTATGACACTGTTCCACTATGACACTGTTCCACTGTGACACTGCTCCACTGTGACACTGTTCCACTGTGACACTGTTCCACTGTGACACTGTTCTACTGTGACACTGTTCTACTGTCACACTGTTCTACTGTGATACTGTTCCACTGTGACACTGTTCTACTGTGACACTGTTCTACTGTGACACTGCTCCACTGTGACACTGTTCCACTGTGACACTGTTCCACTATGACACTGTTCCACTGTGACACTGTGACACTGTGACACTGTTCCACTGTGACACTGTTCCACTATGACACTGTTCCACTATGACACTGTTCCACTGTGACACTGTTCTACTGTGACACTGTTCCACTGTGACACTGTTCTACTGTGACACTGTTCTACTGTGACACTGTTCTACTGTGACACTGTTCTACTGTGACACTGTTCTACTGTGACACTGTTCTACTGTGACACTGTTCTACTGTGACACTGTTCTACTGTGATACTGTTCCACTGTGATACTGTTCCACTGTGACACTGTTCTACTGTGACACTGTTCTACTGTGACCACTGTTCTACTGTGACACTGTTCCACTGTGACACTGTTCCACTGTGACACTGTTCCACTGTGATACTGTTCCACTATGACACTGTTCTACTGTGACACTGTTCTACTGTGACACTGTTTCTACTGTGATACTGTTCCACTGTTCTACTGTTCTACTGTGACACTGTTCTACTGTGACACTGTTCTACTGTGACACTGTTATACTTTGACACTGTTCCACTATGACACTGTTCCACTGTGACACTGTTCCACTGTGACACTGTTCCACTGTGATACTGCTCTACTGTGACACTGTTCCACTGTGACACTGTTCCACTATGACACTGTTCCACTGTGACACTGTTCCACTGTGATACTGTTCCACTGTGACACTGCTCCACTGTGACACTGTTCCACTGTGACACTGTTCTACTATGACACTGTTCCACTATGACACTGTTCCACTATGACACTGTTCCACTGTGACACTGTTCTACTGTGACACTGTTCTACTGTGATACTGTTCCACTGTGACACTGTTCCACTGTGACACTGTTCTACTGTGACACTGTTCTACTGTGACACTGTTCTACTGTGACACTGTTCTACTGTGACACTGTTCCACTATGACACTGTTCCACTATGACACTGTGACACTATGACACTGTTCCACTGTGACACTGCTCCACTGTGACACTGTTCCACTGTGACACTGTTCCACTGTGACACTGTTCTACTGTGACACTGTTCTACTGTCACACTGTTCTACTGTGATACTGTTCCACTGTGACACTGTTCTACTGTGACACTGTTCTACTGTGACACTGCTCCACTGTGACACTGTTCCACTGTGACACTGTTCCACTATGACACTGTTCCACTGTGACACTGTTCTACTGTGACACTGTTCTACTGTGACACTGTTCCACTATGACACTGTTCCACTATGACACTGTTCCACTGTGACACTGTTCTACTGTGACACTGTTCCACTGTGACACTGTTCTACTGTGACACTGTTCTACTGTGACACTGTTCTACTGTGACACTGTTCTACTGTGACACTGTTCTACTGTGACACTGTTCTACTGTGACACTGTTCTACTGTGACACTGTTCTACTGTGATACTGTTCCACTGTGACACTGTTCCACTGTGACACTGTTCCACTGTGACACTGTTCTACTGTGACACTGTTCTACTGTGACACTGTTCTACTGTGACACTGTTCCACTGTGACACTGTTCCACTGTGACACTGTTCTACTGTGACACTGTTCCACTGTGACACTGTTTCTACTGTGACACTGTTCTAGTGTGACACTGTTCTACTGTGATACTGTTCACTGTGACACTGTTCTACTATGACACTGTTCTACTGTGACACTGTTCTACTGTGACACTGTTCCACTGTGACACTGTTCTACTGTGACACTGTTCTACTGTTCTACTGTTCTACTGTTCTACTGTTCTACTGTGACACTGTTCTACTGTGACACTGTTCTACTGTGACACTGTTCCACTGTGACACTGTTCCACTGTGACACTGTTCTACTGTGACACTGTTTCACTGTGACACTGTTCCACTATGACACTGTTCCACTGTGACACTGTTCTACTGTGACACTGTTCTACTGTGACACTGTTCCACTGTGACACTGTTCCACTGTGACACTGTTCCACTGTGATACTGTTCCACTATGACACTGTTCTACTGTGACACTGTTCTACTGTGACACTGTTCTACTGTGATACTGTTCCACTGTTCTACTGTTCTACTGTGACACTGTTCTACTGTGACACTGTTCTACTGTGACACTGTTATACTTTGACACTGTTCCACTATGACACTGTTCCACTGTGACACTGTTCCACTGTGACACTGTTCCACTGTGATACTGCTCTACTGTGACACTGTTCCACTGTGACACTGTTCCACTATGACACTGTTCCACTATGACACTGTTCCACTATGACACTGTTCCACTATGACACTGTTCCACTGTGACACTGTTCCACTGTGACACTGTTCCACTGTGACACTGTTCCACTGTGACACTGTTCTACTATGACACTGTTCCACTATGACACTGTTCCACTATGACACTGTTCCACTGTGACACTGTTTCTACTGTGACACTGTTCTACTGTGATACTGTTCCACTGTGACACTGTTCCACTGTGACACTGTTCTACTGTGACACTGTTCCACTGTGACACTGTTCTACTGTGACACTGTTCTACTGTGACACTGTTCCACTATGACACTGTTCCACTATGACACTGTTACACTATGACACTGTTCCACTGTGACACTGCTCCACTGTGACACTGTTCCACTGTGACACTGTTCCACTGTGACACTGTTCTACTGTGACACTGTTCTACTGTCACACTGTTCTACTGTGATACTGTTCCACTGTGACACTGTTCTACTGTGACACTGTTCTACTGTGACACTGCTCCACTGTGACACTGTTCCACTGTGACACTGTTCCACTATGACACTGTTCCACTGTGACACTGTGACACTGTGACACTGTTCCACTGTGACACTGTTCCACTATGACACTGTTCCACTATGACACTGTTCCACTGTGACACTGTTCTACTGTGACACTGTTCCACTGTGACACTGTTCTACTGTGACACTGTTCTACTGTGACACTGTTCTACTGTGACACTGTTCTACTGTGACACTGTTCTACTGTGACACTGTTCTACTGTGACACTGTTCTACTGTGATACTGTTCCACTGTGATACTGTTCCACTGTGACACTGTTCCACTGTGACACTGTTCTACTGTGACACTGTTCTACTGTGACACTGTTCTACTGTGACACTGTTCCACTGTGACACTGTTCCACTGTGACACTGTTCCACTGTGACACTGTTCCACTGTGATACTGTTCCACTATGACACTGTTCTACTGTGACACTGTTCTACTGTGACACTGTTCTACTGTGATACTGTTCCACTGTTCTACTGTTCTACTGTGACACTGTTCTACTGTGACACTGTTCTACTGTGACACTGTTATACTTTGACACTGTTCCACTATGACACTGTTCCACTGTGACACTGTTCCACTGTGACACTGTTCCACTGTGATACTGCTCTACTGTGACACTGTTCCACTGTGACACTGTTCCACTATGACACTGTTTCCACTATGACACTGTTCCACTATGACACTGTTCCACTATGACACTGTTCCACTGTGACACTGTTCCACTGTGACACTGTTCCACTGTGACACTGTTCCACTGTGACACTGTTCTACTATGACACTGTTCCACTATGACACTGTTCCACTATGACACTGTTCCACTGTGACACTGTTCTACTGTGACACTGTTCTACTGTGATACTGTTCCACTGTGACACTGTTCCACTGTGACACTGTTCTACTGTGACACTGTTCTACTGTGACACTGTTCTACTGTGACACTGTTCTACTGTGACACTGTTCCACTATGACACTGTTCCACTATGACACTGTTACACTATGACACTGTTCCACTGTGACACTGCTCCACTGTGACACTGTTCCACTGTGACACTGTTCCACTGTGACACTGTTCTACTGTGACACTGTTCTACTGTCACACTGTTCTACTGTGATACTGTTCCACTGTGACACTGTTCTACTGTGACACTGTTCTACTGTGACACTGCTCCACTGTGACACTGTTCCACTGTGACACTGTTCCACTATGACACTGTTCCACTGTGACACTGTGACACTGTGACACTGTTCCACTGTGACACTGTTCCACTATGACACTGTTCCACTATGACACTGTTCCACTGTGACACTGTTCTACTGTGACACTGTTCACTGTGACACTGTTCTACTGTGACACTGTTCTACTGTGACACTGTTCTACTGTGACACTGTTCTACTGTGACACTGTTCTACTGTGACACTGTTCTACTGTGACACTGTTCTACTGTGATACTGTTCCACTGTGATACTGTTCCACTGTGACACTGTTCCACTGTGACACTGTTCTACTGTGACACTGTTCTACTGTGACACTGTTCTACTGTGATACTGTTCCACTGTGACACTGTTCCACTGTGACACTGTTCTACTGTGACACTGTTCCACTGTGACACTGTTCTACTGTGACACTGTTCTACTGTGACACTGTTCTACTGTGATACTGTTCCACTGTGACAGTGTTCCACTATGACACTGTTCGACTGTGACACTGTTCTACTGTGACACTGTTCCACTGTGACACTGTTCTACTGTGACACTGTTCTACTGTGACACTGTTCTACTGTGACACTGTTCTACTGTGACACTGTTCTACTGTGACACTGTTCTACTGTGACACTGTTCTACTGTGACACAGTTCTACTGTGATACTGTTTCACTATGACACTGTTACACTTTGATACTGTTCCACTATGACACTGTTCTACTGTGACACTGTTCTACTGTGACACTGTTCTACTGTGACACTGTTCTACTGTGACACTGTTCTACTGTGATACCGTTCCACTGTGACACTGTTCCACTGTGAAACTGTTCTACTGTGATACTGTTCCACTGTGACACTGTTACACTGTGAAACTGTTCTACTGTGACACTGTTCTACTGTGACACTGTGATACTGTTCTACTGTGACACTGTTCCACTTTGACACTGTTCGACTGTGATACTGTTCCACTGTGCACTGGTCTACTGTGATACTGTTCCACTGTGACACTGTTCTACTGTGACACTGTTCCATTGTGATACTGTTCCACTGTGACACTGTTCTACTGTGACACTGTTCTACTGTCACACTGTTCTACTGTGATACTGTTCCACTGTGACACTGTTCTACTGTGATACTGTTCCACTGTGACACTGTTCCACTGTGACACTGTTCCACTGTGATACTGTTCCACTGTGACACTGTTCTACTGTGACACTGTTCTACTGTGACACTGTTACACTGTGACACTGTTACACTGTGACACTGTTACACTGTGACACTGTTCCACTATGGCACTGTTTCACTGTTCTACTGTTCTACTGTTCCACTGTGACACTGTTCCACTATGACACTGTTTCACTGTTTCACTGTTCTACTGTTCTACTGTTCTACTGTTCCACTGTGACACTGTTCCACTGTGACACTGTTCCACTGTGACACTGTTTCCACTGTGACACTGTTCCACTATGACACTGTTCCACTGTGAAACTGTTCCACTGTGATACTGTTCTACTGTGATACTGTTCCACTGTTCTACTGTGACACTGTGATACTGTTCTACTGTGATACTGTTCCACTGTTCTACTGTGACACTGTTCCACTGTTCTACTGTTCTACTGTAACACTGTTCTACTGTTCTACTGTTCTACTGTTCTACTGTTCTACTGTTCTACTGTGACACTGTTCTACTGTGACACTGTTCTACTGTGACACTGTTCCACTGTGACACTGTTCCACTGTGACACTGTTCTACTGTGACACTGTTTCACTGTGACACTGTTCCACTATGACACTGTTCCACTGTGACACTGTTCTACTGTGACACTGTTCTACTGTGACACTGTTCCACTGTGACACTGTTCCACTGTGACACTGTTCCACTGTGATACTGTTCCACTATGACACTGTTCTACTGTGACACTGTTCTACTGTGACACTGTTCTACTGTGATACTGTTCCACTGTTCTACTGTTCTACTGTGACACTGTTCTACTGTGACACTGTTCTACTGTGACACTGTTATACTTTGACACTGTTCCACTATGACACTGTTCCACTGTGACACTGTTCCACTGTGACACTGTTCCACTGTGATACTGCTCTACTGTGACACTGTTCCACTGTGACACTGTTCCACTATGACACTGTTCCACTATGACACTGTTCCACTATGACACTGTTCCACTATGACACTGTTCCACTGTGACACTGTTCCACTGTGACACTGTTCCACTGTGACACTGTTCCACTGTGACACTGTTCTACTATGACACTGTTCCACTATGACACTGTTCCACTATGACACTGTTCCACTGTGACACTGTTCTACTGTGACACTGTTCTACTGTGATACTGTTCCACTGTGACACTGTTCCACTGTGACACTGTTCTACTGTGACACTGTTCCACTGTGACACTGTTCTACTGTGACACTGTTCTACTGTGACACTGTTCCACTATGACACTGTTCCACTATGACACTGTTACACTATGACACTGTTCCACTGTGACACTGCTCCACTGTGACACTGTTCCACTGTGACACTGTTCCACTGTGACACTGTTCTACTGTGACACTGTTCTACTGTCACACTGTTCTACTGTGATACTGTTCCACTGTGACACTGTTCTACTGTGACACTGTTCTACTGTGACACTGCTCCACTGTGACACTGTTCCACTGTGACACTGTTCCACTATGACACTGTTCCACTGTGACACTGTGACACTGTGACACTGTGACACTGTTCCACTGTGACACTGTTCCACTATGACACTGTTCCACTATGACACTGTTCCACTGTGACACTGTTCTACTGTGACACTGTTCCACTGTGACACTGTTCTACTGTGACACTGTTCTACTGTGACACTGTTCTACTGTGACACTGTTCTACTGTGACACTGTTCTACTGTGACACTGTTCTACTGTGACACTGTTCTACTGTGATACTGTTCCACTGTGATACTGTTCCACTGTGACACTGTTCCACTGTGACACTGTTCTACTGTGACACTGTTCTACTGTGACACTGTTCTACTGTGATACTGTTCCACTGTGACACTGTTCCACTGTGACACTGTTCTACTGTGACACTGTTCCACTGTGACACTGTTCTACTGTGACACTGTTCTACTGTGACACTGTTCTACTGTGATACTGTTCCACTGTGACAGTGTTCCACTATGACACTGTTCGACTGTGACACTGTTCTACTGTGACACTGTTCCACTGTGACACTGTTCTACTGTGACACTGTTCTACTGTGACACTGTTCTACTGTGACACTGTTCTACTGTGACACTGTTCTACTGTGACACTGTTCTACTGTGACACTGTTCTACTGTGACACTGTTCTACTGTGATACTGTTCCACTATGACACTGTTACACTTTGATACTGTTCCACTATGACACTGTTCTACTGTGACACTGTTCTACTGTGACACTGTTCTACTGTGACACTGTTCTACTGTGACACTGTTACACTGTGACACTGTTCCACTATGACACTGTTCTACTGTGACACTGTTCCACTATGACACTGTTACACTTTGATACTGTTCCACTATGACACTGTTCTACTGTGACACTGTTCTACTGTGATACTGTTCCACTGTGACACTGTTCCACTGTGAAACTGTTCTACTGTGATACTGTTCCACTGTGACACTAGTTACTGTTACACTGTGAAACTGTTCTACTGTGACACTGTGACACTGTTCTACTGTGACACTGTGATACTGTTCTACTGTGACACTGTTCCACTTTGACACTGTTCGACTGTGACACTGTTCCACTGTGACACTGTTCCACTGTGACACTGTTTCACTGTGATACTGTTCTACTGAGACATTGTTTCACTTTCACACTGTTCTACTGTGACACTGTTCCACTGTGACACTGTGATACTGTCCTACTGTGACCAGGTGACACTGTTCCACTGTAATATACTGTTTCACTGTCACATTGTTCCACTATTCTACTTCTACACTCTCGTGGCATTTGTACACGACAGCAACGACCACTGAACCAGGCGAAGCGCCTCCTGGGAAATCCCAGAGCGAGTGGGAGCGAGGCTGCGCCGGGTCGAGGCTTTGGCTGCGCTCCACTGCACATTAACTTCGCCACCTGAAGATTGACACCAATAGCAGTTATTACAGTTTAGCCCGCAGTCAAATATTCTGCGGGCCAATATAATGCCAGATTGACTCTTTCGCCTCGTTTGCATGTCAAACCGCTGACATCTGTAATAACTGCTATTAATGTTTGTTGTGCTGCGCAACGGACGGTGGGGTATGGCTGGAGATGCAAAGTGGCGAAGCACCAGTGGACTGGCCCCCGAAGCGAAGGCGGGGACCCGACTGAGGGATAGGTGATTGGACGGTTGTTATGGAAACCGACACCAAACTAACAAGTCAAATGGGAGGAAGGCTCCAGCAAAGAGGAAAAGGGAAAAACAATAACTCAGAATTGTGTGAACAGGTTGTTTTACATGGGAAGCTTTAACGGGTAGTTCAGTTTTAACAGACCATATATTTTTCGTTTAGCTGGGCCGTGGGCGTTTAGGTACTGCAATTTAGCTAATACAATTTAAAGGAACCCTATATAAGGTTCACAATACCAAAAAGGATACCCTATTTAAGGACTGAGCACCTCAAAAACCATACCCTATCGGCGGCACCTACCTATATAGCATATATAAGGGAGTACCCCCCCCCCCCCCCCCCCCTCCCCTACTATTCCAATATTTCTACTGTTCATCTATTCTACTCAGTGACACTGTTCTACTCTTCTACTGTGACACTGTGTTACTGTGACACTGTCACACTGTCACACTGTCCCACTGTTCCATTGTTTCCACTGTTTCTCTATTCTATTGTACACTGTTATACTGCGACTCTGTTCCATGCACTGTTCCATTGTGACACTTTTCCACTGTGATTCTGTTCTACCGTTCTACACGTTTCCACTATGACACTGATCCAATACTCCACGATTGTATCTGCAAATAAGTTTGCTCATTGTTTTTTCTGATCACAAGCAATTAGCTCATGTCAAGGGCACAATAGAAAACCTCATTGAGTAATACGGCACAATGCTCTGTAACAAGGAACTCATCTGCCGTTCATGAACACCGTGTGTCTATGGGACATTCCATCGATCCGAAAGAAATATTCCCAAGCTTTTAGAAACGTTTTAAATTGTTTTGTTTTTTAATTAAATAACTTTTACTACGCTTTGAGTTCCGAAACCCTTCATCCATTGTATATATGTTTCCAGAGTATTGTATAAAATCATCAGTTTGTTATATCTATCATTTCTTGCTGTATTAATATTGAGATATGTGATCCGTATCATTAATGGATTGTTGACTGATTTTTGCAGGAAGATATTGCTCAACTGAATAAAAGAGAAGAAACATGGAAGAGAAGGGTAAGCTGATATATTAGTTTTACAACTGACATCGCTGTTTTCAGACCAGAAGCTCAAGATCGCGAATAAATTAAAATTTCAATCGCTCTTTTAACTCTTTCAACAGGCACCCTTGTTTTCTAAAACGTTATAAGAACAGCTTTCCGAAGAGTAACAGAGAAACCGGAGGCTAGAGATTTTAAATCCTACATAACACGGAAACCTATTATCTACACTTATGTTTGGCGTGTTCATGACGTCATAATCTCCCAGAAGAATAAAATCATTGGCTGGAAAGAAGCCTGCGAGCAGCCTCACAAAATAACGTGCGCGCGAGCGGCGATCGCCGCGAAAATGAGACCTCCCGCTGATCGCCGGAAAGCGGCAAGTCGGCTCATTTTCGCCGCGTGCGCGTTATTTTGTGAGTCTGCGCGCAGGCTAGCTGGAACGTTGTATGCTTTGTAAGGCTTTAGAACGTTCATGACATCATAATCGTAGGGTGATGTCTTTGAAGTCTCTGGTCCTAGAACTAAGAAAACTGATGGGTCAGTTCCTGATGATTTTGGCTATTTAAAAGACTCGTCTAAAGCTCGTAGGGAGGAGGCGCGGTGGCCTATTGGTTAGCGCGTTTGACTCGAGATCTAGCGGTCTGGTTTCGACCACTTGCCGGGGTCATTGTTATGTTCTTCAGTGGGCAAGTAAAAATTGCTTTTCTCCAGCACCCAGGAGTAAATGTGCACCGAGGGATGGTCAGGAAAACCTGAAAAATGCGGGGGGCGGGTGTGGGGGGGGGGGGGGGGGGGGGGGGGGATGGGGGAGGACCTGCGATGTATTGACAAACCACAATACTTTTAGACGTGAATAAAAAAAGCCGCGCGAAATCACGAATTGTAATTTGTTATTGGTCTGTTTATAAATCGTTTCCTCGAAATCCCTTAGCCTATTCGATTCACTCAACATATTCTCGCCATAAATAAAACAAATCGAAACCGTTCAATGAATGAAGTCAAGGAATTGACATGTAATAGATAATGAATAAATAAGGAATCAGTCCACGTCTCAGGTCTGTGCGGTATTCCGTACTCGAGTTATTTGTCAAAATGTTTCACACAAATTTACAGAGCTCAGTATGGAGACGCTATGTTGGGACGTGACCCTCTAAGGGACACCAACATGACGGCCGGAAAATAGGAAAAAACATCTGGAGTTCACTTTTGCCAGAAAGGAGGTTTGCTTTCTCTTGTGAACTTTCGAATATTTAGATAAATATTTCTCCTTAAACTTAACTTGTTTAGAATGCTGAAAAATCAACCGAAGAGTCATTCTTTAGATACGGAACAGCTCTGTCACGGCCGTTGTCCAAGATGTCACGTACGATAAAAACTCGGAAATTTAAAACTTTTCTATTTTCAAAAGGAAGCATGATGTCGAGCTAAGAAATGTGAACATATATATATTTAGGTAATCTTTCCTTGAATGAAGTAAAAAATTATGTAGGCCTCGCGGTTTTGAATTTTAGAATTTGATGACGTCACGTCAAAACCAAGAGAATGTTAATTTTCACTACATATATAGCAAATCGACATGTTGAGATCGGCCGAGTAGTAAAGTGGTAAAGGCTCTCACCTGCAAACCAAAAGTTGGATGGTGGAAGCTCGTGGTTCAAACCCAAATCCCAACAAAGTTTTCAGATGTGTAAAAAATTATTTATATATACAATTAGATTACTATTTATTACTTTAAATATAGATTTATAACAAAATTGTAAAAGACAAAGTGATTGAGTATTGTATTGTATTGTATTGTATTGTATTGTATTGTATTGTATTGTATGTATTGTATTGTATTGTATTGTATTGTATTGTATTGTATTGTATTGTATTGTATTGTATTGTATTGTATTGTATTGTATTGTATTGTATTGTATTGTATTGTATGTATTGTATTGTATTGTATTGTATTGTATTCATGCATTCATGAGTTGAAAAGGACAAATTAAAGGATCCCCTTGGTGTCTGGAAATCAATCAGTGGCTTTGATGAATTTCGATTCCTTAGCAGTTTACTTGTTAGTTAATTCATATAAACTAATAATGCTACATGTAGACGTTATAGGATGAAGGACTTTGTTGATTATAACTCATTTACCTTCCTACAGATCAACATGATAGAAGATAAACAACAAAAAGAAATCAGGGAGATTCGAAAACAGACTGAGACGGAAAAAACTCGCTTTGAATGAAACTATGTCAATAATGAAGGAGGCAAACTCGAATCTTCAGTTGAAGTTTAAACAACAATTCAACGCTGCGGCTGAAAGAGAACGGCGATCCAAACAAGAGATACAGAAAATGCAACAAGCGTACTATAATGAAAGGCAGAAGGTTCTAGATCAAAAACAAGCTGCTAAGCATGAGTTGGTGAGGGTGGCCCAACTTACGGACCGGCAGATATGTTTCAACATGGTGGGAGCGATGAATTGTGGGGATTTTCTTGAGTTAAGTTAAGATGAGTGATAAGGATTCACTCAGTTAAGCTAAGACAGAATGACATAATTTACTCTGGGATGCTGAAACGTTCGTAAAAAACTGAAACTCTTCGTAAAAGCTGAAATCTCATGAAAACGGAAAATTAAGCAGACAATACCAAATTTGGGTAAAACGGCCTGTCAAAACTCGGTTGCCATGGAAACATCAAATCACGTGATAAAAAAAATTGACACACCAAAATGTTCCAAGATAATTTTTCGGAAACGTCATAACGTTTGGCTATGATTGCTTACTTAAATACTCTTTAAGTACGGTAAATTTGAAATCAACGCGGGCACTTCTCCCATCCCCCATTCCCCCCCCCCCCCCCCCCCCCTCCCCCCACAGGCAGAATATTTCCTTAAGCAACATTGCAGTGTTAGGCAATTATTATTACATGCATTATTTTGAAATAATTTTATATCGATTTACGCTTTTCAACGTCATGAGAAAATAGGTGTTTATGTGCGGCTAGAATGGAAACAAAATCTGATCAGACTACTATAGCACCCCGGTTAGCCTACTATAGTACCCCCGGTTAGCATGAGAATGGTTATCTCTCTTCCGTTAGGGTACGTCTAATTGTAAATTAGTTAGTTAGGCCCAGTTCAGACGCCGTACTTCACATGTACATGAGCCGAATCGAATTCGATGAATTAAGTTCATGTGAGGTACGGCGTCTGAATCAATTCGGAACGGCTGAATGAAATCGGATCGGCTCAGCCGTTCTCCCGCCAGTCAGCCGGGAATATTAACGGCTGTGGACCGGCTTTGATTCAGACGCCGAACTTCACATGAGCCGAAACAAATGCATGAATTATTTAATGTATTTTTCAATATAACAGCAATTTTCCCCTATTAATTTAAGTTCGGCTGAATTAAGCTCGGCGTCTGAATCAATTCGGCCGGTCTAAATTAATTTGGGTCGGCCTAAATTCGAATTCGATTCGGCTCATGTGAAGTACGGCGTCCTGAACTGGGCCTTAGTTAAATTATTATAATTGTAAATACACACGAGGTTTTTTTAGACATTTGGAACTTTGATAGGTAAATTGTGTAAATTTTTAACGTACGTCTTAAATAGTATTCTTGAAAATTTTTAATTAGTTCTAAATAGTGTCCACAATTTATTCATTCAGGATCACATACTCTGCGATGCTCAAACTTTAATTAAGTAGCTGTTAATTCAAACCAGTCGTGGGACAAGTCGCGGGACAACATTTTGTCCCCGCGACAGGCAAGCTAGACATCAGTGGAAATTGACCTGAAATTGACATGGAAATTAGCCTGTTCTAGGCGTTCGGATAGTGGAAGAGCAACGCGCCCCCTCTCCCCAATCCACACGCCTATTATTCACTCACCACTCTTCGCGCTTCGCGCGTCTTTTCGTATCGCTCCCCCACTATCCGAACGCCTGGAAATAGACCTTTCTCCAAAATGACCGCCACAAATTCAAAATGATTAAAATTATATTGAGCGGAAAATCAATACCAGCACCTGAAAGACCACATCTTGTTTGGTAATCGTACTTTTGTTAGCTTAGGTTATACCCGAGTCGAGAAAATGGAAGTTGAAAACTGGAAAATTTAGAGACGTTTGTATGACTGGAGGTATGGCGTATACCCCCAGTCATACAAAAGTCTCTAAATTTTCCGTTTTCTCAACTCAGGTAAAACCTACCCTAACGAAAACTTTGTACGATTACCAAACAAGAGGTGGTCTTTCAGGTGCTAGTATTGATTTTCCGCTCAGCTTAATATGAATCGGAGGCGGCCATTTTGGAGAAAGGTCTATTGACCCGATTGACACCCGTTACAGCAAACACGGCACGCAATCGGCGGCGAATAACATTTCAAATGAATTCCGTTTCGGCCATGAAGTGTGAAAAACTGGTGCAGTCGAAAAAAGAAGTCTAACTTTCTATATTCTGCCTTGTTTTAAAAGGATATCACCAGTGACCCACAAGGTATTATAAATGTGAATGTTCTGTAAAATGTTTTCCCCATATTTATATTCAAAACTTTCCTTAGTACGTTAGTACGGCCCCATGTTTATATTCATTGCTTTCCTTAATTGGTACGTTAGTACTGTACTGGCACGGGGATTAGCTCGAGCACACCGCTTACAGGAAAGCACCGCCAGCACTTGGAATCTTGTATATAAGCAATAGCGACCACAAGCCGTAAGGCCAAGTTCTCTTTAATTCTTTCCGCCTATTCTGCTTTCACAATAATATTTCACAACCCTTATGGACTCTCGTCCAGGAAGTTACCTAAGTAAATTACATAATAATTACCGAAGCACTAACTTACCGCTTATGGTGTGAGTTAGGGTGAACAGAACCAATGGAGAACACAGTATGTGACTCAACAACACTTAAGTAATAATTTAGTAAGCGCTAGTTAGCTTTATTGGTTAGCGGAGATAATAGTTAATTAGTTCAGAGTAGAGGCAGATTTGGAAGCTGTGAAGAACTCAGCGAAGGGTAAATATATAGCACGAATTAGCGCTGATCTAATAGTGTTGTTAGTTGAAAGCTAAAAGGAACGGAAATGCGACTAAGGATCAGGTGAAAAGCAGGTGGGAGTGTTTCCCGCGTAAACCAAGATAGTACGTATTACGAACAAATGATAATAAAGATAAGACTGAGTCACAAATGGTATCCATTGATTCTGTTTAACAAAAAAATATATATTATATTAATAAAATTAACCAGAATCGTTCCGTCACAGTACGCTAGTACGGCTCCATGTTTGTATTCATTGCTTTCCTTAGTATGTTAGCACTGTCCATGTTGTATTCATCAGCATTGCTTTCCTAGTGTTGAAGCTTGGCTAAGACTTTCAAGCAAAACATGATGGACTTTTGGCTCATTGTGAAAATAATCCGAGAAATTGGAGCGGGATTATCGTTCGACGTGAAGCGACTTGCAGCAGGAATAATTCAGATCTTTTTTCCTCTTATCAGGAAGGAATCTGTTTTTCGAAAACATTCCCTGAGTTGAGCAGTGTATTTTATTTTAAGGCCGTTAGTTTTCACAAAGTTTATGTTAACCCATCGAATAAGGTGTATGACTACGATTATGGAAGCAAATATAATATAATATAATATAATATAATATGTGTGGTTTAGTCATTCAGATATATACTGTAATACCAGATGTCTAATATATACATGTAACCGGTCGGCCTGAGACGAGAGCCCGGTTCATGATTATCTCGAGTTATTGTTGTTGTTGTTTTTTGTCGGTAAATTGGTGACTCACCCCGTGCCTACATTGAGCATGTCTTCGCTTCATTCTTTTGAACATTTTAGGCTGTTAAAAGCAAGAACTGTATGCACAGTGCAAGCAAATCTACCTGCGATGAGTTGGAACCAATCAGCCAAGAAAAAAAACATTTACGGCGCGAATAAATATTTCGGCTTTTTGCCTTTCAAGCAAGAAAGCAGATAAACTTTATTCGCCCGGTTTTAAGCATCTTTAAGCTTCTTGTTCATGATATTTCAGTCGATTAATAAGCAAGAGCAGAATTTCAAAAATTTAAAAAAATAAGTAAAATCGTTACTAGGAATAGCAAAGTAGCAATGAAAAGCTTTGTCCAATCATAGGGAACCCACACTCTCTAATTTGTAAATGCATACGTATTAATAAACTGTATACGGCTGTTTCGAGAAAGGTTTCCTTCAGAAGCTTAAAAGCCTAAATGCCGAAAGGTGGAATGGGTAAAAAGTAAAAATCCGCTGCACGCACTGAATACGTATATACTAATGAGACATAACAGCACGAAAAAACATTTTTCACGTTTCCTTTTCATTTTAAACCTGTAGAAGAGAACTAGCTTTAGCCAAACTAAATTTTAGAAGAATTTTCCAATGAAAGCCATACAATAGGGAAACAGAGAAACGAATAAGATGTATCTAATTCGGGGCAAAGCAAATACGTCACGTGCAAAATAAAAACCTGCAGATTTCTTTTACACTGATATGCAAAATTCTAATGGCTACTCAGACCACCATTCGTCTAATAATCGTATCGGGTTAACGCGTCAATCGTCAAAGTTTCTTGATTAAATAGCTGCATGTATATTCATGCATGGTTTAATTTTTCTGCCATCACGCGGAAACACTGCCTAACTGCTCGTGAACTTCGATCAAGCAACGGTGAACTTTATGTACATATCCATTTCAGTTACAAATTAAAGTGTGGGTTCCATATGGTCCAATTAACGTGTATTGGTCGAAATAAATTTAAAAACTTACAAACAGAAACACATTAACGCTAACTGAATAGGTTACATGTGACGATCGTGAGAAAATTTTATAGAAAATGTTTTCCTGTTCAAGGTCTACCATATGGCACAGTCTTTATCCCGGACTAAAAATTACAAAACGATACATACAGCATCACCAGGAAACTATTTGAGTTTTATGTTGAAAAATCTGTCAATGGGACCCCTATCTTCTATCTTCTTTAAATACTCGACATTTCTTTTTTCTCTTGCCAAACTGGCATTTAATTGCTCTTGAAGCTCCGTGCTCTGTCTTCTTCCTGCTTCTGTATACGATTTAAGATCTCTTGGGTTTGGCTTTCTCTTGATGAACGCTCCCGTGCTCTTCTTGATGAACACTCGTCCTTTTTTGTTTCGGGTTTTATGTCGAACAATCTATCAAGGAAACCCCTATCTTCTAATTTCTTTAAATACTCGTCAGTTTTTTTTTCTCTTGCTAAAATGGCATTTAATTGCTCTTGAAGCTGCGTCTGAACTTTGCTATTGTCCGAACGCTCCCGTGCTCTTCTTGATGAAACACTCGTCCTTTTTTGTTTCGGGTTTTATGTCGAACAATCTATCAAGGAAAACCCTATCTTCTAATTTCTTTAAATACTCGTCATTTTTTTTTTTCTCTTGCTAAAACGGCATTTAATTGCTCTTGAAGCTGCGTTTGAACTTTGCTATTGTCCGAACGCTCCCGTGCTCTGTCTTCTTCCTGCTTCTCTATCATACGCTTTAAGTAATCTTGCTTTTGACTTTCTCTTGCCGAACTGGCCTTAAATTGCTCTTGAAGCTGCGTTTGAACTTTGATATTGTCCGTACGCTCCCGTGCTCTGTCTTCTTCCTGCTTCTCTATCATATGCTTTAGGTACTAAGAAAAGAAAACAAGGAACACCTTGTAACACATGACGTTTTATTTTTCCTCTCGTCCCGCACTTCAATGTTTCCAATTTCTCAGCACACAAGTTTTTGTATTATAATAGTATATTGTATTTTTGTAATTCCCCTGTAAGTCCTTGTAGTAGTATAATAATATTAGCAGACTTGTTATAAAACAAGACGACAACTTTGATTTTTGTACAAGACATGTTTCGATCGTACTACGATCATCTTCAGTTGCGAGTGATTACAGTTATAGATTTGAATTTATAATATAGCTAGTACAGCAATAACAATTACAAGTATGTAAGATATGAGACAAAACTAACACTAATCACGAAGTAAAACACAAAAGAGGCATAATTATATATAACAAAAGTGAAAAAATTAAATTTAAATTAAATTTAAAGAGTTAAATTTACATGAAAAAGTTGTTTGTTTAGAATGGGTTTTCTGGGAAAGACCCATGCATTCTAAACAAAAGAAAGCAGTGTTCCTCGTCTGTAAGAAATATCTATAATAAAGCAACTGAAAATTGTCCAAAGTCAAACATTGGAAGGCATTTCATTTCCCTTACGCAAGGTTATGGACGACCCGCTTGGTATTGATCAGTGTTGGTTGGTAAACAATATTTTAAACGCAGAAATTATATTATTGTAGAAAATCTGTAAAAATGGCCTCTCATTAGCCAAGGGAAAAACGTGCAGAAACACGGTATGCATCATGATGCATCATGATAAAGAGATGAATTGAAATGGATTGAAAATTGCCAAAAATTACCTTATCCTTCCAAGCTTCCTCTTGTTGCTCCAGTTTTGCAAGCTGTTCCTGAAAAAAAAAATCGTCAACAGTTTCATTGAAAAATGCAAGCTGTGCTGTTCTGGAAGGCTGATTTTCACCATTGAACAATTATTCACCGACATTGAGGTATGTAACTGTTTAAAGTACAAGTCGAAGCGGACACTTAGTGATGTACCCAGCTGCATACAAACTACATTTTTAACCTCTCTTAAGCGGACGTTGAAATAATAGTCTGCACATGCTAGTGGCTTGTTCCTGTTTGGTATATTATTACCTCTTCGGTGTTTTTCTACCTTGGTAAACTATTATTTTGAGGCTTTCTTCAGTTTGAAGGTGATTTTGCACTTCGCAAAATGACTTAAAATATCGTGACATAGCTCCTTTAACCCTATTCTGCCTGGGCTTTTTTTTCGTTCGTGAGCCGGGGGGGCAGATAGTTCTCCCCCCCCCCCCCCCCCATGTATCTCGACAAGTATAGACGCTATGAAAATGAAACTTACATGGTGTGTAAAGCATCCGAAAATCTTTATTTTAGTGGCAGTCACGTGTCAATCATGACGTCATACACACCATAGTGACGTCATACATAAAAAAAAAACCGCCATCTTGGATCCTAAATCTTGGATTTCTAAATTGTTCAGAAATGTCAGAAAATCTCCAAATTTGTTTCAAAAAAAATCAAGTGTGCTTTCCGAAAAATCACGTGGTTTTCAGTTTTACGTCATTGGTCGCTCCATATTTAGAAGTGCTGTAAGAAGAAAACGAATTAACTTCCTGTCACGCCAAAAAAATTATCATGTGTGGAATTTCATATTTTATTAATAAAATCAAAACTTAGAAATATGTGTCTCTCGTTTTTATATAATTGATAAATATATCAATCCTCAATTGTTCTGTCCAGGTTACTATCATATCACGCCAAAATAACGTCATACTTTAAAAATGTCCACCATCTTGGATCCGCCATCTTGGATTTTTAAATTGTTCAGAAATGTCAGAAAATCACCAAATTTGATTTGAAAACATCGAAAACAATATAAGGTTGCAAAATTTGCAAAGATTGTGGAGGAAACTATTCGTAGAAAGCGGAATTCTCATGAAAATTAAGCTTAATATACCAAATTTTTTGCTAAAATGGCCTGTCAAAACTTGGTTGTCATGGAAAAAAATCAAGTCACGTGATCAAAAAAGTGACACACTAAAATGTCCCCAGATCATTTTTAGGAAAAGTCATAAAGTTTGGCTATGATTGCTTAAATGCTCTTCAACTACGATAAATTTGAAATCAGCGCGGGCACTTTCTGCCCCCCCCCCCCCTTCCCCCCACACACACACCCCAGGCAGGATAGGGTTAAGTACTCACTAGCTTGGAACATACTATAAAAATTATCATATCACCATACAATTTATTTAGGGTCAGACGGGTTGGCGTGAGCCGAAACGGTTCCACACACGTCAGCAATTAATTTAGCACCAGCATTCATCAGTTCAGAACATTCATCGATACATTTTCACAACTTTCTAACAATTTAGGCGGTACAATAACATAATTATTGACTGCGCTCGGTCCGTACGGAATAACCTCGAACCAAATATTATTTTAATTTCACGTCTGGCCCTTCCACTAAATCAATAAGATCATTCCATTTTCAACAATAATTGTATTGAAATAACTAACCTCCAGTCTCCTTATTTCCTTTTCTTTATAGGCCGCTTCTATTTTTTCCTTGGAAAGGTTGTCGTCGTAGTCTTTCATTTGCCTGAGAAGTTGCTCGTATTTCATCACTTCTTCTTGTAAATGCTGTTGCACAATATAGAACAATGTTAACAAAATAATTTCTAAATCGACAAATTTTAAAAAAAGTTGCATTATCTGTGTAATAAATATTCCTTTTTCATTCCTTACAACTTAGAAAGCAGAATTATTGAACTGTGAAAGCTTTTAAAAAACAGAAGCATTTTTTATTAATTTTTGTTTGTCGAGAAGATTCGATTCCCGAAGATTACCCGAGGACGTCCGAAGATTTTCGGGAGGTAACAATAGTAAGATACTAGATGAAATTTTTAAATAATCTTCAAAAATGTTCAGAAATAAGGTTTCTTCGATTTTTTTATGGTTACTGACTGCAAGGTTGCTATTTATTCTTTGAGCTTCCAGCCTCTAGAGATTCAATTACGCAAATACATTGGGAAAAAACAAGAAATGAAAGACAAATGAAAAGAAAGATCATTTTAAACTTCCTCTGCATAGGGCTCGATAATTGCTGCCAGTCGCTTTTTAATCGGTGTACAGATGTCTAATTAAAGAACAAGATCAATGGTTGGATTGAATTTCAATGTACGTTATATCCGAGAAAATTTGCAACAAATTCTTCAGAAATGGCCGCGACCTTTTAATTGATGGTGTCTGATCGTTCTCTGCCATAAACTGGAAAGTTTTATTTTGTTCGTTATACAAAGAAATCTAGGGCTAAATTGCAGTACAAGTGAATTAAAATAACTACAACCAATTTCATTTCAGTCAACCGCTAGAGTATTTAGAATCAATCATCTCTTACTGAAAAAGAGAAGCTTTTAACATAGTTATACAATATGTTTTTTCACCTGATTGAATTTGAAGAAAACATCGGCCATAACGTCTTTGGCACCAACAGCTTCCGAGATATACTCGTTTTTGATCTTGCTCCAGCCATTCATGATGTCAACGTATTTTACTTTGGCACCATCTGGGCTGCGTACTCTTTCAAGAACTGGATCCAACTGTTCAATTTTCAACCTTGACAACAAATCTTCGCATGATTTTTGGGTTTCAGAGGCATTTTTTTCTGTCCAAATTTTCATTTTCTCGTCAATAGATTTCTGCAGTAAAGAATACAGGAAGCATGTTTGTAATAGTTTAAAAATAAAACAGGTTCGTGAAAATAAAATACAACCCCAAAGGAACAGAGATTTTCAATCTGGTGGAGACTAAATTACATTAGCGGTGGATGAGCCGCAGCAGACTTAGACCGAGTTTAGATCGACGTGATACAGCAAGCGCGACTATTGGTATAAAACCATTAAGATAAACTCTGTTTTTACTTCCTTTAAATAATCGGAGGGGAGAGGGGGGTTACACTGTTTTAAAAGTCAGTTGCTTATACTTTCAACTTGCCTGTCTGTGTGCCTGAGTATTGGCTACTAAAACGTCAGTTGAGATATGGTGATTATAAGCCATCAAAAAAAAATTATTTCTTCAGGGATTAGTAGAAAATGTGACGTAATGCAATATCCCCAAGTAACAACAGGATTAAACTGCAATTATCTTGTGTTGTTGAGTACGGAAAATCGCAGTAGAAATACCGCTATTCACTTTTTATTTTTTGGCATTAATAACACCGCAAAATTGGTCGAAATTGACTTGGACACTCGCTCGCGAGGATTTAACCAAACAGAAGAGTAAAGGCACTTCGTATGGACGTCAACAATCCTGGTAAAGATAGGGTACATTTGGTAGTCACTTGCAAGCCAGCTCTGCCAAAACTCTGTAATATTGTCAAAGAGTAAAACAAACTGTCTACATGCATCGCCCAGATGCAGGGATATTTATCGTCAACCGACTCTGATTTCATCCCCAAAAGGAGAAAGAATCGTCCACAGATGCTCACAAGCAAACAACTTCTGCCGTCCAACACTAGTAAACTACATACAACCCGGAATCTGGCCTTGTAAAAGAGACACAAGGCGTGCTTGTTGCCGAACATGAATGGGAAATTTGGACCCGGTCAATCAACAGCAAAACAAAATTAAAGGCGAAACAATCACACTGCGAGTTAATACAAGCTGCTAAACAACGAACGTTGTATATCTGGTCAACTGTAGGAAATGTAACGACCAATGATGTGGGCGAAACATTTAACTGTATTCGTAAACATTTCAAAAGAACATTCATACATTTCGACATTTTAGAGCATGCGGAGTGGTAAGTAGACTGTTCTCGAAAGGGTCTATCTGTCTGTCTCTCTGCCTGTCTGTCTGTCTGTCTGTCTGTCTGTCTGTCTGTCTGTCTGTCTGTCTGTCTGTCTGTTAGTTTGTTTGTTTGTTTGTTTGTTTGTTTATCATTTAATTATAGAAACACCGTTTCTGATCTGCATATAACTTGTCTACTTTACAAGCAGCACTGTGTTTTGTCTTACCTACGTTCTCGGTTAGAATGAATATTCGAGCATCGTTTACTCTTTTTCTTTAACACTATTTTCTCTTAGTTTTAGTGTACTTAAATATACTTACTGTCAATTGCTGCAATTCATTTTCGATGATTGTAGAAATTAACTCACGGGTTTCTGCTTCAAATGTCTCCATACTATTACGTTTGCGCCATTTCGTGGTTCTTCAGGATTTCTTCGAGTCCACAGGGCAAACCGGAAGACATCTGCTCCTTCATAACTTGATCGTACATTTCCAAGGCCCCTTTCTTAGCTTCCGAGCATTTTGTCTTGATATATGTATCCCAAGCCATTTCCACGTTAGGAATTGCGTCAGGATCGTTGATGGCGTCTGTGTATAACTGGACCAATGTTGCAAGAGCTACAAGGGAGAAAGTGGTAGATTTTAATTTTTTCCCTTAAAACTATGAGATCCATTTGGGTAAAATGACCGAGAAAAACAACATATGATAACTGCAACAAATACTATTTAGCAATTGGTTAATTAATATTGTTTTATTAAATACTTCAATAACACTTCAGTATTTCTTCATTTATAGTACAGACAATTACTAGATTTTGATTGGTCTAGAGCAGTCAATTAATCCCAAATTGCTATTATGTTTCTATGGCAACAGCGTGTAAGCGCCGCCAACGCGAATTTGGTGGGTTTTACTTTGGAATTTAAATTATTTTATTTTTTAGTAAATTTGTTTACAAATATTTTTTTTAAAACGTGCTTACAATGCATTAAAAAACCAGAGACACGCCAGCTAGTTAGTTTTTTTGTTGTTAATTGTACTATAAATAAAGTCGCACGACCTTCATACAATTTGTGATTAAAAACTCGTCATGTCAAATTGCTGAGAAAAAATAATCAAATTTCCATACTGAATCATTACTTCGTTATTGGGATGAACGCTTTACCGATTTTGACTGGCAAACGCCTACCATGCTGACGTACTATTAAAAGTTCGAAAACAGACAAATGCTTTATCACGGGAACCAAATCACGTGATGCCAAACATACCATGTGATGTATGTTCAGCCACCGTGGAGAGAGCAAAACAAATCCTGGGTGTCGTGGTCTACTATAGTCTAGTCCATCGACCACTTTTCTCACTTTCCTATAGAGTATAGGGTTGTGGGAATCTTGCATACGCATGCTCCACTTAGACCAATCAGAAACTATTAGCTAATGCACATGCTCCCTGTATCCCTGAAATCAGGGGGACAGGGAACATGCGCATACAAGTATCTATTATCTCAGTCCGATTGTTCTCTGCAAAACAATGTGAGACAAAACTATTGTTCTCTACAAAACGATGCGAATAATAATCATAATCAAATTATAAACGAATGATAAACGACTTGATGTATTTTTTAAAATAATATTCAAAAAATGAAAGGGATTCGGGATTCGAATCCATGACCTTTGCGATTCTGGTGCAAACGCTCTACCACTGAGCTATGAAGCCACTGGGAACTGGTCAAGTGCGAGTTCTATTTATACCCGTCAAGTGATGAAATGGCGATGATGAATATATTAAATAATTCCTCTATGTGAACTGCGGTGGAAAGAACGAAAGAGAATGATATCTTCGCAGTTATATTGCAACTTAAGCAGTTGAAAAGAAGGCCTGATGAAAAAAAAAATCAGGCTCCAATTCAACGGGACTCGAACTTCATAGCTCAGTGGTAGAATAAATTCATCGTTATCTTTCATCCAGTCGTCAGAACTTTCCAATACCTGGCAAGATCTAGCATCTGTTATAAAGCTCTCACTTATAAACATAAGAGTATATTTTAAATTTCGGTGTATAGAATGCACATCTGATTCATTCATATAAACATGACACTAGATACAACTCTCATACCTTCTCCTGTAACGTACTCTCCTTGGTTGATGCTTCTTTTAGGAACCAGTTTAGACTTCAAAAGAACTTCAAACTTTTTCACTTCTTCAAGGAATTTGGGGTCTAGCTTATCCCGGTGTTTACTGATGTCTTGCATTACGTCATGATCGCATGAAGGTGCAGGAAGAGCGAAGCTTTCAAATCCAGAGAAAAAGCTTAAAATGCTTTCGGCGACGATTTTTTGTTGGCCTGTCTGACCATTTGCCGAAGTCGTTGAGTCTTTGAAAACCTAAGACACAATGAAAAGCGTGAGAGACACCTACATGTTATATGGTACAAACGGTTGTATGGTAAATGACACAAATTAGTTAATATCCTCATTGAAATACAAACAAAGAAAATTAAGTGTTATAGTGATACAAAGTAAAACATTATCAAAGTTGTCTCAACCCTATTCTGTTAAAGCAATGAAACTTATATGGTGTGTAGAGTATCCAAAACTGTTTGTTTGACACCCACGCGTTAATTATGACGTCATATCACGCCAAAGTGACACACAATCTTGGATCCACCATCTTGGATTTCAAGATTATTCAAAAATGTCAGAAAACTCTAAAATCGATTTTGAAAAATCGAAAATATAATAAGAAAGCAAAAATAGTAATAAATGTTTTTGAAAGAACTATGAATTAAATCCAAAAATCTCATTGAAACCGAAAATTAAGTTGGAAAAAATAAAACGAAATGTGGCCGTAAAACGCCTTGTCAAAATACGGTTTCCATGGAAACGTGAAGTCACGTGACCAAATAATTGACACTAAAATATTCCCCGATAAACTTTTTAGGAAACTGTCACGACGTTTGGTCACTTTCTAAACATAAACATATTTTCCATCAATTTCATTGATGTAAAACAGACATGTTGTTTGTCTTTTGTTTACTGACATTACATCACATCCTCTCTTGATTACATTACACATAACGTGTGTAACGGCGTGTTGATAAGATGATGGTATTTGCATTAATGTATTTGATTTTTTTTGAGAATGGGAACCTCTTAATATCAATTTAAATTGAAGTCATAGGACAACCTGTTTTTATACTCAAATACATTTCTTACAGACTGACCTGGCGAAAGTAGGTAGCTCAACCCTATTCTGCCTGGGCTTTTTTTTCGTTCCTCAGCCTGGGGGGGACAGATAGTGCCCCCCCCCCCCCCCCCCCCCATGTATCTCGAAAAGTATTGACGCTATGAAAATGAAACTTACATGGTGTGTAAAGCATCCGAAAATATTTATTTTAGTGGCAGTCACGTGTCAATTATGACGTCATACACGCCATAATGACGTCATACGTTAAAAAAATCCGCCATCTTGGATCTAAATCTTGGATTTCTAAATTGTTCAGAAATGTCAGAAAATCTCCAAATTTGTTTTGAAAAAATCAAGAAAAATATAAAGATGCTAAAACGGCAAAGATTTTGCAAAGAATTCATCGTAAAAATCAAAATTTTTATGAAAACTGAAAATTAAGCTAAAAAAAACAACAAATTTGGGTAAAACGATCTGTATCTCAAAAGTTATTTGTGCTATAAAAATGAAACTTATGTGGTGTATAAAGCATTCAAACATATTTATTTTAGTGACAATCACGAATCAATTGTGATATCATATCACGCCAAAATAACGTCATACTTTAAAAATGTCCGCCATCTTGGATCCGCCATCTTGGATTTTTAAATTGTTCAGAAATGTCAGAAAATCACTAAATTTGATTTGAAAACATCTAAAACAATATAAGGATGCAATAATTGCAAAGATTTTGGAGGAAACTATTCGTAGAAAGCGGAAATTAAAAGCTGAAAATACCAAATTTGGCTAAAACGGCCTGTCAAAACTTGGTTTCCATGGAAATATCAAGTAACGTGATCAAAATATTGACACACCAAAATGTTCCCAGATAATTTTTAGGAAAATTCATAAAGTTTGGCTATGATTGCTTGAGTGCTCTTTAAGTACGATAAATTTTAAGTCAGCGTGGACACTTTCTGCCCCCCCCCCCCCCCCAGGCAGGATAGGGTTAAATAAAAATAATAACAAGGCAAACATAAAGATTCAAAGGGATTTTAAAGTAGCCTCGCCCTTTTTGAAAAGTACTGGTTGAAGTCCCTGCAGTCTGAAGGCAGCGTCAGTGTTACATCTCTCAGAAGCCAAATAAAGGAAGGGAACGTATTTCGGAACAGCTCCTGGTCATCACGGCCACCCTTCGATCGGATTCTGATTCGCTGAGACAAATGTGCTATAAAACTGGATCATTATTAAGGATATTATGTTCACTAGTTCAAACAAGGTTAACTTTTCTCAATAATTTCCCTGTCAATTTCAGACTGACAGCACACAAGCATACATTTAGACCGACAACAGGTATCGTTCATTTACAAAGGATACTCTAAGCTATTAAGGTCAGTCCTTTTCGGAACCCCCCTTGAATTGTAAATCATCACTGAAGCCAGTAAAACAGTCAGGGTGAAGATCTGGTTATCATTTTGACCTTCTGCAGTGACAGCATCAATTCCTTCCGAGTCCAACAGAATCACTCTAAAATCCCGACCACGTAAGTCCTAGAATGGAATGGAGGAGAGGCACATTGCCATAATCATGAAAAATAAGGCTCAAAACGGCTACATTGCCACATCGTCGTGTAATAAAATTTGTCTCCAAAAAATATTACCTCATCATCAATTATAACTGACAGGCACTCATTTTATAGACTACAAAGCTAATATGGTACCTAGCAGGGCTGCAAATAACAGTCGGTCATCGGACAATGGCCGACCAAAATTTGCTTATGTCCGATGAAATCCAAACTGTGGTCGGACATGATGTCCGGACAATTTTTCAGTTTTGCCTTCCAACGTAAACGCCAACGAGTTTTATTCTAAATGCAAACTACATTCATATTCATGTAGTTTACTCTGCGATGACAACGCGTTAAATTAGCAGGTTCGCTTATCAAGCAATACTGTAATATGATGTCCGACCTCATTTTTGTTTTGTCCAACCAAATTTTTCTTAGTCGGACACATGTCCTTTCAAGAAAAAAAAAAACCTTATTTGCAGCCCTGCCTAGAGTCAATCATTGTCGTAACAGTGAAATTTAAGTAGCAGCCACACTACACCCTCTGACATAATGCAAAATGCAAACAGTAAAAAGTACATTGTCTTTAACCTGAAACTTTTGAGGCACAATCCACATCCACAGTCCCATAGTTTCTGGGTCCACCATATGACCAATAGGAAAGACTTCCTTTTGACCGAAAACTTCACCCAGTATGTAAGACTTTCCGTCTCTGCATGGACCAGCAATTGATACAACACACACTGGTTCTAGAATTAATAAAAATTATAAAGTAAATTTAAAGTAAAGAAATGATCCTTGCAGTTGTGTTTTCAATTTGAGCAACTGCAATGAAACCTGAAAAAAAAATCAGAGTTTCACCGGGATTGATTCTATGACCTCCGCGTTACCGGTGCGATCGCTACCAACTGAGCTACGAAGCCACACATTATTGGGAGACAAGGTCAATTGTGAGTTTTCAGGCTTCTTTCAAATTACAAACACAGCTTTGAGGATCATTTCTTCACTTAACACTATATTCATTTCATTCACATTCATCACTTAAAAATTACAGAGTTGTTAACTTCATTAGACTAAAATGTATATATGCCGAACGAAAAGGAAATAATATATGCCGTGCAGTCGAACTCTATTTTGACGAGCGAGCATAAAGCAAGTCAATATACAAATAAGTAACAATTTATAGCAATACTGCAACACTACACATTAAACTTAAGTCTTGTAATGATTAGAGATTTTATATCAAAAGTGTTCTCCCACATCCTATTTTACCGTGTTTTTATATATAGCTTTTTGTTTTGCTTTTTTGTTTTTGTTGTTTGTTTGTTTGTTTGTTTGTTTGTTTGTTTGTTTGTTTGTTTGTTTGTTTGTTTGTTTGTTTGTTTACATGGATGTATTAACGGATGGATGGTTATAGTATTGTTCTCCTGATCGAAAGGCCTTGGTTCGAACCCCAGTTGGGGTCTTTGTGTTGTGTTCTTGGGCAAGACACTTAACTTTCACAGTAACTCTCTCTACTCCGGAGTATAAATAATACCAGTAAAGAAGGCTGGTTTGACCAGCTGAAATGGACCCATTTTATCAAAAATCTTAACTTTTAATTTTAGCTGATCAGATCCTCATTTTTGGATCCAACGTACAAGCCGCAGGAGTTCGTAAACAGTTTTTTACCATTTATCCACAAATGGTTAGCGCAACCGGACAAACATGCTAAGGGTAACCTGCAGCTGGGAAGGGGAGACAATATAATACTCCTACGAACTTCATGCTACACAAACCGGAGTTTCTTACTTATGAACTAAATTCGAATTTGAGACGACATTTACGGCTTTATAATGATGGCTATAGTTGGGAGAAAAATATATTCCCTATTGGGCGGAGTTGCAAAGCGACGGAGCCCAATACGAAATATATTTTATCCCAATGTATATTGCTTATACATTGTAGAAACAAAAGCAATTCGGAATCACTGATGTCCCATTAAGTTTTTTGAAGTACCAAACAGCAATGAAATGGGATAATAATTCCATTTTGCACCGAAAAAGTTGACGTAAACTTGTTTAAAAACATCTTACGTGATTTTACAACTTAGCGACTGCGCGCATCGCGATAGCAATTGGAAATGGTAAACAAACTCTTAAATGATTTTTACATTACGCTAACTTTTAGAGAAAGTTTTACCGAGGAATAAAGCATTCCATAACTGAGCAAATGACAAGAGATAAAAGATTACCAACAATTCATCAAAGGGGAATTTTGATGCTTACGTAAGGAACCCAACTCAGTGCCCCAGTGCCAATCTGTATCTTCAGAACCAATCACCAGCACGCATTGGAGACGACATTATCGCAAAATAATGCAGTCTCTCTGGTAAGCAGAACTGTAGGTGGATCGCGATACATTTAGTTATTTACTTCAATCTTACACTGAGAACGTTAACTTAGCTGTACCTTTTATTTCTTGTAACAACTTAACAGCAGCGGGGATTAGATAAAGAAAACGTCGTTTATCACTTGTTTGTTGGATTTTTCCGGTTAGTGGATCCCAGCTAAGGTTGTTAGGAAGGCAGAGTGGAACCCCTTTTCCTTTGGTTGATTGTGGAACCATCTGACGTCGCTGACAACAACAAAAAAAACAGACAAAACGTTTCGTATTGTAAATTAATCACTTTCATTTACTAGAGTACAACTCGTTTACCTACTCCAAAACTCCGAACACTAATGGACTTGACAAAAACGTCTTAATAATTTCAAAAATTAAAACGCCTTCAACGTTTTCTTAGTGTCCTATTAGTTTAGTTTTAAGTAAGTAAGTAAGTAAGTAAGTAAGTAAGTAAGTAAATAAGTATGTAAGTAAGTAAGTAAGTAAGTAAGTAAAACCTTTATTACATTTCCAGAATGTAGCTTCAGTGGGGTAGGAAGCAGGGGTGTTGAAGACTGAAGCCAGTTTTTTCATCCCAATACGGATTGCACATTCAGTGCCATCGCCACCACCACCATCATAAACATTTCGCAATGAAAGTAATGACAGCAAAGATGGCAAATCCATTTGAGCCATGGCTTGTCTACTACAAGCTTAATCACGTAAAGGCAGGTCCATGCAAATTCAGACTTTTCCCTTCATTTCTTTTGATTTTGCGTTAGCAATGGCCACGTTCTTTCAAATCCGGTCAGATATCTGGACCAAACAGGGCGTGTTTTTTCCCCCAGACACACCCTGACAGGTACGACGGAACTCTTTGGCCTGCGGCTGTCGACGTTGGGAAACCGGGAGCCTTTTTGGGCCAGATTATCTGGACCAAACGGTGCGTGGGTTTGCCCCCAGATACACCCTGACAGGTGCAGCGGCGGAGCTCTTTGGGCTTGGGCTTCGGCTGTCGACTTTGGGCAACCAGGAGCCTTTTTGGGCCTGATATCTGAGCGGATTTGAAAAAAACGTGGTAGCTAGGTTTTCGCTTGAGTGCGACCATCGGCCGCACTCAGGCTGCTCCAAAATTGGGGGGGGAGGGGTTCTAGCCCTATGACGTAGCCCTGGGGGCTGGCTATCAGCTGGTGGTTTGCCGCCGACCATGGCAGGCGTCCAAAGCAGGGGGGGTAGGAGGGAGTGTTTTTGGACACTTCACTTGTCGGACCTTTTGTTTATTTTGGTCCGAATTAGTACTGTCTCTCACCCAGTCCAGTGACTGGTTGTGCTTATTTTAAGAGCACGGATTGCCTTCCCTGCAGAGATTGGTCAGTGGTATAGTGAACCTTTTTAAACAGAAACGTTTTGCTGGGAAATGACTGCAGAAAAATTATTGGAGGAATATAGACTCAATATAACCCCAAACCGACGACTGCAGAAAAAATATTGTTGGATAATAACACCAATAAAGAACCACTGGATTACTGCTCTATCGGCTAATAAAGCCCTCGGTTTTAAATAGCATTTTATAATAGACTTCGAATCTTCGTTTCTCGGGCAATTGTTCTTTTATCGGATAATTCTGCCTCGGGCTTTATTAGCCGATAAAACCTGCTCCAGTAGTACATTACGCTGGAAATTTAACAAGAGAGGTCCATTATCTAAAAAAATTTAATCCGGTCTTACCTTAGGCTCGATTTCCGCCGCTCTCTCGAGTCCGGTCTTCGTTTCTCCCCGAGAAGAACGGCTGGACGCGCGAGCGAACATCCGTGTCTGTGACGTAATCAAAAAATTAAATTATGTTCCATTATCTCTTATATTTTCGAAAGAAAAGGATCTGATCTGAAATATTCCGCGAAGGATGTTGATTTCTCGCCTTTATTGTGAAGCTATATGAACAACCTTAACCTTAATGAACTATGAGAACAACCTCAACCTTAATCCGGTCCTACCTGATCACGCAAAAATAACTCTTTGCATTTTTTGTACTCCTCCTCTGTAATTGTGGTTTTCAGTTTTAGATCACTTAGCTGCAGCCTTTCTAAGACATCCGGTGTTACGAGTTTTTGCTCGACTACTTTATTGAGATGACCGCTGCAGTAATCTTCCCACAGTCCGTCAAGGATTTGCAATGAGCTGCATGTCACTGTTATCAACAAACTTCCTTCGCTGAGGCTCGCTACACCGACTCCAAACCGAACTCTCAAATACTCTAGAAAATCGTAAACGGTTTCCTTAAATGAAAGAATAACTTTCCAGATGTATCACAGGACGAAATGATGAATTTAATCATCTTTAAGAAAAAAGTAAATGTCACTTAAAGATATCAAAAATCTTTAAGTTGAGACGTAAAGACTCTTAAATATCTTAAGAGTCATTGTCTGAGAAAGTGTTCCAGGTGTTGGAAATGGGGGTCAACCGATTTTGATGAAACTTGGTAAAGAAGTTGGCCTTGATGAGATATTCCAAAAGCCACTTTGGTTTTGTTTTTTATTTTTTATTTAAAAAGTTTCAGGGGGTCCCATTTGGCGCCTCCGAATCATTGAAAATCCTGTTTTTGAAGGGGCAAGTTTGGATTAGTATAAAACCAAACAAACAAAACCTATTGACTAATTCATTGTATGGTGTGTTTCTACTATAAATACTCTTTCAGTTCATATGTGCGGATTCGGCCCAAAAGTTTCTGGCAGTGTGGGGTCTGGGACGAGATTTGGCCAAATTTTGAAGAGAAAACCACTACCCAAAATTGCCAAATTTTAGAAGTTCATATTTTTAACTGCCTAATTGGCTAAAATTGATACTTGTGTCAGGAGTTACCCTAATGTAAGTAGAATGAAAATCAATTGAGAAATATTTGGCCCATTTATTTTTTAGGTGCTTTAAAGACCCATTTTGCAGTACACCATCACGAAATTTGCATATTGTCAAAAGCCAAAATTTAACACCCATACTAGCTTTATTTATATTTAAACACTTCAGTTTGCTTTAGTGAGGCCTAATTAAAATATTTGAAAAGCAGTAATTGTGTGAGTAAACACTACTTTATACTTTTAAATTGCCTTAGAACTAATAAATCAGTGCTCACAAAACCAACTTTTGTTTCACTTAAAACAAAAATATGCATTCAATACAGCAACTTAGAACACAAATAACTAATAGGATGGTGTGTTAGTTATACTGACACTTTTTCCAAATATAGCCATGCTTACTTGAACTTACCTAAGCCCTTGGCTTGAAGGAAACTGATGTCTTTATGGTAAATGTAATGCAAATAAATAGTCATATTCCAAAATCAAGCGAGTGAAACCATCCTATGGCCAAATCATATTACCTGGCGATCAGTTTATTCTGTATTTGTTTACAGATGAGTCCATAATAGTCCAATATAATGAAGAATGCTTTCTGAAGCCGTTGACTTGTTTGGCAGTTCTGTCTCCTATCTAGCTTTTCGGGACTACTCGTCATTGGATGTAAATAATTACACACAGTTAGAAGTCCATATGATATGCAGATTTTCTCCAGGGGTAAAACAGATGTCCTTGGATGTGGTCGCAAGAGAACTGGATCGAGAGTAGTCTCAGTCTAAAACAATATGCACGCAATTTATTTATTTTTATAGGAGCATATCACCCTCCTATATTTTGAATCTTTATTATCAACTAAACAGAAATACAATACAAATTAATTGTATTTTCTTTTGACGTGTTGGCATATAATGTTTGCTTTGATTTTGATGCATTGACTCAATTCAAACACCTACATTTCGTGACTCTTTTTGGGGGTTACATTTCATTAGACCGGTCTCGGAACAATTGCATAAAGGAACGTTTTTATCTCCAGTCCTCCAAATCAGTGGCATGGCTGAGTAATATACCGTAATTCATATTGAAATAATAATCATGTAAATAATGGCGGGAGAGACAGTTAAAGTTATGCACCCTGAAATCTATGTGCGATTCATTTGGCGTGGACATTGGTGGTCCAGCTACTCGTAAAGCATCATTCATCAACGCCATTGTTGACCTAGTAAGATCCTGCCAGTGCCAATGATCTACAAGTGAGTTGAAGACGCAGAAATCACCGCTAGAATTGTACTACACAAATATTTCTATTTATAAAATTCCCTGCTCCGTTTGGCCTTTGTATGTATGACACAAATATCCTAGAGGGTGGACTAAAAATTAAGCCGAAAAAAAGGTGCTGTTCTGTACAGGAGTGTACTCCTACTCACATATACATGTATACAACGCCGATAACTGATCACAAGCTATCAGAACTATAATTAATCCTGTACTCAAACTCTTTTGTTGGATATCTAAATGGCTTTCTTTAGCTGCCTCTGCTGCATTCACTAGCGCTGTATGATTGATTTAGCGACTTTTTTTATCATTACAATCAATTTAAAAATAAATGGCTGCCTGGTACGTTTAGCCTTAATGTTATTTGCAGACAGCCACTACCTCTTACTCTAACATAGCTACCCTTGGGTTTGGCATTATTTTTAATATGTTATAAGATACAGTAAAGCAATAAAACTGTTCGTGGAACGGGATGATGCAGATGCTGGTCGAAAATTCAGCATATCCACACCATAATTAGTATTTTGTCACTGTCTCTCCCTCCATTATTTACATGATTATTATTTCAATGTGAATTACGGTATATTACTCAGCCATGCCACTGATTTGGAGGACTGGAGATAAAAACGTTCCTTTATGCAATTGTTCCGAGACCGGTCTAATGAAATGTAACCCCCAAAAAGAGTCACGAAATGTAGGTGTTTGAGTCAATGCATCAAAATTAGTATAGGTAATCGCATGGGGCCGAGTAAAATTAAGGATTAATATCACGCGTGTTTTCAGAAGTTGCAGAAATTGCCCGAGTCGCGCAGCGACAAGGGCAATTTCTGCAACTTCTGAAAACACAAGTGATATTAATCCTTAATTTTACGAGGAAACATGCGATTACTTGTTTATGACATAGAGGGCAAAATTTTCGGAAAACATTCAAGGCGCGAAGCTAAATTCAGCCGGCGGAACGAAAATATTCCTTCCTAAAATCACAGAGAATCACAGCGAGATCGAGCAAACCCTTACGTTCAAAACAGGATCGATAACGTTGACTGTTATGTAAATCAATGTAAGTCGTGCAAATTAAACAAAATAACAAGCTTACACTCAAGCCAAGTAAAACGTAATTTTATTCACCTGTTTGCATGTTTTGAAGCTTTCCTCTGCGAGCTGCTTAACATGTCAATCCTACATCGATAAAACAGCAAACGACGACTCCAAACAAACTTGTAGAGGTATTAATTTCTCCTGTTTAATTTGTCTTTCTTTGAACAAACTCTGTGCTCTTTCTGCCTCTGGGTTGTACATGATGAAGCCCGTATTTAACAGAAGTGAAGCGAAGAAGTCAGTTGGCCGCCATGAAGGAATTTCGTCGCAAACTCACCAAGTGTCTGATGCAAGTTTTCTAGTTTTCAATTGAAATAATCTTCTGTTGTTTCGAGTGAAACACTGAGATTCAGCTTTCGGAATTTCGTTTCAAGCTATCACACGGTTTCCGTTCCTTTTTCATCAAATAACTCGGGAAACTGAAGTCAAACTCCGAAGCAACGTACAAGCGAGCGCTGTGTTTGAAAATTCTGCTCAAAATCCCGCCGTCAAGAAGCCAACTAAGTGCAGCGCGCTCAGCCAATTAGGAGCGAGGGATTTTGCCACTCGACCAATTAGGATCAAGTAATTTTGCCCCGGGCAAACCAAAATTAATGAAAAATGCCCTCTGTCTCAGCCAATCAGCATTCAGTAATTTTGCCCTCTATGTTATAAAAGCAAAAATTATATGCCAACACGTCAAAAGAAAATACAATTAATTTGTATTGTATTTCTGTTTAGTTGATAATAAAGATTTAAAATATAGGAGGGTGATATGCTCCTATAAAAATAAATAAATTGCGTGCATATTGTTTTAGACTGAGACTACTCTCGATCCAGTTCTCTTGCGACCACATCCAAAATGGAAGATAAACATACACGTATTGAAAGGATCTGAAAGGACAAGGATATAAAGCTTGGACTTTTTTGTCTTCTACATATGTATGGTATTAAATCCGATGTAAGGACATCTGTTTTACCCCTGGAGAAAATCTGCATATCATATGGACTTCTAACTGTGTGTAATTATTTACATCCAATGACGAGTAGTCCCGAAAAGCTAGATAGGAGACAGAACTGCCAAACAAATCAACGGCTTCAGAAAGCATTCTTCATTATATTGGACTATTATGGACTCATCTGTAAACAAATACAGAATAAACTGATCGCCAGGTAATATGATTTGGCCATAGGATGGTTTCACTCGCTTGATTTTGGAATATGACTATTTATTTGCATTACATTTACCATAAAGACATCAGTTTCCTTCAAGCCAAGGGCTTAGGTAAGTTCAAGTAAGCATGGCTATATTTGGAAAAAGTGTCAGTATAACTAACACACCATCCTATTAGTTATTTGTGTTCTAAGTTGCTGTATTGAATGCATATTTTTGTTTTAAGTGAAACAAAAGTTGGTTTTGTGAGCACTGATTTATTAGTTCTAAGGCAATTTAAAAGTATAAAGTAGTGTTTACTCACACAATTACTGCTTTTCAAATATTTTAATTAGGCCTCACTAAAGCAAACTGAAGTGTTTAAATATAAATAAAGCTAGTATGGGTGTTAAATTTTGGCTTTTGACAATATGCAAATTTCGTGATGGTGTGCTGAAAAATGGGTCTTTAAAGCACCTAAAAAATAAATGAGCCAAATATTTCTCAATTGATTTTCATTCTACTTACATTAGGGTAACTCCTGACACAAGTATCAATTTTAGTCAATTAGGCAGTTAAAAAATATGAACTTCTAAAATTTGGCAATTTTGGGTAGTGGTTTTTCTCTTCAAAATTTGGCCAAAACTCGTTCCAGACCCCACACTGCCAGAACCTTTTGGGCCGAATCCGCACATATGAACTGAAAGAGTATTTATAGTAGAAACACACCATACAATGAATTAGTCAATAGGTTTTGTTTGTTTGGTTTTATACTAATCCAAACTTGCCCCTTCAAAAACAGGATTTTCAATGATTTGGGAGGCGCCAAATGGGAACCCCCCCCCTTCCCCCTGAAACTTTTTAAATAAAAAGTCAAAAAACAAATCCAAAGTGGCTTTTGGAATATCTCATCAAGGCCAACTTCTTTACCAAGTTTCATCAAAATCGGTTGACCCCCATTTCCAACACCTGGAACACTTTCTCAGACAATGACTCTTAAAGTAAATAAATACCTTTAAGATGTGTTTAAGAACATTTAAGGTATCTTAAAGTTACAAAAACCTTTAATAAACTTTAACTTGGCACTTAAAGCTAGGTAAATATATGACAACGATTTAAAAACTTTAATTTTCCCTTTAAAGCGAATTAAATATATAACAATATTTAAGTGACAACATTTAAATATTCTTAAAGGTCAGGTAAATAATTTTTCTTGGCAGTTCATTTAAGTAAACTTTAATTTGCCACTTAAACCGAATTAAATATATAACAACATTTAAGTGACAACAATTAAATATTCTTAAAGGTCACAGGACGGAATTATATTTACTAATCTTTAAGAAATAATTATATGTTACTTAAAGGTAGTCTAGAATCTTTAAGTTTAGACTTAAAGACTCTTAAATTTCAAAAATAAAGTTTCAGAAAATCTACCTTTAAGTTGGCCCTGTAAAGGTAACTTAAATTGACAAAACCTTTAATAAACTTTAAAATAAACTTTAATTTGGCAAAGTAAAGTTATAACAAGATTTAAGGGGCAACTCTTAAATCTTCTTAAAGGGAAAATATATTTTTCTTGTCAAGACAGAATGGTAGTCTGGGTATTCATTAGAATTTGCATATCGGTGGAAAAGAAATCTACAAGTTTAATTTCGCACGTGATGTAATTGGTTTGCTCCAAATTAGATAATTTGTTTTTCCATGTTTTTTCACTAGCTGATTCTGCTAAAATTTAGTTTGGCTAAAAGTAGCTTACTTCTACAGGTTTAAAACAAAAAAGGACAAGAGATAATGTTTTTCGTGTTACTTCTCAGCAGTTTTCTACTTTTACCCATACTACCTTTCGGTCTTGTCTTGCGGGCTTTTAAAAACATTTCTATCTTTCTATCCAGTATTGTATTGTATCTGACAACGTTAATTGAAATAGGTGTATATATATAATGTAATGGAAACCATTTGAGAAACAATACACTTTATTTGTTAATTGACGCTAAATAAAGCCAAGTACATTTTGTGTTGTCTTATACAGTTCAGGGCTTCTTATACAGTTCTCGTCCAAGACTGTCTACCGCTATGTCTTTTTCGGTACTTTCGCGCATGAATGGTTAAGCCAAAAATATATATACCGAAATTATAATCGATATGAACAACTTTGCTTGATCAATAAACAGCATTGAGAGAGCTAATTACAGTAGAATCTCCATAACTCGAACCCCAGGTAACTCGAACTTAACGCTAACTCAAAGCAAAAGCAGCCCCCCCCCCCCCCCCCCCCCCTCTCCCTCAAACAAAAACACATTTAAAAGCTTTCCCTAATTCTAAGTCAAATTAACAAAAACAATGTACTGTAACGAGTTACATATGCACGACATATGATAACAACGAAAACAAATAACTGCTTCGGATTAACACGATATGTCTACTTTTGGAAGAACTTTTGATTGTTAATTCCAAATCAAAGAAAAGGATAAATTACGAGCCAAGAAATGGTTGTTCGAAAGCTGATCACCACTTAGCAATCAAATATTAAAAGTTAACCGAGGCTTTCATATATCCCTTGCTGAAAACATTTTTAAAAAGCTATTTTTCAGATACAACTGAGCAAACGGATGGGTAAAAACCTCGGCTTTTTAAAAATCTTCATCGATTAGTTAGTTAACTGCATTCAAAGTTAACGCTAATCCTGGATTAGCTCATTCACATGCATACTTTGATCTTTCTCTTGGTTTCGGAAAAGTTCACTAATAGCTGGTCGTTGTTCAGGGTTAGGTCCAGGGCAAGATTTTTTAGCTAACACGCGCTCGGCGCTGCCCAAAATCAAACCAGCCTTATCGCACAGAAAATCTATCAGTTTTGCAAAGGAATAAATATCACTGGAATAAATATCGCGATGCTTCGGACTCCAGTCCCGGTAACAATTTCCGGTGCCACGTGCGGATATTTCTGTCGGTATTTTCTCTGTTTCTCAGTGGACCTAAACCTCCTTTGGTTTCGAGCCTCTCCGATTCTTGTGCTCTTTCTGAAGTCAATAATAACTGGATTAAAGTGACTATCCCGCCTCTCTAACAAAACATTGTCTCCCTTCAAGTCATTGTGAAGAAATCCTTTAGAGTGGACAAATTGGAGGGCACAACCAACGAGGTCCAAGACGGTTTTCCATTCCTCATTGGCAGGAAAGCTGCAGGAGTCCATTTTCAATCAAAGCAATTTTTAAAAGCAAAAACATCAAAATTCGATAAGTATGTGATGTGGTCACTCGCAATGGCACAGATGCTTAAAAGATCTGACATAAAAGCCGCCACTCGCAAACTGTCCCAAGCATAAAGATCTCACATTCTGAAAAGCCTAGAACTCCTAAAGCCATTTTCAATCAAAGCAATTTTTAAAAGCAAAAACATCAAAATTCAATAAGTGTGATGTGGTCACTCGCAATGGCACAGATGCTTAAAAGATCTGACATAAAAGCCGTCACTCGCAAACTGTCCCAAGCATAAAGATCTCACATTCTGAAAGGCCTAGAACTCCTAAAGCCATTTTCAATCAAAGCAATTTTTAAAAGCAAAAACATCAAAATTCAATAAGTGTGATGTGGTCACTCGCAATGGCACAGATGCTTAAAAGATCTGACATAAAAGCCGTCACTCGCAAACTGTCCCAAGCATAAAGATCTCACATTCTGAAAGGCCTAGAACTCCTAAAGCCATTTTCAATCAAAGCAATTTTTAAAAGCAAAAACATCAAAATTCAATAAGTGTGATGTGGTCACTCGCAATGGCACAGATGCTTAAAAGATCTGACATTAAAGCTGTCACTCGCAAACTGTCCCAAGCATAAAGATCTCACATTCTGAAAGGCCTAGCAATCTGAACTCATTTTCATCCTGAAAAATTTAATTTAAAACCAAAATAAATAGTCAAATCCCCGGATCGTAACAGTCGCACTTGCAAAAGCTGTACAACAATTACATTGTACCATGAAGATCTCAGGCACATTCAAACCCTGATCAGTAAAACTCAGAAGCCACAATTTAATACTCAATCAGTAAAACTAAATAGGGTAGCTCATTAATGGTTACAGAAGCAATATTATTTCTGTAGCAGAAATGACCCAAACAAATGTCGTGCAATCCCAAATTATATAAAACATAAAAATCTCCTGCTTTGAAACCAAACAATACTGAAGGAAGTCATCACTGTGAATGTATAACTGAAGTGTTCCATGTTACCTTTCATGTTAACTACGGTGGATTGCGGCGTCTCTAAATAAATCCAAGTCATTCATTGGTTAAAGCTTTCTCTTTGCGAGAGGATCATGGGTAATAACCTGCAGATTGTGCATAATTATTACAAACTTGCAAATGACTTGCAATTTTCTGTATCCAGTCATCTGCCCCACTCATCAAACCAAATATTCTTAGAACCCCCTCCCCCCCCCCCCCTTCTTGTTGTAATTTATTTCAAGCCCCCACCCCATAATCCTCCCCCCCCCCCCGAAACCTATAACCTATACCTATAATAATACAAACACCGTATTTTCGCTCAATGTTTGCCCCAAATTTTCAAAATGGCAGCCAATTAGCATGGAAACCTGGGTTATTGACTAGTAAATAAAACCCTACAAATTCGCTGCCCTCCCAAACACAGGAAAACGAGTGAGTAAGCTTATTTATATTAAAACAGGGGAATAAATAGAACATGGAACGATCGATTCTTACCTTTTGCTGTTCGGGCACGCGCGCCGACATCGATTTTCGAATTTTAAAATTCTCCTTCTTTTTAAGAAGGGAATACCAGCGAAAATAGTATTTTCTTGAGAGGTAAACATAAGCTTACATTTCCCGCTGCCGCTCTCACTCGGCTAGAAGTCTTTCTAGCCGGTTCGTTCGTTCCAAAATCCGCTGCCGCCGCTTTCGTCTCTTCCGTTCTTTAAGCATTCGCTTTCTTTCCTCCTCCGTGTTCTCCCTGCTACGTCTTTTCATGCCAAATTGCACGGCCTTTCTTCGCCAAAATGAAGTGATTTCCTTTCCTTCCCGCTTTCGCGCGAAATTGAAGACCGCTGAAACAAGTTACTGTCGTCCTCGGCCAGGATTTGATTTACTATCTAGGGGTGGGACGTTAATATACCGGTTCAATTACTCCAGTTTTTACACTTCTTTTGGAAATAATATTTACCTTACGTCAAATGAATTATTTATTTGTGGCTGAAATATACAGTGAAACGGGATTTCATGACAATGTAACCACCACAAACTCTTCTCCATCTTCCTCCACCCCCTCTCCCCTCTGTCCTCCATTTACAAATTATATTTTGAGCGCCAAAATCCGTTGAATAAATTATTTCGGCGCGCGCAACATCTAACGGACGAAAATATGGCGGCTGGCGGAGGTTGATATGTACAGCTGTTTCGAGAAAGGTTGTTGGAAAAAAGCGCACGCGACAATCCCGAAAAGGCAATCTGGGATATGATCAGCAAGGTACGTTACTGACACTGTAGCTGTCGAACCTACTTTCGTTGCTTTCTTTTAGCACTCGCAAACATACTTCCATGGTGTCTCGTGCCATTTTCTCAGATTTCCCTGAAATGCTGAAGTCAAGGAACCGTGAACTTAAAACTACCCACAATACCTTTCGGGATTGTCGCGTACGCTTTTTTCCGACAACCTTTCTCGAAACAGCTGTATTACGGACGAGCATGTTGTTCTCATCGAAGAAACACTTCAGAATTACAGAGAAATCAAAACCTCGGAGCTGAACTTAAATCAAGGGGACGAAGAACATAATAACGATGTCCTGAAGGAGCTACATGTACAACAGGAACAGCTTAGCGAAAACCAACCTCGACAAAAATATCGCCACCAAGAAACAGAAAATTCAGGTTTTTACAACCTCCCGGGTGAGTACTATGTATAGATCCAATTTAAGATTTGTTACGACGTTTAATTGTAGAACGAAGCGTAAAACAATCGAATCGAAGCTATATTATTAAATTAAGCTACAGTGGAACCCCGATTTCTCGAACCAAAAGTTGTTTTCCTTGGACTTGTTTTCACTGTAATTTTACCCCTGATATTTCGAAGTTCCCGATTTCTCGAACCAATTTTCGTTTCCTGTGGATGTTCGAGAAATCGAAGTTCCACTGTATATTGAATTGAATTTTAATACAGCTTAAGCAATTCCCGGGGGGGGGGGGTTACTCCCTTATATAAGCTGTATATGTATGTGCGGCCCCAAAGGGTATGTTTTTTTTAGCCGTTTTGGTCTGAAATAGGGTATAGATTTTGACCATTTTGGCCCGGGGGGGTATTTGACCCATGTTTGGGTATAGGGGTGCTGCTGAGGGTTTGAAAACCTGACAAAAAAAAAACCCTAATATACCTACCCTGTGTAGGGCAACATCCTCTATTTTAGGACCCTGTTTAGGTTCCAATTTAGCGAATCTTGTTTGACTGATACGCGGCAAACGTCTCTGATCTCTAAATACTGTATAAACCATATTTTTACGACTACAATCGTGCAACAATACCCTGTTTTGGACAGGTTCAGATCCTGTTTAGGACAGACTTCGCATGAAATTATATACCCTGTTCAGGGCAGAGAAGCCAAAAATACCATACCCTGTCCAGCGGCACGTCCCTGGGGAGTACCCCCCCCCCCCCCCCCCCCAGGCATTTTGGTCTGAAATACTTGTAGGGTATGTTTTGTGCACTCTGGCCTGGAATTTGGTTTGGCTCTTAGACGAAACCATTTTTCTCATTAACATCGCGAATTTGAAGCCCTTTTGTACTAATTTTATAGGTCTGAAATAGGGTATGGAAAATCACATATTTTGGTCTGAATTAGGGTAAGGGTTTCAAGAAGCAGGCCGCCACACCCCACTCCCCCCCCCCCCTTCCCCCCCCCCCCCCCCCCAGGTTGCAATTTAAGAAAAATTTAGGACACCCCTTACAGTAATAGGATTTGGGTTCAACTGTAACCACTGAGTTCAGTGAAGGGTAGTATATGCAGAAGAAGAAACAAATCTTGTGACCTTCTTCACCTCCCGCCTCGAATAGCCCTGCTAATTTGCGGGAGGTGTAAATCTATGTATTTTAATCTTAGACATAATAAAGCGTGTTGTTACATTTTTTTAATATCCCATACAGCAACCAGTTTTCTTTTTCATGATTGGATAAAATTATGCCTTTTCATGAAGGAAAATGTAATTTATCTCTGTTCTTTGCTTTAGTGTTAACTCAGTTACCACTATGTTGTATTGAAGGAGAAGACCGATGTACACGTACATGGTCAAATCACCAGATCGAGGGTAAGTTCAATTTCATTGTATTATTAATTTTTATTTCTGTTTAAAAGGGGGTTTGTAGACATACATGTAACCACCTTTGAAATGAGTGATTTTCAAATACATGTACTGAGCTGTGGTATATACATTGTACAGTCAAATCCCTAATAAGTGCCGACCCTCGAGAAAATGGCAAGTGGCCAATTATTGGAGTTGGAAGCTTCATTAATAGGGGTCCATCATATATTAGCATAAGGTGTGGTAGAAAGTTTACTTCACCTTACCACACGCTTGGAGGCTTGTGTTTGAATGTTTTTATCAGTCGTCAGTGCTATTTTGGACTCTTATTTGTCATCCGCTTCTTCAAAACAAGGCCAAACTACGTGTATTAATTATTCTTAGTGGCCGCTTAGGAGGTATAAACATTAGGAGAATTAACCCTCAACGGGATGCCCAAAAGGTGGTTGCATCCGCTTATTGTAATAAAGTGCTAATATAAAATGCACTCTGATTGGTTTAAACAGCGTGTGGGTGTGTGCTTTATGAGAGTACACAGCACAGGAGCTCACGAATGCTCACAACATCCGCCGAGGTTTGTTTTGAAAATAAAGCCAAATTTGTAAGGAAAATCATAGATTTTTATCATAAAACAAATAAAAAAAGCCTCAACAGCTTACTATGCTTTGTTCTGTTATAAAGCACGCAGGAAGCGGCAAGAGCACTCAAGAAGTAGGGAGAAACTCCCCCCCCCCCCCCCCCCCCCCCCCGCTTCCTACACTTCTTTCATGCTCATGCCGCTTCCTGCATGCTTTATAACAGAACAGATCACAGTTGAGGCTTTTTTATTTGTTAAATAGAGTTGGCCATGATTATTATTTACAGTATTTTACTGACAATAGTTTTGGGACTTTGATAACATACTGGCCGCTTATCAATAACAGGGGATGGCCGCTTAATGGGGTTCGACTCAGCTTAGTCCCTAGTCGGGTTACGTATCACCGTCTTACAACTCTCGTGTCATTTATACCCTAGCTCAACAATAGTTGAAATATAGTACTCAAAAACTTAAAAAATCTATGTTGTATTGGTCTCTGCTTCTACAGTGAGTATGTTAAATAGTACAATATAAAGTGACTGAAACGCCAGAAAATATTGCTGTCAAATTAACATCACCCTGACTTAAATCAATTCAGATGCTACATGTATATCTGACTTCTAACGGGAGTGGGTGTGTGTGTGTGGGGGGGGGGGGGGGGTGGGCTTAATAGATAGGGGGGTCTAAAGAGCTTTTACGGCATGTCACATATCATAATTATATCATAGTAAATGAAAAGTCAAAATGTCTTCAGATTTTCAATAATGAGTGGCAACCCTTTGTGTAGGTGTTGAAAGCATTTTTTTAGTAAACAAAGAAAATCAAGTGTTTATAGCAGCTATCAACACAGATTTGAGAGTCTTTTTTGTTGTTGTTGCAGAAACTGATAAGGACCACTGCTTTGGAGGACAAGAAGTGGAATAAAAATCAAAAAAGGAAGTTGCAGAACTCCTCACTGAGGAGTATATGTCCACTTAGGAGTCATCGAATGAGGATGACACACTGACCTACATGTATGGGGAATTTAATTTTAAAATGAGGCTGAGACTAATATTTTAAATAATTATTGTTGATTACCCGAGACCATAATACAAGTCAGACTGGTGTATAATAATATTATATCAATGGGCCAGTATGTTCTAAGATCATGTGGTATATATATATATGTATTGCATAGAACAAAATGTTGTACCAGTATACATACTGGTACAACAATAGCCGCAATTTGACGCGAAAATATGCATGGGTATTTGTCCGTGGACATTATCTGTTCCAAGGAGCGAACAGTTTTCCGAGAGTGAAGCTCAAGGAAAACTGTGAGCTTCTTGCAACAGATAATGTCCAAGGACAAATATCCGTGCATATTTTTGAAGCCAAATGGCAGCTATTGTAGTTATTATCCTTCAAATATTTTTTTCACAAGGCCGCTCTGTTTGCCGTGGAAGATCTCGGTCGGCCAAGCTGTTAAACATCAAAATAATTCTGTTGGCGTTCAAAAATATTTCTAGTCTGTTTAAAACATTCAGTTCTATTATTTTAATTTGGCAATTTATTTGAGACAAAAACTGAACCTGCGAATGTGAAACGCAAATTTTAAAAACTGGGGAATATCACTTGGGGAATATCGCCGGATATTCCCCAGTTTTGGCTGCGTCATGTGACGTGTTTAGACCAATCGTGCGCGAGAAAAATATTTGATGGATTATAAGACTCAGTAGTCTGGCATTTTCATTTTAACAACCAGAAGCAGACCAGATTGACATGATATTTTTTTCCAACCAGGCCATTAAATTATGAAAAATTCATATCACTAACCAGTCTAACTTCTCACTATCATCTCAATCTCCACTGAAGGCCATCTTTTTCCTTGATCAATTTTTCGAAGTAGGCAAACAACAGGAGTGGTAGGCAGCATGAAATCATTTGCCTCCTTAGTGTGATACAGGCTTTTAGCCAAAAATTGAAGGTTTGGTATCCTGGAGACATGTCTCCCCGTAACATTTTTAGAAGATTACATCAGTGTAGGGTGATTTTAATCCGAATTTCTCAAAAATGTATATGTTGTCAGTATGGCAATACTGCTACTCGTAATATAGGAATATTGCCACTAGTACACATGTGTGAAGTGGTTCTGATTTGTTAAAATTTGAATCACTTGGCAACAAATTGTTAGCAAAACCCTGTCCGGGGTGCTGTAATGAAGTTTAATTGAGGTGTAGGGATGTGACAGATTATCTGTTTCTTTTACCATTTAATAATGAGAAATGACAAAAATTACCCAAGTGACCTTAAGCAATATTCTGCTTCAAAAAAGTTTACAAAATAAATATAATAGTGTATATATTATAAAAGTAGAGAGCTAAATTTCAAAAGTTGAATTACTGTACTTGCAATATGACAGTATTTATTTGATATACATGAAATTATAGAAGCTTATCAGGCCAATAATAAGAGTAATTACTCTTATTCCATTAATCAACTGCCACCACAGTTCGCAGAACATTCTGGGAAAATCTATTCTATTATATTTATTAAAATAATTGTTACTGTTGCAATTTTATACAGTTGAGGTGCATTGTAAATTGCAGAATAAGAAACAATAAAATGTTTAAAATGATGTTTAGCTGTGGAGTGTATTCTCTGTATTCTAATATATATGGAAGTGATTAATGTCAAACCCATGGTAAATAGAGCATATACACATGTATGCATGTATGTGCTAAAACATCTCAGCGAAAACTGTCCTTGCAGGAGATTTTCCTTGAAATGTACTCACGATAAGTTTTTTTTACCAGTAAAATGACTTCCTCTACCTTTATTTTATCACTTAAAGGTTCTTAAAACAGTATTTTGTAAATCTTTAATTGTGCCCCGAAATACCCCGTCATTTAATTTATCACTTTAAAGTTTCTTAAAACAGTCTTTACGTACCCTTTAAATACATTGCTTAACTTAAAGGATAGTTTACATTACCTTTAAGGGACATTTAATGCGCCAAACGTCTTAAAGATGTCTATCCTGTCCTTAAAAAAAGAGTCTTTACTGAAGCTTTAAGTGTATCACTTAAAGTTTCTTAAAAGTGCACCTAACCCCAAAATTTTTTCTTCGCTTAAATAAATCTACATGTAATTCGAAGCATTTCTGCGAAAAAAATTTTGGATTCGGTTGAATCCTCGATTTTCTATGCTCTGCTGAAGTCACGTTCGATGTGTTGCACGACCGCGTATAGGGAGTCTGGAGTCTGGTGCCGAGTTATGACGTCTACTCGGGAACCACACAATATAGCGCCTCTGTCATTTCTCTGTATTTGTTTGGGATAATTGAACATAAAAGGGATAATTTCTATGTCTTTTGGGACTTAAACTGAATAATTTTGTTTCGAAATTGTGCGTTCTTCATCTTCGGAGTCAAAGTTAAGTTTCGATTCGAATTACTCCGAAATAAACTTCATTTCTGAAGTAGAAATTGAGCTCGAATACTGCGCGTGATTTATACATAAATATGCGTTCCTCAATCAATACTTCAAGCGGCAACGAGGAAGAAATCTTCGCAGATGAACCGCTTCGAGACCTGGAATGGACAAATAAATGTGAAAAGGAGGTCAAAGCGAATGAAGAGCCGAAAAGAAAGCTCAAGGACCGCTTAGATAGCACTGAAGAAGCCAGTCAATGGTAAGCAATATTCTTGTCACCTATAAACTTTGCCGGCTACTCCGACGAGCGTTTTAGACATTTATATTTTTGCTTTTGCGAGTATGCATTTCGTAAAGCAATGGTTATTCTGTTAAATGCCAGCTTTTCTCCATTTAATGTTTGCAACAGCCAAGTAACCGTCGCCGTTGTAAGAATTCTCGCTCGAGGCTTTTGTTTAGATGCTTTCGTAGATGTCTGTTTAGCGAGATTACAGTTTACCAATATGCCATCCAATAAAGCTTGTTTTGGCTCAGTTCTATTTAAGTATTGGTCCATACTTAAAGGTCGTCTATCGAGAGTTTATAGAGAAGTGTATTAAGAGTTGCTTGAGGCGCAGCCATGAGGCAGTCGATCGATTGAAAATCGGCTTGCTCGCGCGCGGGCCTGAAAATGTAAGCCGCAGAAAACAAACTGAACGGAAACAAGCCACATCACTACAGTTTTGACATCCAGAAACGTTTGTCGTTACTACTCCAAAAAACTACCATAGTGAATCAAGTTAATTTTCAAGTAAAAACCGTGAAATAAATGACTTTTTCTTCCTCGATAAGCGAAGTGGGTATGTTCCCTCGGTGGTCCGCATTGATACCCATTGATGTTACGATCTGCATGTACACACGGCTGCCGCACTGCTTATTTCCCGGCCTCAGAAAAAAAACTTTTAGAGTCAAAATATTTTGTCATTTTTCTTATTTAGTCAATCGAAAGAAATTCGTCTTTGACTTACCTCAAAAATTCCTGAATTGCTTCGCACAAGGAAGAAATGTTGACGCCATACAGTTGCGCGATACTACGGATGAACGCTCGGATTCCACGCTCGTGCTACTGAATTTTGCCGGCTATGTCATTGGTAGAGATAACATCTCGGTAACATTTGGTCGAATTGCTAGTTGACTTCGACAGGGTAGATTTGAAAATAGCCTTAGGGAGTCTACTGGAAGTGCGCGGACAAACTCCAGAGTTCTCAAATTTATGACTCTCCGCACAGTCCCACTTCGCTCATTTGAGTTTACAAAATCCACCGTCTTTTTCGTATGTTCTCGACCATCGCTTTAAAATGGTATAGTATACCTTTATCTAAATCTGGCGTGCTGCTGCAACGCCCAATGATGCACCTGGAAGGCGTTTCTACGCACTTTTCGAATGTGTATCGCATCTTTCTGAAGTAAATGAGTGGACGCGAAGGATCGAACGTTCCCGAGTAGACGTCACACAGCCGCTAGAACTCATTCCCCTCAAACGCGGCCGTGCAACAAAATGGCGTCGTTTTAGGTGCAATTTTGGAGACTTTGTCGGGGCACAGAAAATCGAGGATTCAACCAAATCGAAACATTTCTTCGCATTTAAGTTTCAAATTATAAGTAAATTCATTTAAACGAATAAAAAATTTTGGGGTTGGGTGCACTTTAACTTAAAGGATAGTTTACATTACCCAGTTAAGTGACATTTAATGTGTCAAAGCGTCTTAAAGATTTCTTTCCTGTCCTTTAATTCGTCACTTAAAGCTCTTAAAGCAGTCTTTACTGAAGCTTTAAGTGTATTGCTTAAAGACACTTAAAATGGTTCATTAAGGGGCTTAAGTGATCCTCTAACGAACATTTAAGGTATTTAAGACGAACTTAAAGATCAAGGAAATGATTCTTTACTGTATCTTTAAGTTAACTTTAACAAACCTTAAAGTTGTCATTTCGTCCTGTGATATATGTTGAGGGACCCTGGCGATTTCCTTCAAGATGCTCTCCAGATGTCTCCCCAGCACCTTCAGACTGTGGTTGCTCGTGGTGTATAGGCACCGCGACCATCCTTTCAGATCCGGACGCTACTTGTAATTCTGGAACATTAAGGAAATGACTTGAGCTAATGGTTTTTCCACCGTGTGAATAGCTTTCCCTAGAGTTGCTGAGAAGAAGAGTTAAGTTATCTGCAAGTAAAAATAAAAATATCCTTAGGCAACTGTCTTTGGTGGTGATTGGGGACTAACATAATCCATTAACGTCAAGAGTGTGAAAGGAGACTGATATGAAAAAGCAGGCGCCATCCCAAACGTTGTTGGTGAAAGTTGAAAATGGAACGCAAAGAAATTGTCATGCTGTAGATGAAGAGTCCTCTAAAGAACAGTTAGTGGCTCCAAGAGATGTGCATTGGTCTATATTATCACGTGAGACAAATGCCGCCACATTACTAAACTAAGGGCCGCCACAGACCAGAGAGATAGTTGTCGACAAATATTTAGTTTGTCGATAACAAAAAAGCCAGTTTGTGAAGCTAGTTACAAGAACTGGGTCAAAATTTGCAATATCGATCTAGGGTTCTTAGAGCAGGTTGTCTCAGACAACTGTGAGGCACATGTACAACTTGCGAAGGCAATATAGAGTGAAATGGTTAGACTACAGGGAAAAGTAGGCTTGATTCCCGAGGCTCGATTACCAGCCGCTGTTCGTGAACCCACGCTCAGACCGAACGCTAGAGAGCGGCGGAAATCGAGGCAATCTGGGAAACTCTGATCTGTATACGAAAGTATCAAAAGGATTACGAGCTGGGTCAACTATTTCACACATCCCTCGTCCTATTATCCAATTCCCGACAATTCTATTTCATTGAAGGAAATTTCAATACTTCCCCATCTTGGTAAAGCAAGGCACATGGATTCTAATCAAACGCAAATGATGAAGGAATGGGCAGTGCTGCATGGTCAGGCAAGAAACGACCAAGTTCAAAGCTGGCACCTTACCTCTAAATATGTACCGTCCATTCCTTTCAGACTACCCCAAGGAAAGGTTAACCTATTCCAGAATCACATGCCAGACGCACCAATTATCGTCCATGAAGAGAAAGAGAACGAAGAAGAGGAAGAGGAGCAAGAGCAAGAATAAAACGGATTGACTAGCAATCACCAGGATGAAGAATATGACACGGATAGTGATCATGGACATGCAGTGGATGATGATAATGATGATGGTGATACACTGACATTCATGAGGGCAGTAACAACTCGAAGTGGACGAGCTGTGCGAGTGAGATTTTTTTCATAAGATGCACACGCCACTCCAGTAAAGATTAACTGAAGCAAAGCACGCTATTGGAAAAACGTGATTAGAGGTCTTTTCCGTTACTACGTTAACTGCTTTTGTAACTGTTTGGACCAGTATTTCCGAGAATCGTGAAAACGATTTTTTTGGCTGTGTGATTCGTGGCTTCGTGAACAAGACCCCCCCCCCCCCCCCCCCCTCTTTGACTTAAATGGATTACTATAGCACCCCCAAATATTGTAACAAAAGCCTTTCGCTCCCCGGTTAGCCTATTATAGCAACCCGGTTAGCCTACTGACTCCCGGTTAGCGGGTAACGTCTAATCTGACTTTGGTGTATCCATTCTAGTCAAGACCAAAATCTAAATGCTACCAAGAACACAAACATGCCCGGATTCAAGGAGCCGAAGCTTAAGAAATTCAATCAATCACACGGCCATTATTTCGTAAGCTTACCTAGTTTTTGATTCACATGTTGGAACTGATCTTTGACATCTAACGTGGCATTATCTTTGACATCTAAAGTGGCATTAATCTGTTGGAGCTTATCTTTGATATCTACAATAACCAGGTGCTGATCTTTGGCATTTATATTCATCTGTTGGAGCTGATCTTCTACTCGCTCCATAGAATCTTTGACATCCATGTCCTTCTTGTACCACAATTGCAGCTCATCCACATATCTCTGTGCTTCTAGCGTCAGAGGATCATGAAGTAATTTCTCAATGGACGTCTTCCATTCATCTCTCTTTGTATTACTAATAGATCCAGCAATTCGCAAAAGAGCGTCGCTGATTTCCTTCCAAAGATGACAGAACGTAGAGTAGGTAATTTCCATTTTATGGTTGTGCCCATAAACGGTATTGCGGTAGTATTTTATCCGCACTAAATCTGCTTCAAGACTGTGGTCTGTACTAGTTGGCAGATTGACCCATCCGGTGGAAGGAGTTGTAAGGTTACATATTGTCCTTAACAATCTGAAAGTTAAAGTGATATCGAAATCGGTGGACTCACCAAACATACCAGGGGACGGGTAGAGGCAATCCCACTCTGGCTTGGACATTTTTGCTTTCTTCAGCTGGGCCTGTGTAGCAGGGTCACCTAACTTTAATGGAAGATCAGTGGGTGAGTGAAAATAATCAAACGTTTCCTTTAAAAGCCTGACACCTCCACACATCAAAAGACGATTCAACCGCTGAAAGTATTCTTTTCCCTTCGTTGCCCGCAATGTGGCGAACGCCATGTCCTGACACTGCTGATCAAACCAGAGACAGTTTTAGTCATAAAACGTTAAAGGACAACGTCACTCCAGAAAGCGCATTTTTTTCTTACTACCATTAAAAAGTAAATATAAAGATGAATTACTGACCGTAGTTTGAAGTTCCAAAGAGCCTCATAAACTCGCGAAATTTCCCTTCAAAATGTCGAAAAATTCGATTTCGGCCACCGCCATTTTGAAGACTACTCAGCAACATAATCGTGTCGTCATTCCGTCCAACCTGAATTGGCGGGAAGAGCTGTGATATTTGAATACAGTTGCTCTCTTATCTCCTATCGCGGCGGAGTTCAACTAGCTATTTCTTGCAAGATCTTTTCAATTAATATAACGGCAAACGATGAAATGTAATGTGACCTGTTACAACAGCTTGGAGCTGCACAAGAGGCCGCATTGTGGACTCAAAACACCGAACGAAGGCACACCAAAACAGAAACTGTATTCAAATCTCACAGCGCTTTCCGCCAATTCAGGTTGGACGGGATGACGTCACGATTATGCGGCCAGGTTGCTGAGTAGTCTTCAAAATGGTGGCGGCCGAAGTCGAATTTTTCGACACTTTGAAGGCAAATTTCGCAAGGTTATGAGGCTCTTTGGAACTTCAAACTACGGTCAGTAATTAGTCTTCATATTTACGTTTTAATGGTAGTGAGAAAAAAATGCGCTTTCTGGAGTGGCCTTGTCCTTTAAGGCGGGGTCCACCTCAATGCCATTTTACATGGGTTTTAGTCCGTGAGCCAGAACCCCAAATTTTGGGCGCCAGTACTAACTTAGGGGAATAATTCTCATGGTCATTTTTGCAAGGTATAGATTAGTAGAGTTGCAAAAAATGTGATAGCATTGCTCTGGTGGTAGCTTTGTATTAATGTATGCCTTCTTTACCATGTGTGCCTATGTTAGGCACCTAATTAACACAACCACTGATTTTGAGGTTATTGACGTAATATGAATAGTTTAAAAATGCAGCTCAAAGTGTACCATTTTACTACTAAAGCAATGTCTTGAAGATAAATAAATGTGTCTTCACTTTTTGGTACTCTTGGGAGACTGGGCCTAGATTTTACTCTGTATCAGTCCCTAAAAGTGGTCAGGTTATTTTCAAGATGGCAGCTGGATAAACGTCAGGTAAAAATTGATCATTTTTAATGCCTTTAGATGGTAAATTTTATATCAGACACTTTCAATATAAGTGCTAAACACACAATATAAATGCTAAACATTACTTTTTGTACTGCCCAAGTTTTGCTGCTCTGGCGCGTTATTTTGTTTGCCTCAACTGCACACTGGTTGGGAGATGGGTGGCTGTTAGCACCTGACAAGAAAAACATTGATTGGCTTTTAAATGGTGTGCCTGATATCGACTTTCAAATTAATGTAAATTTGTTCAAATCTGTTCAGTCCTTTATCTCCCAATCAAACCGCTTTTCTTAATTTTGTTCCATTTTTTGTGTGGTTTTGCTTGTAGCTGTCCTTTTAATTCTTTTTTATTTTGTTATACTTGTCTTTATCTGATTGTGTGTTATTGTAATGTGAAACAACGTAAGCTCTCTGGATGAGCATCTGCTCTTAGAGCAAATGTTGAGACGAAATATTGTTTAAATAAAAAAATATAGAGAGAAGTTGTCGATTGCTTTAGGACCTTTTGGGTTTAAGAATTTGTGGAAAATTTGACTGAATATGGAATAGCAACAAGTTTTTAAGCACGCATAATTGGGTACCTATACGAGTCTTTGCTTTGTGAATCCTATCTTCGCCAAATAAAATTTAAACAAAAAGGAGGTGTATTAGTTGTCTAGGCAAGTGATATCCCCTGTAGATATTAGGTGAAGGGCTGCGATCATTGAACTGGCTTCCTATTAAAGAGAGACTCATATTGAATGATGCAACTATGATGCACAAGTGCATCAACAACTTTGTCCCAGACTACCTTGCAAATAAGTTCAAATTACGTTCCCAGGTCCACGACAGACAAACTCGATCGTCTAGTACCCTGGACATACCCTTTTGCCGCCTATCAACTGGTCAGCGCTCTTTTGCTTACAGAGGGGCAAAACTCTGGAATTCCTTAAACAGTAATATTAAGTCTTTAAAATGTCCTAAGAATTTTAAGCGTCATCTTGCTAATTTGTTATTAGATTAATTTCCTACATTTGTAATATTTTTAATATATTTATTGTAATTACTATATTATTGTATTTATATTCTTAATTAATTTAAATTTGTATTTGATGCTGAAAAACCCACTTAGGGAGCTTCAATAAAGTATGTATGTATGTATGTATGTATGTATGTATGTGTAGTAACTTTGTGCCATCAGATGTAGATACAGTCTGTAAGCCTATAAAAGTATATTCGATGATTCTGACTTGGCCTCGAGAAAATTATATTGTCACTTTTACTGTGAATCGTTTAACACAATAGAGCTATTCCCAAAACTGCTGGTTTTCTTAACTGTATCTTTTTCCAGTTTCGGGTACATATTCTCAATATTCAAAAGACTCTTGAGAGAGAGTACACTTGCTATAACAGATTTGAGTGTATATTAGAATACAACTGTGGTGTATTTATTTGGTTTATTTCACCAGCACAGTTAAAATGACTTATTTGCTATGAAAAGTGTTGTGTTGCTGGTGATAGTTCTGAGCAACAGCCTATAGTAGACAAGTGGATTAGCATTAGTAAAAACAATTCTCACTCTGTGACAAGGGCAACCAATCCTGCTCTTAAGATGGAACATCTTTTATTAGCAGGGCTGCCAAGATGACACATCTTTTGCCAGTTCGTGTATGCTCTTGTCACAAGAAATAAACGTGCCCGCTAAGTTGGTGAAAAACAACAAAAAATAATTATGTCGCATCAACAGAGAGAAGGCTTTGGTAAGAAACATATGCATGTATTATAAAGAAAAGTTAATGAGCTAGTTAACCAGAAGTTAAGTCACAAGAACCACAGTCTTCTCACAGGAATAATGATTGAGAAGAGAAACAATTCAACAATAATTGAAATTCAGTCTTGGCATATGTATTTTTCTGACTTTGTGACAAGGGCAGCCAATCCTGCTATTAAGATGGCACATGTTTTATTAGCAGGGCTGCCAAGATTACACATCTTTTGCCAGTTTGTGTATGCTCTTGTCACAAGAAATAAATGTGCCTCAACAACAATTAATAACGACACATTATCAACAAAAAGAGAAGGCTTTGGTTAGAAATATATGCATGCATGTATCAGGATAATGGCTTGAAACTACTGGTTAGTCCACTGGTGTGGTGGGAAGACATACAAAGACTGAGACACATGTCTCAATTGCAGCAATCATAATTAAAGTTAGAACGAGCGCCCGTTGCCATTTGAATTAGTTGAATTATTTTTGTACCACGTACGACAGAAAGCTACAGAAGACCTTCAACTTGTTCAGTAAACGCTGTAAACGTACAGGCGTTGAAGTGCTCACCAAGCTCCTTGCAGTGATCGCGCTATTTCATTAAAATTCTACATTTTTACCAGCTGCTTTACTCGACCGCTTCGCTAGGCGAATTTTCCTTGCATTCAGTCAAATCTGGCCGTGCGATGTTTATCATTGCCGGTTGTACATTAGCGATGCAGTTTTATAAAGTACCAGTAGCCGACTTTGGAAATTGAAAATCGAGACACGTTTACTGGGTTTATTACGACTTGATGGCATTTATAAGTCGGTCTTTACGTCTGTGATGTTCTGGTTTACATTCAATAATTTCTGTCATGAAGCAGAGAGCTTATGACGCCTTGCAGTAAGCATACGTGATGGAACCTGGAGCGCCACCAGACACTCCAGAAAAACCTCTCACAAATCCTTAGAAAAGTTTTCTATGGATTTGTATAGGACCCCAGGAGGTACTTACAGTGCGCGCGGTTTCCGTCCTATCATGAAAGAGAAGCTCATTCAATTCAAACATTTTTGAATACATCAGAACTGACATAATTTCCAACAAAAAGATCACACCAATCACTTCTTTGACCGCAAAACTGGAATATTTTATGTCAGCATGAGGAGTTAAACTGATGACTGACTCCACAAGGAAGCACATTCGCAGGAGACTGGAATCGGAGCTGGGGGATTCAGTAGATATTTTTCAAAATGACAAGGGAAAGTTGGTGATGGTTCCTGAAAGTGTATCATTAAAGGACGTTGTATTGTAAAATCAAACTCTACAGAGAGAGCTCAATGTTTGGAAGGCCAATTCGACCGATTTCAATATGATCATAGATCAGACGTCCTCATTGATTCGATCAGCCATTAGACAGGACAAGACATGCACCCTCTGACCATACCATCCATCTGATGTGAAGAATCACGGTCATATCTCCATACCAAATCACCTAGAACGATTTCTTGTTGGGCTTATCACTGGAGATCCTGACACCAAGAATCGAACACAAAGGGTCACCACTCTGGTCCAGTCTTTTAGCCGGGACATAATATTATACACTGTGGCATGTGGACAACATAAGCCCCCAAAACATTTACTGCTTCCTTGTGCAGTTAAAACACTTACTGGATACGTTGAGATTATCCGGACATTGAACAACCTTGGGCATGGGGTTTCTTAATACTCTCAGATGGAAGAGAACGATACTGCTCTGTGTCTCCAAAAGTTAGCAGTAGGCCTAAACCAGAGAGTTGTGCTTCCAGCCTCCATAAAGCCTCACGTGTTCAACAATCTTGCATGGGACAATATAGATCGCCTTGAAGAGACTCTCACTGGAAATGGTACGTCACATCGAGTCAATGGCATAGCAGTACAGGCCAAGGTCTATGCACCAGATCTCCCCAGAGGTGAACTTCCACGTGTCGAGAAAACTAAAGCAGAGAACCCTCGCCATTGAGCACCAGGAGTTAGAAGTTTATGTGGCCAGTACACGTGTGGGATCAAGTGTCAGTTTCAGAAGATGTTGTTGACGAGTATTTGCCCACCATAAATACACCAGCCACAGAGTTGACCACAGTGTTTGAAATCCTCAACCAGTCGGAACTCATCAGGAAGGAACTCTCTCTGCAAACAATGGTAGTAGTAATGGACCAAGCGCTCTTTACAAAAGCCGCCGAAATTACCTAGAAGCACAAAGAGCGCTTCTCCAGGATGGGAACATTCCACACCATCTGTAATGCCTTAAGCATCCTTGGAAAACGTTTTGGAGATGCCGGTCTAAGGGACATATGTATAGAAGCTGAGTTAGTGGCTGAAGGGTCCGTCAATGGTGGTCTTTACGGAAAACACTACAACCGTGCTGTCAGAGTCCACAAGTACATCTACGAGGCCTTGATGAGACTGGCGTGGGAAGAGTTTACACACTGGGTAGAGGACAATGTTCATGAGAGAAGTACTGTGATCAAGTCAATCTTGGAGGAGGTAAACAGAATGGTTTGCGAGTTGGACCAGCACCAATTAAACAATCTGCTGCAAAGTCCACTCATAGCTGAGCTTATGACCCTGTGGAAAGACTTCTTGGAACACCTCTGCCATAACAATGGAGAAGTATCGGCATACTTGATGTCATACATTGACATGGTAGACAATGTGGTACTTGGCCTTCTGCGTGCTTCCCGCGTGGGAAACTGGGATTTGCATCTCAATGCCATAAGAACTCTGATCCCATTGTGCTTTGCTTACGATAAGGTGAACTATGCCCGTTATCTGTCACCATACCTTGCTCAGATGACTAATCTCCCAGAGCAGAATGCAGACGTGTATGCAGCCTTCAAGAATGGTCAATTCTCAGTTCAGATTTCTAGCAACAATCCCTTTGGACGGATCCCTGTTGACCAAGCCACTGAGGTTACAATTAATAAGGACACGCAAACTGCTGGAGGTATAACTGGATTCAGCCTCAAAGCTTCATCTGTCAAACGGTACTACTTAACAGCTGAGCACAGCAGTGTATTTCTGGGACAGTTAAGAGCAATGGTACAAGGTAACAACACTGGCCTCCACCACGCAGAACTACAGCAACCATGGATTCAAAAAGATGCGAAAGCAGTGTCAGCAGTTATTGACCTCGTCAGTGGCTGGATCAAGCCATTTGCTGAGAAACAAGACCTCATTTACATCTCTACTGCAAAAGCAGCCCCCACGTATATCAGCTCCGATCTTATGAAAACGTATGAAATCGGTGAGCAAAGCTATGCCACATCATCACATCATGTGTAAGCAGAAGCAAGTGAAATCAAGTGGGAGGGCAATCATCTTGAAAGCAGACAGGTCTCTTTTTGGTCGGATTATAGTGATGGCCCAAGCACGCAGTCTCCTGATAGAAGCCATACCATTTTACGTATTTATAATTCCACGTTCACGTTTTAACGAGCTTCTTTGGCTCCTGTTTAATTTGATACGTGGTTAAATAAAGTATTGTATTGTACGTATTGTAGATTATCCTCTGTCATCCCCTTGATCCACTTCCCTGGGCTCTGTCGACACCAGACGGATTACTGAGGAAGACCAACAAAGCCACTTTAGCCACAATGTTGCAGAGAAATGTGACAGCAGTTGAGCAACTTCCAAAGAACTGTGCTTCAGTGGGATGAGTTTAGTCCAAAGAGTGAGATATCGAGAGATATCGCCACTTCAGTTTTTGTCCGTGGCCTTAGGAAGCTAGAGTAACATAGTCGACGTTATATTTGACACTTACTGTGAGAACTCCATTAAGGACACAATGTGAGATCGTTACGAGGCGAAGAGAGTGGTCACCAGTTAAGCTTCAGGGTATCACTGGCACAATGATCGTTAGGCAGGGGAGAAATGCCCTTACATGAGTCAAAAACAAAAGCAGTCTCATTACCTTCATAGTTTGTGAATGGAGGAAGGCCGAGTTCAGAGAGAAGCTAAAGGAGAAAGTTTTATATGCCACTGTGAGTGACAGATGCTGCTTACATCTGAGGGCAGTAATGAGGTGCCAGCTCTCCAGTGCCAGCAGGAAGAGGCGGACGGGCGCCTACTTCTCCACGGTGCACATGCTGCCGAAGGGGGATGCCAAGGTGAAGTTATCTGCTCAGAGGACACTGATGTCTTCATTATTTCTTTGGCTTTCGACGACAATATAGGAGCCTCTCGTTGTTCCAGAAATGTGGCACGAGAACCCGGACAAGGGTTGTTGGTATCAGGAAAGTCGCTTCAACTCTCGGCATTGATATCTGCAGGACGCTAGTTGACATGCATGCATTCACAGGCTGTGACACTGTTAGTGCCTTTGCAGGAAAGGGAAGGCAAATGCCCTGAAATTATTGACCACCGACAAGAATTGTCGGGACACATTATTGAGCAGTTGGTACTAGACTGGATGGATGGTCAGCCAGCACCTGAAGCCGTCATTGATCCTCTTGCCTGCAACTGTTCAAGGAAGTGTACACTACCGAAATGTGAGTGTATGGCAAATGGACTCAAATGTACCGACATGTGTAAACTGGCAGACTGCGAGAACCAGCCATCCATCTCAGACAGCGAAGACAGTTCAGATGAAGATGGGGATGAGGATGAGGATGATGACGAGCTGGATGACAATTATTAGAATCATCGTTAGTATAAGTCTATTTTATGGATGAGCTATAAATACGAACAGGACAAATGATTTTGTGTTAAGGTCACGTGACCTGTTTGCAAATTATCAATTTTAAGATAAATCTAGGAAAACGTACCATCTAATCAGAGGTTCAACGAAGTACCACAATGGTCTCTAAACAATACCTTAGTCATCAATTAGAGACCTTGTGATCTATTTAACCTTAGAATCTGAAGATCAGTATTTATGCAAATTAGGTATCTGGCACTGGCCAACACAAGAAGTCCAAGAAGGCATAAAAAATTAAAGATACCCCTGATGCAATGCTATCACACATTTCAAACTCTAGAGGTCAGCACCTTTCCAAAAATCACTACGAGTATTATTCGTCTCAGATGGTATTGGCTCAAGTGCACTTATGAGCCCACAGGCAGCCCAAGCTCTGTATTAGATTACCGGGACGTGACCCTTGAGCGGTATTGTGTTACAAAGATGCGATTTATAAGGGTTTGTATGGGAAATCAACGGTTTTGTTATAAAAGGTAAAAATTCAATTGACTTACCCTGTTGCTGTGTTGTATTCTCTGTTGTCTGCCCGCTTCTCAGGCCGATTTGACGCGATTTCAGCGAGTTATCATTTTGGGGGTTTCCACTGCTAAGAGAACTACAAGGCCGAACTCTCGATTTCGCCTGACGGGGGTAGCCAGTGGCCAGTTGTTGACATATATCTGCTCCCGAGAATTTCATCATGGAAACTTGTGCAAATTTCTACAGATCTTCCCTGTGGTCTTAGCAGCTGTAAAGGACTAAAATCCAGAATTTGGATATTTCCAGGAGACCCCGAGAGCAGATAGGTTTGCTTTTCGACAACTGGCCACTGACTACCCCCGTCAGTTAATTAAAGTCACCCGATACCGTAATGTCCAAGACAACTTGGACAAGCCTATTTCGAATTTCTGAAGCGAAGCTTACTCGAAACAAATGCTTCGTAGCGAACGCGTTATGGATGGAATTGCGTAGGGAGTGAACTGACAGGCATCTCTGGCATCTCTGCTTTGATTCTATGTAGTAATTGGGGCAGCGGGGTTATTTTCAGTGGATTTATTCGCTTCGAGCGGCGGGCACTCCGAAATCGAGAGTTTTGCCTTGTAGTTCTCTTAGCAGTGGAAACCCAAAAAACGATAACTCGCTGAAATCGCGTCAAATCGGCCTGAGAAGCGGGCAGACAACAGAGAATACAACACAGCAACAGGGTAAGTCAATTTTATTCATAAAACATTGATTTCGAATTTTTACCTTTTATAACAAAATCGTTGATTTCCCATACAAACCCTTATAAATCGCATCTTTGTAACACAATACCGCTCAAAAGTCACGTCCCGGTAATCTAATACAGAGCTTGGGCTGCCTGTGATGAGCCCTAGTGTGAACCGGCCTACTATTTCCATTGTTTTCTTTTGTTTAGTTTTGACTATTTAGCACTGTTAGATTTTGTTTCACGGGTTAAATGAAATCACTCTAGTATGGAAATATTTATGCTATTATTTTAGTTGTTTGGGCAGGGACTCTGTAAAGTGCGGAAACGGACGGCGGATGGCGGACGGCGGATGGCGGAAAGCGGACGGCGGACGGTGGACGGCGGACGGCGGACGGCGGACGGCGGATGGCGGATGGCGGATGGCGGAAAATAATAAAAATAATAATATTTAAATTAAATACACAAAAAAATGATTGAAATAAAAAAATAATTAAATAAATAAACAAAAAATAATAAATGCCGAATTAATGAGAACTAAAGCAATGCATGTGGTACAAATAAAATATAATTGTGCGTTGAAATTACTCATGCAAGACATGCATCAAGCATCGACAAATCGAGAATAACTTTCATCAATCGCGAACGGATTGCGTTACAGTGTATTCATTTCAAACTACCAAATTTAACTCGAATATTCAACCGTAGCTTAATACATTCGAATGTCGAATGTTGATTTGATTAATGACAAAATATCTCTTTCCATCCCCGTGAGAGAGGTGATAGTAATTCTGGAAAACAACGCAGAAATTTGAGTGATTTGATTAAAAATTCGAGTTAAATTGGAAGTTTTTGCATGAGACAGGAGCCGAGGAGCGTGCACGAAGAATGTCTGCTGTCGCAATTCGAGTCAGATGATTTTTTTTTTCGATCACAATAGCAAGTTAGCTGTCAACTGTCTGATTGAATGAAAAGCCATCGCAGTCTTTTTCGTCTTTTTCCAGATTTACTAGCACCTCGGCTCACGGGGATGGAAAGAGATATAATCAACATTCGATATTGAATATTCGAGTTAAATTTGGTAGTTTGAAATGAATACACTGTAACGCAACCGTTCGCGATTGATGAAAGTTATTCTCGATTTGTCGATGGCTTGATGCATGTCTCGCATGAGTAATATCAACGCACAATTATATTTTATTTGTACCACATGCATTGCTTTAATTCTCATTAATTCGGCATTTATTATTTTTTGTTTATTTATTTTAATAATTTTTTTATTTCAATTATTTTTTTTTTGTATTTATTTTAAATATTATTATTTTTATTATTTTCCGCCATCCGCCATCCGCCGTCCGCCATCCGCCATCCGCCGTCCGCCGTCCGCTTTCCGCCATCCGCCATCCGCCATCCGCCGTCCGCCATCCGCCGTCCGTTTCCTCACTTTACAGAGTCCCGTTTGGGCTAGATGAAAATTACAATAATTCTGGTTGACCCTGCGTAAATAAAGTGATTTATCTTATCCGCTCGTGATCCATCGAGCCAACTGCACTTCTAGCTACTTCTGGGAAATGGTTTGTTTAAACATGCAGTTTCTTAGAGTGATTCACTTTTAATAATTAACCCGTGAAACAATATCTAACATATAGAATTGTTTTTGAATTCGTGATCACGTCTTTCAATTCTTTGAATGTCAAACAAACAAATTTTGAAATTTGCCAATGTTGAAATTATTACGAATTTGTATCGTGTAGTGTTGTTCCCACGGATCAACAAGTAACAAGCTGTTGTAATTTCTGTTGGTAATTGGATCAGTTGCAACGTATTGGTGCTGCCCCGGTTTGAGATGGAGGTTCGTACAATAATATTTAGCTCATTAGCATGAATCAAACCGTAATAAAGCCGCACTCGAGCCAAACTATAAGGCCCACACTGTCGGAGCTTATCCCGGTATCTGTAGCATGAAGCCGACTAAGACTGTATTGCTAGTCTATCGCAGTTTACTCCCCATCATTTTGTGTCCGGTACCCATTTATACTCCTGCGTGGAGAGAGGCATCAGTAGTGTCTTGCCCGGGGTCTTGCCCAAGAACACAACACAATGATCCCGGCCAGCGCTCGAACCCGTACCACTGCATAAATAATTCAGTTTATTGTTATTTCAAACTTCACACTTTACTACTTCTCAAAGAACGCTATTGCGATTGAGATAATCTGGATAATTATTATTTTAGTTTTGTAAATTGTGCTATATAATTGTTTCATCGTGATCTCGTGTTCTCGTCGGCTTGTACTGATCATCATCATCAAATATTGTTTTCACCGTCATGTTGCATGCCGAACCGATTATTCACAGATTCACGCTATCGAGGTCTGTTTTGCTTCGTCATAATCTTCCTCGACCCAAATGCTTTATGAATGAAGTCAGAACTAAGTTGATTGTCTTGGTATATCTAACAATTATCGCATAAACGGCCTTTTTTACTTCAGCATTTCATAATTCATAGTTACCGCATTGCCTAATACAATCATGCATTCTTCTACAGAAAGACGCAATTGCTGTTTTCTTGGGAGTACGAAACGGAACAAGTTGTTTCGAATTGGTTGCAGACAACCGTTGAATTTCGTGATCACAAACTCAATCACCTGTTATACAATGATAGACCCATGATAAATTAACCCTGTTTTATAAATTTTTGGAAACGCATGTTGAATGAGCCGAACCATAACTACAACGCCTATTATGATTTTCTCGCCTTATATCGTAAAATTTCTCTCATATATCAGTGGCCCATTCTAATTAATAGACGGTAATGAACTTACCTTTAGGTCCTTTAGGAAAGCTGTTGCGTAAGCCTGTCGAGGGAAGTGTTTGGATTGTCAACTGGAGCTAATACGGCATCGAAATAATTCAGCATGTTCGAGCAGCGCGAATGATAGCTGTGGGAACAGACGAATAAAATAATGGTGGTTAGAAACGCGTGACAAAAATGGTGAAATTAACATATCAAAATCTGTTTACATTTTTCTGGGTACAAAGACACCGTGTAATCCGTGCTGACGAGTTACGAGTCCGCTGTTGCAGTGCTATCCGTCCGTAGTATAACTTGAAGCCAGACACTCCAAGGACATGTTGGTTTTCAAAACAGATAACTGAAACGAATAATACTTCTTGTGTCCGTCTTTATACTGAAACGAGCTAAAGCGACTGTTGGAATGGTTGGAATTTAAATTAATTCGAAATTTAAATTATCACGGAATACAAATATCCTTGGCAACAACTGAGCTGACTGCCTGGATACCTAAGATTGAGATTTACGTGCGAGACACCGCCTGGCGCCTAAGAAACCATTTTGAAATCTATTTCATCGAGAAATGCAGCTTCAAGTCTACAACGTTTTTTGAAGGTATGCCTGTTGAATTTCGTAAGGTATTTCTTGAGCGTGCTACAACAAAGCACATAAGATGCAAAATGAAGGGAACTTATGTGACGCGGGTCACCACGACGACTTCGGTGAATTAAATAGGTCGGTATTTCATAAAGAAGATAGCGTTTATATTTCCCTAACTCTGCTCGAAATATTCAGAATCTGTTTGGCCCATTCTAGTTCGATTCTTGTGCACAGTGCATGTCTTTCGACGCTGGGAGGCTGAGGAGATCGAGTCAACTCGACTCTAATTTCACAATAAGAGTATTAAAACACTGCTTCACCGTAAAATATCAATGTTTATATACTCATGCATATACTCGTCTGTTGCTAACTCAGTCAGTATCTTGAATATCAGTATCTTGATTTCCAGAATGTGTTTTATTCAAGCGTCGGTGGCAAATGTTGATCAACGTAGTGGATTGAACTGCGAAGTAATCATTGATGTTATGACTACTTCAGGTTTACTTCCGCGTTAGACTGTTCACCTTGTCCCAGCATTTTATGTTTTAATTGGAGTTAATATGGTTGCCAGTGCGAATACTATAACCAGGGCCACTAAGACAGCAAACACCAAACCTTGCAGGATGGAAACAATCCTTTCATCATTTTACCTGCGATTTGTGACCCGATTTCGTTGTCTGAGCGGCCCCGGTTACAGCAGTAGTCGAGCTGTAACATTCAACAATAACAATACACAAATCAAAATAAACGTGCAGCATTTCGCTACAGTCGCTCGATCCAATTCGGTGGTACGCTTCATAATGAAACTACATTGCTCATTTATTTTAATTTCACAGATTGACATCAGGCTAGGATGATAACTTTTGAAGTGTGCGGAGTTTCAGATTAACCAGTGCCACAAATTCAGTTAGGTCAGGAGATGTATTTATCGAGAAAAAATCGACTGATTAAAGATTAATTGTCCTATCGTTGAAACTCATTTTTAATGTTATCCCAATTTATATTTAGATATCCCTGTACTGTACCAGTTTTTGAATCAGGACAAGGAGAGCTTGGGATTCAAAGAGAATAATGGATGTGAGTTTGTGTCCGTCTATCATGACATTTTAAGTCTTATCTGCTAAATATTAACATACTATTGTTGTCTAACCAAGTTGACTGATCGTGAGAACAAATTTTGCTTTCAATCTCAGGTTTGGATTATTGGATACTATTTAACAATTAGATTATTCGCTCTCAATTTCCATGATGTGATAGTTGATGAGGCCGTAGGCCGAATCAACTATCACATCATAGAAATTGAGAGCGAATAATCTAATTGTTTTAGTAAAAATTATAACAATTGTCTAGCATTAACTCTAAGGCCCGGGTCGCACTTGCGGACAAGTTTTGAAATGTCCCAACATTTTCAAAAAAAATTGTTGGGACATGTTGTCCGAGACATCTCGTAGAGTAACAAAAGGTTTAGTTACTAGTACAATAGCTTTGCACGTGTTATAAACCTCTTGGGGCATTCCTCAGCTGTCCTCTGCAAAACAACGACGTGAAATGACCAAATTCTGGGCTTTGGGGAGAACAGCTTTGTCCTTCACAACATTATTAAAATCATGAAGTTGGTTCGACCTGTGACGATTACCACAGAAAATTAATAGAAACAAACGAAAAAAACAATGCATTGTTATTCGCATATTGTAAATCCAGTTTTGGTAGCGTAAACCATATTATACTGGCACACAGTCCTGGAGGCCGCGGTAAATTTGATTGAAATATATGGCAACACGTGCTTCAAAATGCAAATTTGTTATTCTCAGAGAAAAACACAATGGTTAATCAGCAAAGCATTGTTATCTGGAGTCACCTGGTGCGTGGGAAAGTGGCTTGTCCAGCCCCAGGGCAGGACTACGGCGCCTTTGAAGTTTTGTCCGTTTTGACAAAATTTGTCCGACTCGCAACAAGTAGGTCGCACTTGTTTTGCGATTATTGTATCATTCAAATTTCAAAACGTGCACACGTGCGACGCGGGCCAATCATAGGACTACGGCTTCTTTGTTATTTTATCTTTTTGGACAAGTTGTTCGTCCTGAAAACGTAGGTCGCACTCGTCTTTGCTATAATTGACGCTTAAATTGATGAAATCCACTAAAGTTACCAAACTTGTCCGCAAGTGCGCCCCGGGCCTAAATCTTCTTCTGAAACTTCGGAGAAACGAGAAGAAACCGCAATTTTGTAGACGACCTCCAGCCACTGCACACTAATGGTTGATAGTGTACGAGTAGATCAGCCAATCAGATTGTCTCATTTGCATTAGTATACTAGTAGATTTTTACTAAGATAGATTATGGACAACTTGCACGCGCCGTACATTCCACTTTGCTCGAAAAATAGCTTTAATCCTGATCTCATGATTCACTGAATCATCTTTTGTTTCATGTAAAATATATCGAAAGCAGTTGTCATTTATTTCTTAAATATTTAACCTACGTATTTATTCATTCATTCATTCATTCATTCATTCATTCATTCATTCATTCATTCATTCATTCATTCGTTCTTTCATTCATTCATTTGTTGGTTTGTTTGTTTGTTTGTCTGTCTTTGTTTTAATTTTTTTGTTTTGTTTCGTTTTGTTCAGTTTCTTTCGTTTAATTATTTGGCTTGTTTTTTTGCTTTGTTTATCTTCCTTTTCGTTCGTGGTTATTGCTTTTCTAACCTGATGCTGTCACCTGGTGATGTCTTAATAGTGGAGACAACGATTTCAGATGGAAGATGAGGAGGAGGCCTTAGCCAGAGCACTGGAGCTTTCACGTCTAGAGCAAGAAAATGATCAGAAAGCAAGTGGAGATCAGCCCTTACTCTCAAGGCAACCTGCTCATGAGGATTTGGTACGTGTAACAATTCTTGAATATATGACCACATTTTTTAAATCATTTGTTGTTGTTTTTTTTAATTAAGAAAGTACCCAATATCCTCTGGTAAGAGCTAAACTGTGGATAAGTTATATTTTTTTAATGTTAAGATATATTTTCTCTATGAACTGAAATGATAACAAAACGGGCTTCCATCGGAATTCTTCCCCCACTGATGAACAAAATCAGGCACTACTTCTATAAGCCATGAAAGCCTCGAATAATCATTTATTTTTAAAGGTAGAAAAAATATTTCAGACCTGACTGTAATAATGAATCAAAAACGGAACGATGATAGTTAGTTTAGACCATTTTTCAAGATGCACCGTACATGTACGTGACATAACTCCTTTTATTTAAAGCTAAAAGGGCCCTTATTAATTGATAATATGTTTTTTGGAAATTGCTAATATAAAGCTTCGTCTCATTTGCTTCTTAGAAGCAGGATTTCCGAATGCAGAGAGCTCAAAGGCATGAACAGCAGCACACATACGAGGCTAATCGAACTGGAGATGGGTTAAATGGCCAAGCTATACATTCAGCTTTCAGAGGTAGGTTAAAATAATTTTCTGTATTGCCAGTATGTACTGTATGGGAACTACAGTATTTAGAGCATGAACAAACCACAATTCGTTTTTGCCTTTGAAAGGGAGCATGGCTTCACAAACTCGAGGCCAAATGGCAACACCGCTTTGCCTCCCAAATAACTGCAAGTGGGATTCAAGATCAGGCCAGTACATCACAACAGGGGAGAAACGCTGCTCGCTGTATGTGGTGGAGGAAGCACTTGAAAATCTCAGGAAGATTAAAGGTAAATATGTCAATCATGTGTCAGTATTTGATGTCAATCCATTACTGCATGCACTAGATACAGCAGATGTCTTGTTAATCTACATCCAGTTTCAATTACTATCTATTGAAATATTTCGTAAAAATAACTGATTTGATTTGTTAAAAAGTTTCGGGAAAAAGGAAAAGGCTGCGTCAATTCTAGACGAGATCAGAAGACCCAAATGGGCCTATAGCATTGCAGCGACTAACAGTATTGCTCCCCCTCCTTGTATGAGATGCTGCTCCATCTATTTTCGAAGCAAACTCTAGCTATTGATATGAAGATAGTTCAGTTTCGATTTTGGCTCGCTAAGGAATAAACTAAGTTTCATTTCATGTGGCTAATGAGAGCTATTAAATAAAATTCAACTAGTAATAATAAATAGGTCATTCTAGCCTGCAATGCAGGCGGTTTGTGGGCTTGCAATTGCGATTGTTTATCTCCTTCGAGTGTTAAGCCGCCATCTTGGATTCGCAAAACGTGGAGAGTTGGGGCGAGTGAAAGAGGGCGAGGAAGGGGGCGGGGTTGGGGTTGGGGTTGGGGAGAGGTATTCGCCCCCCTCCCCCTCCCTCCTCCCTCGCCTTTCTGTCTGACTCCCTCTCCCTTCGTCGTTCTTTTGCACTCGCCCCAAGCCTCCAATATTTTCCTAATCCAAGATGGCGGCTCGATAAACACTCGATGGAATATTCAGCGCTCGCTCGCCCAAAATACGCCTATTTTGTAGACTAAGGTCATTCCAAACATAGCCCATGTATAATACTGTTTGTATCTATTAAAAAAAAAATTCATCGAGTGCACGTTTTGAAGTGCGATGACACTCTTTTGTTTCATGATACCTATAGGTCCCGTGTGCGTGGTTTCTATTGCCGGGCCGTACAGGAAAGGAAAGTCATATGTGCTGAGCGAAGCCTTTAGTCAACCACAAGTTTTTCCTATTGGTCATCATATGGAAGCTGAGACAATGGGAATCTGGTCATGGATTGTGCCGGGAAAGTTCAAGGTTTAATAATTAATATAATTACAAGCTGACGTCCGATCTCACCCCTGGGTTGAATTGTAAAGCGCATTTGGATATATACTATATAGAAAATACGCTATATAAATGTCATTACCATTACCATAATAATACGTTTTTAGAATGAAATTACAGCTTTTGAATGGGAATAATGGCTGCAAAGTAATTTATCATACAGGAGAGAGTGTTTCATCCGATTTCTAAACACCGAGAACAGAGTTGAAAAAACGACGCGTAGCGGGTTGTTTGGAAATCGTTGTTTGGAAATCACAAAAAAAGTAACATTCTTGAGTGTTTGATTTATCTTCGCAATCAAAAAAATGCTAAGGAGTAAACGAAAAAATAAAATCGTAAAAAATATATCGTAGTTAAGACAAGGTATCCAAACATATGTTACGGTTATGATTTAAAAGGAAAAATAAGCGATAAAAGGAGTTACTTGATGTTTCGACGGCTCCATGCCGGCATTTTCGAAAGTGGATGTACGAGACTGTCGATCTCGTACACCTACTTTTGAAAATAACGACATGGAGTCGTCGAAAAGTCAAATAACTCTTTTTTCGCTTATTTTTCTTTTAAAATGTTTGTCTAAATCTTCTGTTATAAGAAGGTTATGATTTCCTTTGTTTTAACTTTATGAATTATTAAGGATTTTGGGAACTAAATTTCCCTAACGCGGTATTGTTTTGATAAGGGTTCTAGGGGCCAGGAATTTACAGTGGTGCTGCTAGACTCTGAAGGAATTGACGCTGCATCCGGCGAAGGCCTTGATGACAACCAGATCTTCACTTTAACCGTTTTGCTGGCCTCAGTTCTAATTTACAATTCACAAGGTGTTCCAACCAGGCGGGATATTGAGGGATTGGAGTATCCTTGCTAAATAAATTAATAATGTCTTTGAAGTCAAATGAAATGATCAGTTGCAGTGTGTCATTTTTTTTCCGAATAATTCTAAAGCATTTACTAAACCATGATAAATGCTGGATGCATTAGCTCCTTAAAAACTATCCTGTTCTTATGAAAATATAATAATAATCCATACCATGTTTGTAATATCGAATAAAATATTCAAAAAAGCATGCAATATTGTAGGTATAATCCACAGTAATTTATGATTAAAAAGAATATTTCTTATCAACAGTAACAAGCAACATGAAACGTGTAATTCATAAGGAATAAATCTGCAAGAAATTATTACCTCCATCCGTGTTCTTGATTAATTTGATTGGATAATATTTCTTTAACATACATGCAGTTTTATTGTGAAATTGACCCAACGTATTGAGATGCGATCAACAACGGGACATAAGACCAGAAAAGTGCATCACAACTCAGAATATTTCCACAAAACCTTTCCTTACTTTATATGGTTACTTAGAGACGTTACACAAGCTATTCCACGAGACTGCGACAACATTAAGGAATACTTCTTAAAAAAAGTAAAGTTCCGAATTTACGAATCATAAAATTAATGTGATAATTAACAAATTGGAGGGCCCATTAAGCATTAGCGTTATTTTGAGTCAATCTGAGTCCCTACATTCAGAAATATTTTCTTCTGCATATTTTGCATATTTTAAGTTAATCTTATAATTGCAATACAATACAATACATTTATTTGCATTTCACTTTATAATTACAATCTCAAACCCTACTAAAACTTTACTTATTTCCCACCTTATTGAATTGTCTTTATTTACGTTTTATTTAATAAATCGATTCGTGTAAAATTTTGTCCGATATATTGATATGTTCTTTCTGTAGGTTTTTAAAGTCCAGGATTCGTCAGCTGTCGCTCAAGAAAGCGAGAAAGTAGCTGAAAGCATCTTAAGCTTCTTTCCTGGTTTTGAAGCTTTCACTTTACCTTCTCCCACAGTTGACCCCGAGATGTTGAAAAGTATTAACGACAATAAAGGTCATATCAACCCTTTATTCTTCAGTGGCTTAGAGCATTTCAAACGTTTGCTGAGGGACATTCTGGTTCCAAAAAACAGCTTCAATGATGGAGAACTTGTCACTGGAGAAGGTAGGAGAGATATCTTTCGTGACTTATATTTGCTCATTGTGTAGATGTGCCTGCAATGACGAATTATGTCGCATGCGAATCAAACCATTAATAACTCTATGTACAACGTACAGAGAGGCTTAGGCCCAGTTCAGACGCTGAAATTTTCATGAGCCAAATTTATTTCGAATTTGGGTCGATCCAAATTAAGAAAATCCCGCGTTTTGATTCAAAATCTGGAGTTACTGATTAGCCGAACGTTAATTCTCAGTTGAGTTATTATTAAGGCAAATCCCACAACCTAATATTTCTATAATACAAGGAGTTTGTAAAACACGGCATCCTATCACTAGAGGAGAGAATGATCAACGCCTGTAAAACGCCATTAGAGTGGTTCCCAAACGTGCCACTTACTCAACCAATCAGATGCAAAACCAAAGTCAGTCGCAACTTGGTCACACGCGTTTTCCCAGTTACGTGTATTTACTTCGAGCTTTCGTTGGTTTGCTTGGTTGTGATTTGTCATTGTAATTGATTTAAAACCGCTCAAAAAGTATAAATACTAGTCTGTTAAATTCCAATTGATCTCTGTTTAGGTCTCGCAGCACTTGTTCAACTGTACGTCCAGGCCATCAACACTCCTGGTGTTATTCCTAATGTTCAGAGCGCCTGGGACACATTTGTGGAGACGAAGTGTTCTGATGCTATGAGAGACGCACTGGATGCTTACGAAGTCGCGATGACGTCACAACTGAAGGATGAACTGCCTTGTGATAACGATCAGTTACGTGGGAGTCATGGGATCGCACTTGAGAACAGTGAAGGTTACTTTATGGCTGAAACAGCAGGAATTTCCACAAACACGATTGAGATGTACCTAAAAAAATTGAAGGTCAGATATAAATTGAAGGTCAACAAATAGTATTTTCTTTTTATATCGCTAACTCTCCCGAAGGATGTCAAAGTCAAGCAAATCATAACAAAATCCAAAAAACTGAGATAATAAAGAAAGAACAACAGTCGGACAAATAACTCATGGAGTTCTTAGAATGTGAAAAAACTGAAAATGAAAATATAAGTTATCCATCAAACCTTTGCTATTTGCCTGATATTTATGCAGCTAGCGGATGGAATGCACGGATTTGAAAAAAAAATGGAACGCACAGGTATTTGAAAAAAACAGGTGCGAATTACTACTTTATTTACCTCGTTCCAATACATTGCCGAACTTACCATTCGCCTCATTTCTTGTCATAAAATATGATTATTCTTTATTTAGGAATTCCTGAGTCAAAAGTTACACTCGTGGCAGGTCAAGAATGCGAAATTAACGAGAGAATTCTGCAACGACCTCCTCATACAGCTTAAACAAACCCATCTAGACCCAGTTCTTCAACAACTTCAGAGCCGAAAAGAAGGAGCCAAACTTTCGTTTGAAGACATCATTGGGGGATATAATCGGATTAAAGACGATTACAACAAGTCTGCAATCGGTGCCAAAGATGTCATTGCTGCAGTGTTTTTCGAGTTTCACCCAGTAAGTATAAAAACGTGTTTTCAAGATTATTTACAATACTTATCTTACTACTAATAAATCTTTAAGTCCTTGTAACGTGGAGCATTGTGTTATTTATTAGAACAATTAGAGCGTTTCCTTTCCAATCCTTGACTATTAGTTAATGGTTAAATACGATAGGAAAACAAATGCACTACTAATAAGTTATCCAGTGCTTTTCGTCTTCATAGCATAATTAGACAATAACAAAACGTGCAGTATTTACTCGTGATGTGATTACGAGATGGGTTTGGGCGAACTGGAGTTAAAGTTATTGTGAGCTCAAACCGTAGCTAGTAGTCTTTGAGTTGTCCTAAGCATACAGGCCCGTAGGGAGGGGGGGTGCGATGGGTGCGTCCGCACCCCTCCCCCCCCCCCCCCCCCCACGGGCTGTGGAGGTCCACCTATAGTGGACCGACGGTTCAAAAGAAAGTAGTGAAATAGTACTGCTTGTGCTCTAATTCGATAACCGACAGGTGTAGTTTGAAAATGAAGTCTGAATAAAAACAATCGCAGCTTTGAACGTGTTTACATATCGTCTTCATGGACAAAGACAACATCAAGCGAGTCATTTTTTCTTCATCTAAATCTTCACTTCTTTGGCCTAAAAAGTGTCTTTAATCGAAGGTCTGCAATATGTATTTTTAGTATTCTTTCATCGATATGTTCTTTAACTGAACAGTTCCCGAAATATTCATGTTTTTACGTTCGCTTTTGGCTCCCTGGTTTCATATCATACTGCCTTCAAAACGCACGAAATGCAGTCTCAGACAACCTAATCTTTCAAAATTTCCCGGGGGGCATGCGCCCGGATCCCCTAGTACCCCGCGCCTTCGGCGCTCGTACGATCCCAACTTTTCATCTCTAACGCACCCCCCCATTCAAAATCCTGTCTACGGGCCTGGCATATCATGTTTACATTTAGGACAGGCACGATGTCATAATCGTGTTAACAAAGCCTCGTGCAAACTCACTGGCCAAACAATAAGAGCGCGCTTTTTGTTTATAAACTAGAAACTAGTGTCGTGTCAATTTATATAAGAACATAGAAATTTCTAAGAACACTTGTGTCAGTCGCCCTGCTAATTTTAGTTTAACATTTCTTAGATCTTCCGTTAATGGTCTTTATATACACGTTATAACTTATACATGTTTTTATCTTTGCGCAGTAACTTCGGCCGGAATGTGAAGTCGAGATAACCTACTTCAATATGGTAAAAGTGGATTGACACTTTTTGGATCTATTTCAGGCACTGATGAAAGAGCAAGAGCAATACCTGGGACTGCTTGGACAACTCAAAGACTATGATGAAATGCTGACCCAAGAATTAGCAGCCAAGGCTTATCAAGAGCAGGAGAGGCAGAAGCTTGAGGTAAAGTTCACATCATTAGGGCAGACTTACAATATTTGTGTTATTACTGTTAAGTACTACTACCATTTTTCTAAATTGATTTTAGAAAACTACTGTTTGAGTTCTACCCTCAAAACTGTAATTTCTGATGATACGAACTAGTCAGAAATTATTATTCTGACGGCACGATAGAGAGGCTCGGATGTTGTCATGTGACCTCTCGGGATTATTTTTTAAAAGCTTTTAGTGGAAATATCAAGTAAAAAAAACTATTCAGTCTTCTGTTCCCGCGTTCTTCGCTTTATTTTCTTGGTGTTCATGTTTATTTTTTACCTGTCCTCCGAGGGTCAGTGCGGTTGCATAAGATCGTCATGGAGAATACGTTTTCACACATTTTTGGCCACACCTAAATAGTATTTTTAGTAATTTTTCGTGTCTGGTGTGGCAAAAATTTGAAGCTTTCATGCCTAGTTTAGCAGACATACCGATAAGTATTTATGTTATAATGTCTTCTAGTATTTAATATCAAAATGTATCAGGTTCATTGTGATCTGATTACTGACTGGCTCATACCCATAAATGAACTTTTCACATTAAATGGCTCGTGGTAGTGTAGTTAGAATTATAATGATAATATACCATTTTACAGTTGTGTACAGATAATTTCCGCGCGCCAAATGGAGGTTATTGTTTATGATAACATGCATAATAATATATGTGACATCGAATGATGAGTGACATCAGAGGTTTATAACTAGAGGTTTCCATCTCTGGTATTGGGTCTTGGCCCATCAGATTCGCAGTTAGGCTATTTTTAGACATTTTTCGGTATACTTTTTGTAAAACTATAAATCGACTGAGTGATTTTTCAGTTCAGTCTAAATGAAGCATGATTTGTATGAATTCGGCGGCAAAACTTCTGGCGCGGTGTCCAGTTGGCAAGTTGAATGAAAAGAAAGCAAGACAAAGTTTTCTCCGCGGATTAATCTTCGCTCAATCTCTCCAAAGTTTCGTATATTCTGGTAAATTGTGCAGATGGTTTAGCTTAACATGGGAAGATTCGAAATAATTGTGGAGCTGAACACTATATTCATTTTACAAGTTGAACGGACAGCTATACGCAGCCGAAGGTTTCACTTGTTTACATGTATACGGCGGGCAAAACTTGCGCGACTACAGAATTAACGAACGTCTGAGCTTAAAATCAAGTTCATTGAAGTAAAAGTACAAAGGAAACCCTCAATATCTACATGGATGGAAAGAAAGAGAGTGGTCTTCGAAGAGAATTTCACTGTGAAGTGATCTTTGAATGATTGACTGTCACGAACGCTTGACGAACTGCCGTAAGCATAAGCTTTAAGATATCTGACCATGGATATTTATTGTGCTGATTTTAAAACCTTAATTCAGCTGTAATTGACAAGCCTCTTCGAAATACAAGGTAACAATACTGAATAGACTAAGCTTAAACTTGTGTTGTAAACAGGTTTTCATTCTTTGGACGAATTAATTGTCGGATCTTCCCGTAAATTAATTTCAGGCTGCCTTTAGTGCTCTTTCAGTCGCATTAGTTGTACATTTTACAGGCATTTCCCATTAAATATTTCGTTTCAAACTTCGTGCATTATTTAGTAGAATTAACTTTTGTTTGATTTAGAAGGGCCAAGGTTTTTTACTTAATAATTTTAGCCAGCGTTTCAATCGACGAACAAACCGTCTTGAACAAAAATTGTCGAGCTGGCGCGTTCACTGACCATTTTTCAAAAAAAAAATAACGCCTGTTCTGCAGGCTAGGCATGGTGCGTGATTGGCTGCTGGTTTCGCGCGAAAAATGTCTAAAAATAGCCTAACTGCGAATCTGATGGGCCGCGCGCAATGCTAGATGGAAACCTCTAGTTATATAGACCTCTGGTGACATATATTTTTCTTAACTTTCGAACAGGAGCGACAAGAACAATTGCGCCAAGAGAATGGTGCAGTTAAAAGAGAGGTAAAAACATTATTTTTTGACGAAAGTACATGTGATTGTTGAAACAGAATGAGCGAAGAAACTTCTGCTCTGTCTCATATATGGCTGAACAATATACCGCAGATGGAAAGTTCAGCAGGGGAACGAGAATGACTCCAAAATAAATACATCTTAATGTATAATAAAAAATAATAATGTAATCAATTGAAGTAATTACATCATTTGAATCAACGCAACAATCCTGGACAAAACCGCTTTAGACACTTACCGTAACTTTAAATAAATTTCTTACAAATTCCACTATTGTAAGATTAGTTAGCTTATTCGTCCAACCCCCCTCCATAACAATGTTGTTTTGATGTGAAAAGCTCTCTGTCCATGCAACATTGAACATGGGGTGAGTGGGAAAATACCCTTGTGAGCTAATAGATTGCCTTGACTAGTTTTGTCCGAGATTGTAGCATTTGTCGTCGCTTACACATTAGATCCTAATTTGATTTGAGTTTGGTTCGGCTTCCTGTAACATAGAAGAAGTAAAGCTGAAGCAATGAAGTAGTTTGACACTTATATATTTCGCAATTGGTTAAAATCATAGATGAAAATGCTGGGCGAAAAACAAAGTGAAGAGAGAAAGAAATTCCGTGAGCAGATGGATAGCGAGCTGCAGGCTCAAAGAGAACAGATGAACAACATGATGGAAGCAAACATGGACCAAGCACAGCAGGAAAGAGAGCAATTCACGCAGGAAAACCAAGAACTTAAAAATCAGTTCCTGGCCATGCAGAAATCCAACGAAGACAACATAAAGATGATAGAAAAGCTGTCCGAATTAGTCGCTAAGCAAGAGGAAGAGAAACGAATTATCAATCAACAGATGGAGAAGGCTCAAGCTGACAGAGACAAGCAGGAATTGCTGGATAGGATGGAGGCTAAGCACAGAGAGGAGAAAGAGAAGCTGCGACGTAAGATGGAGGTTAAGATGGAGGCTCAACGCACAGCTTTAACAGCGGAATATCAAAAAGCCGCAGATTCTAGAATGGAAAAGATGGAAGATATGCAAGAACAAATCCAGAACGTTGAACAGCAGTTAGAGGAGGTTAAGAAACCAGGATTTATTAAAAGGGCTTGTACAAAAATAAAAGAATTTGGGGTTGCTGTGGTTGATAAAGTCAAAGACAATTGTTCTGTGATGTAACAAAACTACGCTCAAAGAAAGAAGAGTAGTTTAAGTTACAAGTAGACGTCTTTATAGGCCAGAAAAAGGGTTTTACGTACTATAATTACTGTTTGCAGAACATTTACTTGTTTTTAACCTGGTTTTTAGAAATCGAAACAAACGGCGTTACAGAAATGAAAGAATTTGGGGGTACTGTTGCTGAGAAAGTCAAAGAAAATTGTTCTATGGTGTCAAAATCTTGCAAAGAACGAGGAAGGAAGGGAAGGGATTAGGATATTTAGAAATCGAAGTTCTTCTTTATTTAGCATGCAGAAGAAACGTAAAAGTTGCCCATTATACCGAATTGAAAATAAGTTCTATAGGTCAGGTCAGACTTGAGGTCAGTCTTACTATATAATTAATACACAGTTAAAAATGTATCCTTTAGGTTTCCACAAAGTACTTTGTTACAATGTATTTGTCTGATTACTTTTTTTAACTAAGTTTTCCGACAAAGCTTCCTTCTTAACGTATAGCAACTTATATTCAGTACTTAAATAAATTTGAATAAACTTGCTTACTCGGCATATACTATATATATTACAATATGTGTGTTGCTCCAGAGAAATACGAACTGAGTTCAATTGCATATTGCAAATAAAATAAAATTAAAATTAATAAATAAAATTGCATATTGCATTCTTAACTAATTTTTGAAGCTGAAATTTCAAAATTTTGTCAAAGTCCCTCTATATAGAAATTTTTAGAAGGCCACCCTAATTAACCTAGATTTAGCTTGGTGCTAACCCTCTTACCATGTCGACCCATGTCTGATACCGCGGTAATGACCCGTAATGATTCGGGGAGCTGAGGGATCTAGGGAGTTAAAAATTGTTATTATTATTTATTAATTGCCTCTTCTTAAACGTTTGATTTCGCTAGTTCTGGGTCAGCATCACAAGCTCTTGTAACATTTTTTAATTATTCAATGGAAAATTAGTCGGATCTAAGCGGTGTCAGTCGTTCGTTGAATACAAGACCGTGAACAGGAAAGGCTTACATGCTGATGTTGGGAGACCAGCGAACTCCAGTCGATCTCTAAAGCTTGGCTGTCACCCTCACACCCCAACAATAATTAATCCCCATCACCCATGCGAGTCACGTATTACTTTTTCCTCGTTCTTTCCTTTAGGCATTTTCCGTGAATCTCTTTTCACTGATCTGTTCGAGTTGAAGAAATCGTGACAAGGTCATATTACGTGACGAACAGCGCTCAAGCATAAACTTTTGACCTCAGGCAATGATGGGTAAATTCCCGGATTTTAATCAAATATCTAAATGCTTTCGGGGAACTGGGTATTTGGTTTCTTAGTAACAAGTACCTAAACATCACTTATGAAGACTCCATGAAACTACCTCGGGGACAGTGTGATTGAAAAAAGTAGGCTATCTTAAACAGATGGCGTCTTGTCAGAGTCTTGTCAGAGTAAATGATCCACTTTGCTAAGGAAACTACGCTGAATCATCGGGAGGCTTAATCAGATCTCTCGTTCAAGTCAGGTCAGTAGTAGTAGTAGCATCAAACTTAATTTGTTGTCATCGTTGCGAATCAGTGTTCGCGCTACCTAGCTAGAGACCGAAGTAACTTATTTCAGTTACAAGAACATTACTACTGGAGAAGCAGCAGATATTAGCTGAGACAGAAGCTTGAACAGAATGTTTGGTGACCGGGTGATGTGTTCCCGATATGCATATTCCACAAATGTAAACATTAGTGAGCTGTATAGAAAAGCAATGTTTTTCTCTTGAAATTCACTTTCTAGATACTTGTTATATCAAGAATCTTGATTTTTGGTGGTTGTTTTATTAACAAGAGCGAACTACTACAGGGAAAGTCCGTGTGCGAAAGGCAAATTACGATTTTTCTACTTCCGGTTTACTTCCGTGTTGGGCAAGAAGCCGATGCAAATCTCCGCGCCGTTTACGTTTTATGATTGAGCGTTATTCTTATACCTAATCGTACCTTTTTGGTACGCTTCTGCGGCATATCAGGCGAGTTTGAGCCATGGTTAGTATTTTGGCGAGACGCAGTCGAGCCAAAATACCCATGGCGAGACCAAACGAGACTGATATGCCGCAGAAGCGTACCCAAGGTACGATTAGGTCTGATTTACCGTACCGTGAAATTCGGTTTATTATTTACGCGAAGAGACGCAACTGAATGACTTTCATCGAGTAAAATTCAAATGTGTCAGGCGTTCCGATCGTCGATGTCGATGTGTGATTGTTTATGGTTTGAAAATTAACTGAAAATGAACTGTTAACTGTCAGAATTTCCATCATCTTACCTTAAATGTCTTCTTTCCTTTCTCCTGTGGCGAATTTAAGGTATTTACCGTAACAAGAGAGGCAAAGACGACTTTCATCGAGAAAAAATGTGTCAGGCGTTTCGATCGTCGATATCTTATGTTTTTATTGTTTGAAAATGAACTGTTTACGGTCAGAATTTCCATCATCCTACCTTAAATGTCCACTTTCCTTTCTCCTGTGGCGAATTTGACGAACAAATAGTCCAATGTTATCGTTTTTGAATTGTTTTGAAGACGAGTTTTGAGACCACCGCGATCGAGTAGGAGACGCAACGCATTCCAAAACTGGGAATATCCAATGATATCCTCTACTCGTATCCCCCAGTTTTCAAAATTTATACACGTGATTTTTTAATCGGCCAAGAACATCATTATTTTGACCCTGAGATCTCCACAAAAAGAGAGGCCTAGTGTGACAATATTATAAAATTGCCTCCATTCGGCTTCCACAATGTACATATACATATATTTGTCCTTGCACATTTTCTGTTCCTCGTAGCTCACAGTTTTCCTTTACTTAAAAAACACATTTAATTAATTTCAATAAGTGGCAAAAATTAAAAAGAACTAGATTACATTTCCTCCACCTTGTCGCTCGTGTTGTTTTTGTTTCTAATACAGCCTGGATTGAGAAAAAGTGAAAGAATAGGAGCACAGGCTTAAACCGTCCATATCAGTTGAGCAACCGCTTGAAGAGATTCTCAGCTGAACCAAATAAAGTGACATGGATGTGAGTGTTATTTAGTTCTTCTTCAGTGGAAATGTTTTTGTGTTGTAATCAAATGTTAAAAGGAGTCTGTATTGCCTTGTTAATAACAAAAATAAACGCAATGTTTCATGCAATTATAAAAAATGTTGATGAAAAGTAACTGACAAGGCAATTTCCTAACGAAGAGTCTGTCACTTACGGACGTAGAGCGCTGCAAACTTTTTGTATGATATTTCAGGGGCACCCAACGACAAAATTTTCTTGCAGGTGTCGGAACGTTGTTTTTACGTTATAATTGTGCTTTTTGTGCAGTTTAATGGCTTATTTTTAATCGCTAAGAAAAATGTTTCTTTTCGGATACGTTAGCTGAACTTTCAAACATCAGAAAATTTTAGGGATTGAACTCTTATTACCCGAATTTACGAGCTGAATTTGCCTTTCCGAAAATCCTAGCTGACATTTTTTTGTACCCAAAACGACATTTTTATCTCTCCGAAAACAAAAGGCATTAATTTCCCCATATTACGAAAGTTTGAGATGACATTTCCCTAACCGAATATCTGAGGCGATTATAGGCCTTCCGAACAGATATTCCACCGAAACGATCCGTTGGGTGCCCCTGATATTTGGTTTGTTGTGGTTCTAACTGGACAGTTTGTAGTCATGTCTGTGTATAATTTATGTTGTGAGTGTAAAATACAACTAAGCAGAAATGTGGCTCGATTACCAACGAAGAGTGGTTGACTATGCTATGAATGCATGGTTGGTATAAAAATATTAACGAACACTTTATTTGTTTCGATATTTTTGTTCTTGTTGGAGATTGTAGTTGGAGGTCCCAATGTTTTTTTTTAGTATGCAACTTTGTTAGTGTTCTAACAAATAAATATTGTTATATCGGCTGCCAAAAACAACATTCACGGATCATCATGGCTTGTAAGCGACATTCAAATGTTGACCGTCTTTTATCAGAAATCCTTGAGACGTTTTCAATCGGAAAATGAAGACGAGGCTTTAGCCAAAGCACTGAATAATTCCCAACAAGAGGATACACCAGAAAGCACAGTCTCGCACAATGATAAAGAACAGCGTTACGAACCAAGGCAACCATCGCATAGGAATTTGGTAACATATTTGTAGATCATATTTTATCAAAGAGTAGAAGGTCACAGTACTTAAACATGGGGGGGGGGGGGGGGGCACTATCATGAACATCAGTTCGAAAAGTCAAAAGCCAAAAGACATATTTACATCAATGGAAACCTAAAAATAATGGTCCAGTTGTGTTAAAAATTACTATACTAGTGTACTGAAGCTATAAAAGGAGTGCTATCGTGAGTTACTCAGACAGGAGCTTTTCATCTCAACTTGAAAAAGTCGGACAGACTGCCATTGTGTTTTGGAAAAATCGCTAAAAACTAATTACGGTTTGCTCTTCCTTCAAACCTGATATATTCCTCCTGATATGTTCTAGGCGCATTTCGCGTGAGCGAAGGTACTTAGTCATAATAATATTTTAGCACCGTTTTGACCAAAACAGCAGCAAAATCCCCGTGATCGATAGTGCCCCTTTAATCAAGTTTGGTTTGGAAATATTCGAGAGAAATTAGCATTGACTTTTAGATTGTGTATTTAGCATTTTAGCCATTGCATTATACCAGTCAGCGAAGAACAGGCAGACAAGTTCACGTTCTGTAAACCTACCCTTTGTGAACCAGCTCATAGCCACCCTTCTACCCATATTGAACAGGAATCCCAAAGGCAAAATGAAGATGAAGACGAAGAACTATCGAGAGCTGTGGCACTATCTTTAGAAATGCATAACAATCGACCGAAAATTACATGTGGAGTGAAAGTCACAACCCAGCTTGCACAGATGGCTCATGGAGGTTCGTGATAATATAAATATTTATATAATTTACTGTGTAAAACTCGCGCTGTGATTGGTTTAGAACTGTCATCTATTAGAGTACAGACGCACGAATGACGTCACGAAGCGGGAAAACGCGCGGGCACCCTGCCTGCTCCAAGAAATCCTTCGCTCAAAACAGAGAAATATTTTCGTCAAACTGGAAATATTCAGTAGGAAATTCCATGTACTTCAATTGATACGAATTTTAAATCGGCTGTTCAAGCTTGGCTAGAACTTGGAGGAAAATATGATGGACAGTTTATAGCTCATTGTAAACAGAATCCGAGAAATTTAGCGGGATATTTGTTCGCCGTGAAGCGACTTGCAACGGGATTTGGACTGGAATAATTCAGATTGTTTTTCCTCATATCAGGTTAGTCTCTAAACATTTGCTTTTCGAAACATTTGCTGAGTTGAGCTGTAGTTTATTTTAAGCCGTTTAGTTTTCACAAAGTTTTATTTGAGTGCATGAAAACACTGTGGCCTAAACTCGATGTTTGTTGACATAATTTTTATCGGCTTATTTAGCGTACATTCAAGTGAAAATCCGAAGCGAATATCTCCAAAATTATATAAAACAAATAGATTCCATGTTGCCGTGGGTCTGTTCAGTAATAGATCACAGAAGACGTCAAAATGTGGTAAGAACATCAGTGACCAACTCGCCGCAGCGGCTCGTTGGCCACTTTTTTGTTCTTACCACATTTTGACGCCATCTGTGATCTATTACTGAACAGACGCACGGCAACATGGAATCTATTTGTTAAATTTATACCTTAATGATAGAAAGTGCAAAGCAAAAAGCTAATGACTTGTAATGTGAACTTAGCTAAACTTGTGTTATTGTACATACATATTGGTATTGTCAATAAAATAAAAGTAATCATGGAAAAAAAAAAAAAAAAAAGCTTATGACTTAAATGAAAGAAGATCACGAGCGTAATTACACTAAAGCTGCGTTAAAAGTTATTAAAAGACAAACTGCTATTTGCCATTTCCATTTGAGCCAGTTCAAATATTAGAAAACAAATGATGGATTTATTTACAAACATTCAGTCGGGAGAAAAAGTACCAGTTGATGGTGAAATCCAGAATTGACTGAGCCCGCAGTTTCCGTCCAGTCTGAAGCAGCTAATCTAATCGATGATAAGATACATGATGGATCCTCATTGTGCCCTGCGGGCGTGACAATTTTCGGAATATTCGTGAGTGCTCGCGCTAGTTTTTGACCGAATACTTGATTACAATTGGAAACTCTTCGAGTTCTTCAACGAAGCTATGCCAAAAACAACACTTGTTCTCCCGCCGACTGTATTAACTCAAGCAGTAACAGTATGCAATAACTATCTCCAACCCAGACATTCAGTGTTGTTTTAAAAGCCAAGTGATTTGTGCAGCTGGCGCTTGACTCAGTTTTTTGCCGGGTAGGAAGGGTCACTAGGGCTATTAGGTTTCCCAACAAATTGCCGAATCCATTTTGTACCTGAGTAAAGTGACGAGGACTATAAGAGCAACGTTTCTGTTCTTCCAAGTCCACTCCATTATCATTAGATCATAAAAAGAGACGTCACGTGGTGCTGTGTTTGGGAGTTTGTAGTACTATAAAAAGGGGTCAGTTGATCAACATCTAGCGAGGATTTTCGGCTAAGGGCTTGTCTTTGTAATGTCTTGCGTTACAAAACAGTCGCCCTGGTCAATATAAACGTCCGTGCATGTTGCCTCTCTAAGAATGGCCCTTGTATAAGCGCGCACGGGGAAACATGGGATCCCTTAAAGTCAGCCCCTTTCATCTATTTCCACATTTGAATAAGGGGTTTGGACCTTTAACTCCTCTCTTGGCCTGCCAATCTTGACACTCGCAAATCGATCTTTCGCTAATCACAACTTAATATCTTCATAACTGTAACACTGTTGAGCACTGTGAATTATTCTTGATGACAGAGACTGGTGCTTCTGGTAAACGAGAATTAGCCATTCCTCTTTGTTTACCTGACAACTGCAATTGGAATCCACGGACGGGCAGGTCTATTAAAACAGGGGACAAGCGTTCTTCGCTATACGTGGTCCAAGAAGCGCTTGAGCAACTCAGGAAAGTTAAAGGTAAACATGCAGGGACATTCAATTGATGTTATCAGAAAAGGGACTCAGTGTTCCGCACCAACCCTACCATCGCGATGTCCTGCGGAATAAGTATTACTACTGTAGCAGTGATTGTTTCTGAAAATTGACGTTCATTAAACTGCTTGCAATCCCATTCTGTTTCGAGCTAATTTTTTTGCGAATGTTTGTTTCCGTGTAATGCGGAGGTACATAGAGCAAGCCAGAGGGAATAGAGAGGGGGAAGGGGCCTCACTTCTCTCTGGATTATGAATAGATTTTATCCGCAGGAAATAAAAACGGGAAGAAGTCATAAGATTACAATAAGCCAGTTTGATTTAGGTACCATTAAAATGTACCAAACAATGTTTGTTTCTTCATTATTTACAGTGTCCACAATTAGTACAGCAATGCTAAATCCTCTGACACTTAAATAAAGTTGTTTATTTTATTTATTATTTATTTTTTAAATGGTTTTCAATAGGTCCTGTTTGCGTGGTGTCCATTGCTGGTTCATACAGGAAGGGAAAGTCTTACATATTAAGCGAAGCGTTTAATCAACCACAGGTTTTCCCTCTTGGACATGAAATGTTGCCTGAGACAATGGGAATATGGTTATGGATTGTACCTGAAAAATATAAGGTGTGGCTATTCACTGTTAAACATTTGTTTGTTTTAACAAAGTATATTTATCGTTTGTCTCACGATGAAGTCACTCAGATGTAGATGGCGACGTTTCGACTGACTGCTAGTCTTCATCAGGGGATGGGGTCGACTGGTTTGCTGTGATTGGTGGATTTCGATCCTCCTCATTATTCCGTGCATAAGAAATTGTTTTGTTATATTTGTTTTCTTATACATCGTAATAAAAAAGTTAGTCGTATACAAGAAATTATGGTCAATTTTAAGCTTGGTAGAAATATGAGAAAACCTATGACCTTCCGCTTGCCAAACCAGTCGGACACTATACCACTGAGTTACAGGAGACTCGTGGGAGCTTAGGGCCTCCACAGACTAGGCCAATTGTTATCGATAACTATTTAGTTGTCGATGATAAAAAGTTGTCGATAACAAAAAAGCCAGTGTGTGAAGCTAGTTATCGATAACTAAGGCCCTTAGTTATCGATAACTAGCTTCACACGCTGGCTTTTTTGTTATCGACAACTTTTTATCATCGACAACTAAATAGTTGTCGACAACTATCTCTCTAGTCTTTGGAGGCCCTTAGGCCATATAACTAGTTAAAAGATAAAACATCTTTCTCATTATTCGTATACTTACTAATTATTGCCTAGAATTGCCAAGGCCAGGAATTTACGGTGATTCTACTGGACTCTGAAGGAATTGACTCTGCTATCAGTGAAGGTTTTTATGACCATCAGATCTTCACCTTAACTGTTCTGTTGGCGTCAGTACTAATATACAATTCACAATATGTTGCTGGAAGACATGATATAGAGGGACTGGAGTATCCTTTTAGCAAAATGTAGATCAACTTCAAATCAGTACTATATAAAGTAAAGAAATGATACTCAAAGTTGCCTTTGCAATTTAAGCAATTGCAAAGACACCTGGGAGGCAAGGTTCCAATTTCTGGCTTCATTGCTCAGTTGGTAGAGCATCTCACCTGGCCAATTTTCTTTTTGCGGCCACTTCAAGTCGGCGGCCATATACATTTTATAATTTTTTTTAAGCAACTGAATGTTGTTTAGGGTTAATCAAGCGAGTTTAGAATTTGAAGCTTAAGTTAACCAACAGTTTTACTTTACTATTTGAGGTTTAAAATGGTTGGAATTATGATGTTAAGCAACGAATTTGGGGCCTGATTACATCGAGCCGGGCTGGCCCGGTTTGCCGAGATCTCGGCACGTCTGTTAAACGCAACAAAAATCAACTTTGCGCCGGATTATATGACAGCCGAGTCAGCCCGGTTAGCCGAGATCCCGGTATCGCGATGCCGGGATCCCGGCTGCCGGCCGAGTAACCGGGCTGAAAATGTTCCATGTTATCGCGTTTACCGGGCCAGCCCGGCTAAACGGGCCAGCATTAAATTTATCTTCCGATCACACTACCCGACCAAAAATTCAATCATTACTCTTTGTAAATAGGATATAGAGGTAAAGCAGCCCATGCAGCTGCATAAGTGCAAAAACTAAACCACCAAATTCCAGGAGAAAGGTGATTAAGATCATCCAACACATTCTTAGTGCTAGAATCATTCAGGCTAAAACCGGACTGAAAGTCATCTCGGCAAACCGAGCCAGCCCGGCACATGTAATCAGGCCCTAGACGTTATGTTTAGTAAACCGGTTAGTATTTACATAGTGTTATGGGAGCACGTTATTGCCTTAAAACGTAGTGATTCGGGCAGCTATAGCGACTCGATTCTGTCGTTGTAGGGAATCAGCCGGTTAATTTGGTTCAATTCCCGTTAAAGCCCTGAATTTTTTCAGGCTTCTTTGCAATTGCTTAATCACCTAAATGTATCAGGGGCACCCAACGGATCGTTTCGGTGAAATATCTGTTCGGAAGGCCTATAATCGCCTCAGATATTCGGATTAAAGTTTGGAGTTTTCTTTAGGGAAATATCATCTCGAACTTTCTTAATATGGGGAAATTAATGTATATTATTTTCGGAGAAATAAAAATTTCGTTTTGGGTACAAAAAAAGGTCAGCTAGGATTTTCGGAAAAGAAAAAATTGACGTCAGCTAGGATTTTCGGAAAGGAAAAATCAGCAAGGAAGAGCTGAGGTTTTCGGGAAATGACTAAAAAATCTCTAAAATAGTGTTTTAAAGCATTTGGGAGAAAACCGTCGTTGGGTGCCCCTGATGTATGTCATGTATCAGTCAAATTATATTGTATTTGCCTTCGTAAATGAAGATATGCTGTAAACTTTCTAACACCACAATCTCCTTTTAATGCAATTGCTATAGAGTATCTACAATACCACCACAAATTGAAATACTCAGAATAGTGTATTTTACAAAATCCCAAAACAATTCCCTAACGATGTGTAGCTTTATTGCAAAACTCTCACAAAGAATTCAGATTCGATCGAACGCTGGAGCAGTCAGTCATCAGAACGACACAGAATTCTACCACAAAACATTTCCTTACTTCATTTGGCTGCTGAGAGATGTAACTTTAGCCATCCCTAGCGACTGTAAAGACATCAAGGAGTACTTCTTAAAAAAGGTAAGATCTTAGTGGGAACGTCTGGAAACTTAATCATAAGCATGCACCCTTGCGATCGAGATAATCTTAATGATAAGAAAATGATCGATCATTTTCTTATGAATATGATTATGTCTGCGACTATGATTATCTTGCTCTTATCGGTGAAAATCATAATGGCATAATCACAATCATAATGACGAAAAGGGGCCATTGTGCTTTGGCCAATAAACATCTAGCTCCGGTACTTTCTGGCGGCGTCGCAAGTCTCTTTCGAAGAGAAGATGGCAGGTATTGTAGACATTTCTACAATACCGTTCCCACTAGAACATTTATTTAGAACATACTAGAACATAACTAGAACATAAGAAGCTTATGTTTATAATTATGATTATGCTTATGTTTATGATCCTTATGTCGCTAGTAGGCACTAATATAAGCCGTATTGGAATATATCCGTGACACTGTTACACGAGAATAACACAAATAATATTTTAATTGTTTAAGTTACATGCATGCATGCATGCTTTATAACTAGGGAAGATGATCACTTACATCATTCGTGTATCCGCAGTTTAATTTATTCCATATACTTTGAATTTATATGCACATGATCACGTTCACATTAACGGAGCACAAGAAGAGCATAGGTTTTACTCCGGGTTTTACGCTGTTTCATGTCTGGCTGGCTGGGGTTCGGTTGGGTTAGGTTGGTTATTAAGTTGATATATTTGTAAAATACACTTTCTTTGCTTGTTTTAGGTTTTTAAAGAACAAGATTCCTCAGCCGCATGGCCATACAAGCAAGCAAGTAGCTGAAAGTATCTTGCGCTTCTTTCCTGGTTTTGACGCGTTCACTTTACCCTCTCCAACAGTTGATCCTGAGACCATAGCAAGTATAAACCAGAAAAAAGATCAGGTTAATCCTTTGTTCTGGAGCGGTTTAGAGAAGTTCAAAAGCTTAATGAGGACCACTCTATCTCCTAAACGCAGCTTCAATGATGGAGAATTTGTCACTGGCGAAGGTAAAATCTATATTCATCCTTCCTGTTTCCCTATAATTTCAGTAATATATGTTTTGCTTTGAGTTTTTTGATCTTGGTTGCATGAATTTTGCCAGTACTGCAGACATAAGCTTTGACAACGTTGCCGCTCGTCATCAGCACAATTGTTCATATTTTTCATTATTTTTTTGTTTCATTCCTAATGCCAAGATAACAGGTCAAGAAAGAGAGAAAACTATCAGTAACTTAGTTTAATTTCTAACTTTAACCTCAGGAATAAACAACTCGGTTCGGTACCAGGTCACTTCAGAGGAGTAAAAGTTACTTTTTCCTCACTTCAAGCCACACCTGTTAATTCCATTTTAGGTTTGGCGGCATTGGTTCAGGTCTATGTTGACGCGATAAACTCCCCTGATGCTATTCCTAATGTGCAGTGTGCCTGGGACCAATTCGTTGCAGCGAAATGCTCCGACTCCAAACAGGCCGCTCTGCTGACGTATGATGCGATCATTACGTCACAGCTAACCGGTGAATTGCCTTGTGACAATGATGTCATACGTATGAGTCACAACGCTGCTTTTGATTTGTGCGAAGATCAGCTTATGGCGGAAATGGCTGGAATCTCTACCAACACAGTTGAAAGAGTTACGAGCGAGCTTAAGGTGATTCATTGGTATTATGAACTGCACTCTGGGCGTTACTGGGCTTGTTAGATAGTGGATGTTTGCCCAATAACGCCTTTCATGGAATATGAAATTTGAAGAGCTCCCCTTTCGAATAAATAACCCTCCTAAAAGTTACAGTAAGAGATGATGTGTAAATTTAAAAAAGTGATATCTCTCCAGGGATATTTTCAAAGTCTTATGTTTCTATTCGATAACGGGAGTCACAGCAGGTATTACCGTAAGTTCAATAGAAAGACTGAAACTCCAGTTTTGCCATGAATACTTGGACATTTAATGAGTATTTCGGCCACCTGAGTGTCTCTTGTCTCTTGTGGCTGTGATCTGCGCTCGTGATGGACAGCAATGTAAAACAAAATAATATCGGGTTGGTTTTGGGGTGTAGGCAAAAAACTTGGGTAGAACGTTAACTTGGTGTTTACGAAGTGATGCATAACAACATAGGCCGATTTACTGACTGTTCCTCTCTTCACAAGAGCCTTTTGACGATGTGTATGATGTGATTTGTTCAAAAAATGTCGATGTTCAGTTACGTGAGATGTATAATCTGTCACCAAATGGGCATACCGTGGAATGTAATAATGTACACTTTGTTTTCTGTCTTTATTCTAGGAGTCCATGGTAAATAAGTTAAACTCGTGGCTAGCTGAGAATGAAAAGTTAACAAGACAATTTTGCAAAGATCTCCTTGGCCGGCTTAAAAGAACCCATTTGGACCCAGTCCTACAGCAACTAAAAGGGAATGGGGCGGCTAAAGTATCTTTTGATGACATCATTGGAGGGTATACACGAATTAAAGACGATTATGACAATTCCGCAAAAGGCGCCAAAGATGCCATTGCTGCCGTGTTCTTTGAGTTTCATCCAGTAAGAATTATGTATAGTCTTGAAATATTTCATATTTGTCTATTTTCTTTTTAGCATTTCAGATTCAACAAATTATTGCACCAAATATACTTATTCTCAGGGACAGAATACATATGTACTCTGTCGAAAGAAGCTAAATAGGCCCTGGCCGAGGATAGCTATATGCTCGGCTTCTGATTGGATGGTCTGCACGCACGAAAGAATGTTGCTGTAAATCTGTCTTGACATTAGTATAAAAATATATTTCATCCATTTTAGGAATTAATGAAGGAAAAAGAGCAGTACCTGGGACTACTCAAACAACTAAAGGATTTTGACGATGATCTAAGCCGAGAATTGGCCGCCAAGGCATATCAAGAGCAAGAGAGAAAAAGGTTGGAGGTGAGCATAAGAAAGCCGAAAAGCGCTGTTTATTAAGTCTGTCTTGTATATAAGTATGCAGTTGAACTCCACACTATCTCGAAGAACTCTCAAGTGAAACGAAAAATAGTTCGAGATAGCGGGGTTCCCGTGAGATAACTGGAACAGCGTCAAATTGGAGGGTAATCATTTTATGTGTAACATGGTGTAATGACTCATACCTTACACTTATACTTAGTTACTGTACAAATTTTATCGAAAAAATGCGCAATAGACACTGTTGAACTGTTGTAACTGTAATAATTGTATTATGTACTTGGAAGAGTGTACTGTACATACTCTATTATGCTTAACAGGAACAACAATCACGCTTGCAGGAGGAAAATCGTGAACGGAAGAAAGAGGTATTGCAATTTAATTTAATTGACGTGACTGATTTAAGTATCCATTTTGTAAGACGAAGGATTGGTAGTTATGGTTATGGAGATCGATACTTTGATTGTGTCAGTAATGATCATAAAACGTCATAAATTTTACCAAATAATAAATACGGTCAGTTACCCTTGCTCTCATAAGCACATCAGATATGTATAAAGTACCTATGTCATTCTCTTGTTGAATTTCCAGATGGAAGTGTTGCTCAAAAATCTAGACGAGGAACGAAAAAGATTCAGTGAGCAAATGAAAAGCGAAAGGAAGGCACAACAAGGTCAGATGGATAACATGATAGCAACGAGCATGAAGCAAGCCCAGGGGGAACGGCAAGCATTCATAAAGGAAAACCAAGCTTTAAAAGACCGCTTCCTGGCAATGCAAGAATACAACGAAGAAAACATGAAAATGGTAAAGAAATTGTCTGATAAAGCTGCCAAAAAACAGCAGGAAGAAAAGGAGATTCGTCAACGGATGAAGGCCCAAGCCGCCGAAGATAACGAAGCCTTAATAAAGAAGATGAACGAGAAACACGATGAGGAAATGAAGGCACTCCGTGATGATATGAATTCAAAGCTGGATGAAGTGGTTAAACGAGACCCACCAGGTGAAACAAAGACGTATGGAACGACAGGAATGATAAAGATACGAACCAAGGAAACCGACAAGCTACATGGCAAGATAACAAAAACTGACAAAGATCGAGAAGATGTCGAAAAACCGCCATTTTGGAAAAAGGCGCTTAAGTTTGTTGGATCGGTTGTTGTACCAGTGGCTGGTGCAGTAGCGTCTGCTGTGGCACCTGTTGTAGCACCTATAGTTGCACCAATTGCTGCGGGTGTCAAAGCTGTTTCTGATTTCTTTTGCAGCGTTATGTAGTAAGGAATCCGCCATAAACTGCTTATGGGGGTTAGCAGTAAATGAAAGGTCCTTTTTTTCAGGCAGCTGGCCACTTTTACTGGAGTATATTCTAGTCGTGGGATCAAGCACCGTTTTAGTCTGAAGTGTCAGCCGCCTCCAGCATATAACAACAAATAATAGTTACGCCCTGAGTTATAAGTCACATTTCTTACAAAATTTGGTGTCGAAAACTGCGAGCACAGTCAATTCTAGGACTTGGCGGATATCGCAATGAACTGGTACTTGTTTCTGCGACTGAAAAGTATACTATGAAAATATTATGGAATTTTATTATTACAACACTTTTTAATAGTTGTTAGTTTAAGCTGATGGTAAGTACATGAAAACAATGATTTTTAGTTGCAGAATTGACTTGACCATAGCTTTTAGTACGATTTTTTTTCATTTCTAATAAATAAATAGCGACTGGTTACGAGTCAGCCGTAATACGTTTTCAAAAACACTCGTTTGGAGAGTTCTTTTAGCAAGTCGCTTGTTCCACTACAAAAAGTTCCTTTGCTACTTATTTTATTAAACACAAAACTCCTTTCGAGTAAACGCGCGCTGAAAGAGAAGTCAATCTCCGTAGTTACTTTTAAAAGTGCTCAAGCCAAGTTACAGTTTCAAGTTTATTATAAGTTCAAAGCTCTATAGTCGAGATAACTTGAATTATTTACAAACGTGTATTAAAGCACTGTTCATTTCAATTCCCAATGTCCACAAGGCAATATTAGGGCTGTCCACAATATGCTCGGCAACTTTTTGGCAACTTTTCGTATTTCGAGCAACTTTTCTCATTTCGAGCAACCTTTTTTCATTTCGAGAAACGTTTTGCATTCTGAGCAATTTCTACCCATTTCTGAGTTGCATTAAAATTGCATGAAAATGCTTAGAAATGTTACATTGATTAGCATATTTTACTTTGATTGGCGATTAGCATATTTTTTCTTTAGACAAATTCACAAAAAAGAGCAACTTTTTTTAAAAAGCAACTTTCTGGATTTTTGGAGCAACTTTTGAGCAACTTTTTGAGAAATTTCGAGCATATTGTGGACAGCCCTAGGCAATATCCGACTTTTGCACGTGTTCACAGTCAGGAATAACGCTTAAGAGTTGACGTGTCCTATATCAACGTAAACTTCTGTGATTGGTACGTTATTCATTCTTAGAATTAATCTGATAAGACGCACCTTTGACAAAGCGGGAGGCGGCGTCTGTTGACATTCAATAACTATGTTTCGTTAATGAAATCAAAACATGCAACTTACTCCGATTGAGTTAACTCTAACTGGAAAACCAAAAGTACCAGTCTGGGATAATAGAACCTAACATGATCTTATCAACCCAATCGAACTTTCAATCACTGTCGTGTACGTGGATCAGGGAAACGCGCAGTATCTAAATATATACACACACAGAGTATTAAATATTACGAGTAACTAAAGCCTGGTTTTCATTAGCGACGCAAGCAAAAGCGCAAGCAGAAGTGCAAGCACAAGAGCCTTTATTTCGCCGGCTTGAGGCAAGCAAAAGCACAAGCGCATGCGCAAGCACAATGATCAAAATATTTTGATTATTGTGCTTGCGCTTATGCTTGCGCTTATTGCTTGGGTCAAACGTGAAAACGGAACTCAAGCACAAGGAAAAAGCAGTGATATGATTTTGATATTATTTTGAATCCATTTTTGAACAAAACAAATGTTAGTTCAGAAAATCATCTTCCGAGTGTTATTTTTGAGTTATTGTGCTTATTTTGCTAGCCTTGATTCACTGAATTTTGCTGGTTAAAAGCATCGCTGCCGTAAAAATTGTTCGTTTCATTTTCAAGCGAAAATCAAATTATTCGAGGTTTCAGTCAACGAGTAAAACAAAAAGATTCATTTCCGTCAGTCAATGCACAAAATCCCGGTTTTAACAATGATCAAATATTTGCTGGTGAATATTTCGTGCTTGTGCTTATGTTTGTGCTTGCGTTCGTTTTCACTTGCGCAGAACTCTTGTGCTTGCGCTTATGATTGGGCTTGTGCTTGCGTCGCTAGTGAAAACTAGGCGCAATTGAAACTGAATATTAAATGAAACTGTACGATTTCACAGTTATCTCCTTGGCTATATCGCAAATGTTCGTAGTGCACCCATACAACTTTACAACAACTGCTAGCGCTGTTATTCCTTTAATACAAAAACCGAAAGTGTGGGAAAACGGTTTGCTTAACTATAACTAACTAATGAAAAACTCTACTGAACTAAAACCTTAAAATACATAATTTAAAAGCTGATAATAGTAATTCGTTACAGATAAGACTTGCACTGTATTTTAATTAGTATATGTAATAGGAGTACGAACTGTCCAATTTGGGAAATAATTGCATGATAAAAAAATTCAGAGGACTGCTTAATTGGACGAGGCCGTATGCCGAGTCCAATTTAGCAGTCAGAGGAATTTTTTGAATCCAAATTATTTCCCAAATTGGACAGTTCATAGTCGTATTACGTGTTAATTATATTGTGCACGGGAACTTGTGCTGTCCAATTTGGGAAATAATTGGATAGTTGCTTGAATAGGATTTTACACTAGCAATATAATTAAACAATGAAACCAGTCAGCATTTAAATCAGGATACTTCACCCACATTTAGTCATAACTGATCTGGAGGAACTGATATATACAAATCTGCCGCGGCATTTATACGTTACGTCAACGGAGTCTCGGCGAAACTTCACAGTTGTCTACAACAAGACATAAAATCCGACGGCTCATATAGATCTCACTTAATGCGACCCTAAGACGCCAGGTGAGTGCGAAAATGTTTCATCGCTGGAATCACAGAATCAGAGACTCGCTAGTATCCAGACCCCGCAGTTAGGGAAAAATCAGATTAAATTTTCTTTAGTCTTTAGACCGATCATTGACGTCATTTTGGTGTGATATGACATCATAATTGACGCATGACTGTCACTAAAATAAACATTTCTATATAGCGTGAATACTTTTGGAGATACAAGGAGGGGATCGTCGTCCACACCCAACCACCCCCCCCCCCCCCCCCCACCCCCGTAGACTCACGAACGAAAAACAAAATAGCACTAGTCAACCTCAGCTAATGTCGTGTTGATCAGAGTTACAGTGAACGACAGTCTGATACTCAATAGAGCTTTATCGCATTATTTAATTGAAAACATTTCCAATTAAAAATGCACCAAAACTAACAATGGCAGCGCATGTGGCAATAATTGGTGCTGCAGGAGGAAAAGCTGCACATGCAGCTGCACCAACAACTGCTGAACCAACCGCAATTGTATTGAGTAGGCCTTCGTGGAATTTGGCGCTCTGGACGGCTTCTAATTCCCTTTGTTTCCTTTCACTGTTTTGTTGCCAGAGTCTTGCTGTTTCTGTTCGCTGGTACATTATTTCAGCCTGCGGTTTTCGTGATGCACTTTTACTTTCTAATGAAACTTTCCTGCAGCCTCCTGTATTTGGACTTGCAAATGAAGCTTGCCCGTAGCATGGTGCTGGTCCCGGTGCTGGTGCATTTGCGTACATTTCCTGTACCTCCCTTAAATTCCTCCCGTTTTCTTCCTTCTCATCCAAAAGCTCTTGATTTAACTTCTGTATTTCCTCATCAGCTTTTCCTTTTTCATCCTTGAGTGTCTTCTCATTCGCTTTATTCATGTTTTCCATTTGTTCCTGATGTCCATCAGCCATATTCTTCATCTTCTGACCGAATCTTTGCTTTTCCGCGTTTTGTTTTTCGATCAAATGTGCCATCTTCACAAAGAAAAAAAAATTAAGCCAATTAATCCAGGATTAACGTGAGTATTTAATTAAGTTTTGTAAATTTCCAGTGAGGTTTTGTGTTGATATTTTTTGTCCTTCAGTTTTGACTTTCAGTAATCTCAAACTCTGCGAAACATTAGCAGTGAAAAATACTTTTATACTAGAGAAATTAAAACCTCAATGTGTTAATCGGCTTTCGAACAACCTGGCCCAGAGATATACATTCATGTGAATGGTGCATGTATTTTTAAAATAACCCCGGGACTGGTGCCATAATCTTTTTTCGTCTCTCACGTATACTTTCTACTTTGAAGTCGCGTACGAACTGAATAGCTATAGCTCTGAGGGCGGTAATTTATCGTATTTTTGTACCCATCCGAAGCCGAGAAAAAATAAATTTGATTTCCACATTCCTGCTAAGACCTGCTGTATACCGTTCTCGTTTTATTTGTTCCGTACCCAAATTCCGGGAATCTACCAATCAGAAGCTCTATCTCATCCTACGATATCTAGCCACTAACGTGATATGCCCCATAGAGGGACAGTTTAGAAAAGAAGGACAAACTCTGCCATCATTGTTTATTGATGAATTTTCCAAACAAAATGTTACGAAATTACAGCCAAACTTAAAACATGATACTGAAGAAACGAGCAGCTTGAGTGAACTCATTTACGAAGAAAAACGAAGCAAATTTTCGCGCTAAAAACGGGGGTGGGGAGTGGGATTTTTCAATTCGATGGTCGTTTCGCCAAAATCATCGGTGAAGAAAGGAAAAAGAGGTGTAAAAATAAAGATGGTGGACATTCTAACCTTTGCAGTTTATTTCTAAAGCACGACACAATCAAGAGAGCGAGTACAAATACACATTCTTAATATTTCCACAGTTAGCTTCGAAATATGTATTATAGTAAGAGGCTTTAGCTCGTTTTATCGCTTCGTTCACTTGGTTTTTAACAGATTTATACCTTGACCAGCTTTCATCTGTTCTTAGTCTACAGGCAATCTTTTTGAGCTTGTCTCTTTCGTACATCAATTTCTTTAGGCCAGAGTTTAGCCATGGTGCGGGAACACTTCTCACTTTGTTTTGTCGATAAGGTGCGTGAAAATTTGAAATATGGAGAAACATGATGATGGGATATCTTGTCGCTTATTAAAAAAGGCAGCACCAATTGTCTCGCCATCTTTAACCCATATAATAAACTTGTCTATTACTACTGCTGGCTTCCCAGATGATTGGAAAATGGCGCGAATATCGCCCGTATACAAAGATGGGGGAAAGAGTGACCCCAACAACTACAGGCCGATCTCTGTTTTGCCAGTGGTCAGTAAATTGATAGAAAGAATAGTTTTTGATCAGTTCTATGCATATCTAATAGAGCACGATCTTTTAGCTGACACCCAGTCTGGTTTTAGATCCCTACACTCCACCCAAACTGCCCTTCTAGAGGCTACAAATGAGTGGTACTCAAACATAGACAATGGTCTCATAAATGGGGTACTTTTTCTCGATCTCAAAAAAGCTTTGACACTGTAGATCATCAGATATTATTGCAAAAACTACAACTTCTTGGGGTCGATTCTTTAACCCTGAAATGGTTTACGTCGTATATAACAAATCGTAAACAGAAAACCTTTGTAAATGGCCATATGTCAGACTACCGCCCCATTATTTGCGGTGTCCCACAGGGATCGATCTTGGGACCTCTACTGTTCTTGGTCTATATCAACGACCTCCCTGCATGTTCCCTATACTCTACGCCAAGAATGTATGCCGATGACACTAGTCTTACTCTAAGCACAAGTGATCCAATAGATCTACAATCAAAGTTAAATAGCGATTTAGCTGAAATTCAGACTTGGTTGCAAGCAAATAAACTTAGTATTAATGTAAAAAAAAACAAGTATTCTATTATTGGTAGCCATAACAAGCTAGCAAATTTAAACCACCAGTTTGACTTTAAGATTGACAAACACTCCCTAGAAAGAGCTAAAATCTACAAGTATCTTGGCATTGATTTGGATGAGACCTTATCATGGGACTCCCATATTAACAATATTGTCAAGAAAGTATCCGCGGGCCTCGGGGCCATCAAACGTGTTAGGAACTTGGTTCCTCGCGAGACTCTTATTATGATCTATAACGCTCTAATCCAACCATATTTTGACTATTGCAGCTCCGTATTGGGCAGTATTGGTGTTTGTCAATCTGAAAGACTCCAGAAACTCCAAAATAGAACCGCGCGTCTAATCACTTTTTCTGACCTAAATGTTAGATCTTCCGTTTTACTCGATGACCTAGGCTGGGACTCTCTGGAGCGAAGGCGTTCAAAGCAACTAGCAGTTATTCTGTTTAAGACTCTCCATAATCTTTCTCCGACTCGTCTGAATAGTATTTTTGAAACTACATCCAGTGTCCACTCGCACAATCTAAGAAATTCGAAATACAACCTCTTCGTTCCTAGACCTAGTACTGAAGCAGGCAAACGAAGTTTTCAATATCGCGGTTCCGTCCTCTGGAACAGCTTGCCTTTGAGCACTAAGACACAGCCCACTCTTAGCTCTTTTAAATCATGTATTTAATATCTATCGAATTTAATAAATAGTTAGTAATTTTTATAGATTATACATAATTTTGTAAATAACATATTTAGCTAGGTAATTTAATTTATTATTGTAATCATTTATTATTGTAATTAATTTAATACACGGCTCGATGGAAGAGCATGTATTGTGAATTGACACCGTGTTTAAATCAAGTTTTACTACTACTACTACTACTACTACTACATCGGTTATCGACGATCGGAACGCGTGACACATTTTATTTTGAATCGAGGAAAATCTTCTACGTGTGATCATGAAGAGATTTTCGAATTTGGGTACGGTAAATATCTATTAGTAAAAATCTACTAGTATACTAATGCAAATGAGACAATCAGATTGGCTGAGCTACTCGTACACTATTGTAACAATAGAGTGTTTCTGTCGAGGAACTATCGGCTGATAGTTGCCCGCGGAAATTTTATGTTCTAAAAAACAAATATTAGCCCGAGAACGAAGTTCGAGGGCTAATATGCTAGTTTTTTAGAACATAAAATTTCCAAGGGCAACTATCAGACCGATAGTTCCGAGACAAAAACACTCTATTGTCGTTATTGTTCACCACTAAATTTTCCGTGCGGCGGCCTAAAACTGAAAACCTCATGAATTTATTTATTTCGATTTCTAACACACTGCGACGCTTGGAGCTTCAAAAATAGTTTTGCATTTCAACTTTTGTCTCGTAAATACGTACAAAACTTTAGGTTAACACTTCGGTATTACTTTTTCAAAAGTTATAAATCGACTGAGTGATTTTTCAGTTCCATCTAAATGAAGTATGATTTGTATGAAAAACGGCGGCAAAACCTGGCGCGGGTTCCCCCAAGTCAGTTGAATGAAAAGAAAGCAGGACAAAAAGTTTTCTTCGGATTATTTCTTCGCTCAATCTCTTCTAAAGTTTCATATATTCTGGAAAATTGTGCAAATGATTTAGCACAAAATGGGAAGATCTGAAATAATTGTGGAGCTGAACATTATATTCATTTTACAAGTCAAACGGACAACCGTCGAACGGAGTCGAAGGTTTCACGGCAAACGCTTGACGAACTGCCGTATTTAAGCTTCGTAACCGATATTTATTGTGCTGATTCAAGCTGGAATTGACAAGCCTCTTGGAAATACAAGGTAACAATACTGAATAGGCTAAGCTTAAACTTGTGGTGTAAACAGGCTGTCATTTTTTGGACGAATTTGTGTCGGTTTACCGATCTTTCCGTAAATTGTTTAGTGCTCTTTCATTCGCATTTGTTGTACATTTACAGGAATTTGCCATTAAATATTTCGTTCCAAACTTCGTCCATGCCCATGTTATGAAAGAATTGATAGAGAGTAAATTCTCGCTATTTTTTTAATTTATTCTTTCAACTGTTTAGCTCAAAACTGCACAAAACGGTTGTTTTTCGCTTAGGCGGGCACTATCGATCCGGGGTTTTTTGCCCGACGGGCACTATTACCTGACAGTGTCTCTCCGCGGATGAACACTATCACGTCACGTGTTCGATTTAACCCAATCAGAATCAAAGAAAATTTAGTGGTGAACTATAACAGTCATTAGTGTGCAGTGGCTGGAAGTCGTCTATAAAATTGCGGTTTCTTCTCGTTTCTCAGAAGTTTCGGAAGAAGATTTAGAGTTAATACTAGACAATTGTTATGATTTTTACTAAAACAATTAGTGTAATTATGCCATGGGTATTTTGGCCCGACTGCCTCTCGCCCATTCTCGACCCCAGAGCTCTTCTCTTGCGCATGACTGACGGCGAGAAGAGCTCTTGGGAACCCTGTGAGAGAGCCTGTTCTGATTGGCTTTCGGTTGAAACAATTGGTCAATCTACTACGAGCGTAAAATTGAACTTTCGGTGCGAATTTTCCCTGCGGCTGGGGTTGAGAATGGCGCGGAAAAGGAAATTTGAACGGTTTTAAATGCACCCACTTGACGGCTTACAATTGAGAATCAGTCTTTACAACGGACAGCAAAATGAAAGCAAACTGATCCCTTAGTTCCACATCAAATTGCTAATAATAAACGACGGACGTACAAGGAGTGTCTTCCATGGAAAACTACAGCAAGCATTCAAATAAACTATCGACGATTTGAATTAACTAAACTAAGCGTTCTTTCGTGTTCTTGTGCATATCCTGAGAGACACGCCACAGCAACAATAGAGCCGCCATTTTGGATTTGGCTTGTAGAGCATGCACTGCCATGTCAACATAGCCAGATTTTGGCTACGCTTGCGCAGAGTTTCCCAGAGCCTTCGCGTCTTGCGCAGTGAAAAAGTAAAAAAAACGCGAAGGCTCTGGGGTCGAGAATGGCCTCTTGCCAAAATACGAAGAAACCAAAATTAACTAACAACACTGTTGTGTGTAACATTTATTTTAGCTGGTAAGCACACTTTTGAGCGAAAATGAGGTTCGAGTTTATCTGTTGTGATAGAAGCCTTCGATTCCGGCTGTTCCTGATAAGTATTAGATTCTTATTCGATTCTTAGGTGTGTGTTTTTTTTCTTTAATTTAATTTTTTATTTAATATAAAATAGTTATCAAAAAACTAATACAGTCGAACCCCGATTAAGCGGTCACCCTCGGGGAAATGGCAAGTGGCCGTTTAATAAGGGTTGGCCGCTTAAACGGGGTTTCGTCAGAAATTAGCATAAGGCGTGGCATAAACGTCACTTTATCTGAATACAACACGTTTGGAGGCTTGTGACAACTGTTGTTTGAATGTTTTTAATCATTCGTCACCCTCTATTTCGGCCTCTTATCTGTCATCAGGTTTTTCAGAACAAGGCCAAACTACGAGTATTAAATTATTGGTGGCCGCTTAATCGGGGTAAAAACAATAGGAAAAGCCTTCATCGGGACGGCCAAAAGGTGGCCGCGGCCGTTTAATAGGGGTGGCCGCTTAATAAGGGTTTTATTTACAGTATTATACTGAAAATAATTTCGGGACTTTGATAAGTGGCCGCTTAACCGGGGGTGGCCGCTTAATAGGTGAAGTCGGATTCGACTGTAGCTATAAAACTATTTTAACAAATAGTTTTCTGACCTTTATAGTCTCAAGTTCAACCCAAATCTCGCTGTCATACTAAATAACTAAAGCTTGTTTACACTTTACTGAATAGTAAAATGGATTCCCGCTTTGTTTTGCTCCCGGCCGGGGACTCCCATATAAAAGTGACGGGGGTGATCGTCGGAATTTTGGAAAAGAACCCCTAAAAGGTACCAACATCTCGTTTTGTGGGTGTGGCTCGAATTAAATTTCACCCCTAAGAGGTACCAATTCTAAGACAAAACTAGTTCTGGTCATATTTGTTTCAGGTTAAATACCCTAAAAGGTACCGGAATAACTCTAACGGTGGTCATTTTAGATTTTAACATCCCTAAGCGGTACCAAACCACGAATTTTAACCCCTAAAAGGTACGATAATATTTAATATCGGGGGGGGGGGGGGGTTGCTGCCTATTCAACGATTTTTTGTCTCGTCACAAAAGTATCAACGCAGCACCTACAGTATAAGCTTAGTTCATCCAGTAGACTATACAATTGTTACCTCATTCCTACGATTTTCAGCTTCCTGTTGGAGGCGTGATTGTTCTTCCTGTTATGAAAAACAGTACCTGAGTCAGCAACAGCTGGTATAGCCTGTTCCAGGCGTTCGGATGGTGGGGGAACGACGCGAAGAAACGCGCAAAGCGCGAAGAGTGGCCATGGGCGAAAGGTTCTTTCGCGCCCTCCCCCAAACCGCCTCGCCTTTTTTTCATCGCCACTCTTCGCGCTTCGCGCGTCTTTTCGCGTCGCTACCCCACTATCCGAACGCCTGGAACAGGCTACAGCTGGTATAAAACTACGGGAAGAAGAGAGACCCTGGGAACGAGGTTCGGTTGGATGAGCGAGCGGAAGCGAGCGCGGAGCGCGAGGGGTGGGGGCGGGGAGCGGGCGAACGAGAAAATAGAGGCTGTCTACATATTTGGAAAACAGTGCAGTGATTAGTCCTCCCCATGTTGTCGCCTTGTCGTTAACAGCTCCGTCCCTTGACCTATTAATTAAATTTAGCTGATTCTGCTAAAATTCTGCCGTGACAACTAAACCAAGCACGCTTTAATCGGAATAATATATAGGCCTCCAAATACCAAGCTACATCCATTCTGAGTGACTGCAAAAATAACTGCAGAACAAGAAATGCTTCTTGGTGGTAGATTTTTTAAATCTCTTGACCTGTTTTTAAAAATTGACGAAAATCAGCACCTAAATGATTTTATAAATCAAATGTTTTCTTCAACGAATCCAAGAGGCGAGCTGGAGAGAGAGCGCAAAGCGCGATCGAAGGCCGGAAGGAACGGGAAGGTTCGCGCTCTCTCCTTGAGCTTCGCGCTCGCGCCCGAACTCCCCTCCCCTCCTTCTTTTTACTCTGCCACGCAGGCACAGAATTCCGAATTTTCACGTTGTTGTTTTGGAAAGGACGCCAAAGAAATGTGTAACGCACGTGCAGTAGACTGTTCACAGCCTCTCTATTTTCTCGACGCTAACAGCGAGCGCGAAGCGCGAGCGAGCGGAAGCGAGCGCGAGGGGGTGGGGGATGGGGAGCGGACGAACGAGAAAAGAGAGGCTGTCTACATCTTTGGAAAAAAGTGCAGTGATTAGACTCCTCCCCCTGTTGTCGCCTTGTCGTTAACAGCTCCGCCCCTTGACCTATTAATTAAATTGGACCAATAAGAATTTAAGTCAATTCCTTATATCACGTACCAATTCTCTATTATAAAACAACAACAGTACCGGGCAACAGTACCGTGTCGCGTATGGGACGATTTCTTCAACTCCAAAAAAAAAAAACAGGCCGAAACAGGCCGGCACACTGCGAGTGGTTTTCTGTTCGTGAAATCATGATGTTTAGAGATCGCAAGATCCTCAGCGATTCAAAATAATGTCTGTCTATTCGCACGCTTCTACAGCGAGAAATAAGTCGTTTCCTGTCGGGCTTTCGCTCTGTAGATCTCTGTAGAGTTCCAGAGAGCTTGACACCTCCGTAATTTGCGATGCTTTGCTAGTAAAGTTTTGCTTTGGCTCTGGATGGACTGAATATGAAATACTGATTCCGTGTAGGACGTTGACTTTTCTTGAATTTCAGTCGATTTCAGTATTGTTTTGCCGGGCTCGGCATGTGGTTAAAATCTGTTGTTTTCACGGATATCATATTTTTCTTGGGCCAATTTCGCAAGAGACTACTGTCACGAACCGTACTGAATCCGGTTGGGAGAATCGTGACAACATTCTTTGATGCTAGCAAACTTTCAATAGCTGGGGTATCCAATCGATGATCGATGACAATCGATATCAATCGATACCAATCGATATCAATTAATCGATTGATATTGATAATCGATGACCAATCGATGATGAAGATTTGTGTGGTTATCGATTGGTGTCGATTTTCAATAACAATCGATGATATCGATTGGTATCGATTGGTTGCAAATTTTGTCACGTTTCACAGCACATCTAATGATCTTTGCACGCGTTAATTGTTAACACATTTTATTGTAATGCTTTGAACGTTAACAGGAGAACAAGACTTATTTCCTTCTCTCTCTACTTTCTCTTGCGATTTAACAATTAGATGGCAAGCTCGAGGTTTCTATCAGCTGATAGTTGGTCAGAGATGATCCACAAGCTCGGACTGTGGGTGACCATGATGTCCACGATGGTTAACAACAGGTTAACAACTTTAAACGCGTTTCCGCGTTCTCCCCTCTTCCGTACTAGCAGTAAAGAGCTCGCCGACGTTTACCTCAAAACGATACAGCTTATTATAGATAGTTGAACTTCTTCCCGGACTTCTTTTGTCGGCATAATGACACGGGAATGACAGTGACGGCCAAGTGGTAATTTGAGTGCACGTGCAGCTAGACTGCAAAACAGTCGTATTTTTGCGTTACGACTGTACCGTGGTAGTTCGGTCCTCTCTGGTAGACAGAATGAAAGGTCTGGAGCGAGTGTGAAAACGGAGAGTGGGACTGGAGTGTGGGTGGAGCTGTCAAGTATTTTTAACACCTCGGCGATATTATTTGAACCCCCGGTCAGAACGAACTCGTTGTATTGAATGCCGACAGTCGTTATTTCTCGCCTCACACGCCCGCAGGGCGCGTGAGTCTCGCGCGCTTCGCCCGAGGATCACGCTCACGGCGCTTCGCGCCTTTGCGAGCAGCGAATTGAGCGGGAAAATAACGACTGTTTTGCAGTCTAACGTGCAGCAGGGTATATTCTTTGCGTTGAGAAGACTGGGCCCAACTTGTTTTGCCAACCTCGTCCCCAGGGCCTTCTCAAACTAATCGGACAAACCTCGTTCGAGGTTGCTGATCGGAGTGTTTTGCCAATCGATAGGAATCGATGAGCGGTTTTTGTGTGGTTATCGATTGATCATCGATTGACCGATACCAATCGATATCAATTAACTAATTTTATCGATTGATATCGATTGATCGATTGGTTTTCCGATCATCTATTTCCATCGATTGGATACCCCGGGATAAACTCGTTGAGCAAAAACGTCCATACCGCCAAACAACCTCAAATCACGACATGTTTGTTTCGAAAGGCTTTATTAAGTGTGAACATTTTTCCGCCATGTGATGACAACCGCTGCAGACGACATGACGCGCTCGTGAATGGCCGTTGTCAAGGTGATCACAGTTTTAACGCCTTTCAGCCAATGGGAATTTTCCGTTGCTGGAGGAACGGGAAATTCACTTTTGTTTACAGCCCCTCTATTTTTCTCCTTCCCCACCCCCTACCCCAACGCTCGCGCTTCGCGCTCAGTTCCAGTTCGCTCGCGGCTACAACGATCTGAGAAAATAGTGAGGCTGTGAACAGTCTACACGTGCAGAGACATTGTTTTTGTTCAGTGACGTTCTCGTTTCCGTCGCCGTCGTGGTTGCTCATGCACGCGGTGCTCATGAAGGTCCCTTATTATCGTGGTTATCAGCGATTTAACAGAAAACTTAGGCCCAGTTCAGTCGCCGTACTTCACATGAGCCGAATCGAATTCGAATTTAGGCCGGCCCAAATTAATTTAGACCGACTGAATTGATTTAGACGCCGAGCTTAATTTAATAGGGGAAAATTGCTGTTATATTGAAAAATACATTATAATAATTCATGCATTTGTTTCGGCTCATGTGAAGTTCGGCGTCTGAATCAAAGCCGGTCCACAGCCGTTATTCTCGGCTGAGCCAGGCGGGAAGAACGGCTGAGCCGATCCGAATTGATTCAGCCGTTCCGAATTGATTCAGACGCCGTACCTCACATGAACTTAATTCATCGAATTCGATTCGGCTCATGTGAAGTACGGCGTATGAACTGGGCCTTAGGGCCTGTTTATATGGAGAAAAGTTGTCCCTGATAAGAAGGTCACCCTCCATACCGAGCAACCCCTGGCGAGAGAACTTTTCATACATTTCTTTATAGATAGCAGCGAACCGTAGAAATCGCAAAGTTGGCTCGGGGGGGGGGGGGGGGGGCAGGGTGACCCTGGGTGGAGGGTCATTCGCTTTGAAGGTAGGGTGACCCTGGGGGGCGGGCCAACTTTTTTCCATATAAACACTTTGGCTATTGTTGTTTCACCTACCAGGGACAAGTCGGAACATATAGAGCATGCGCGAGCGCGAGAGGGCCACGTTTTGGCTCTGTAAACAGGGACAACTTTTTTCATATAAACGCTCGGTAAAAGATGGCTCGGGGAGGAGGGTAACCCTCCTACTAGGGACAACTTTTCTCCATGTAAATAGGCCCTTAGCCTGCATGGCAGGCGTAGAAAGGGGAGGGATGAGGGGAGTTCTAGCGCGAGGCGCGAGGAGAGAACGCGAAGCGCGATCGGCCGGAGGGGGACTTCGCGCTCTCTCCTCGCGCTTCGCGCTTGCCGAACTCCCCTCCTCCCTCCCCTTTATACGCCTGCCACGTAGGCTACAGAAAACTGAGGAATATCAGCAGCCATCCAAGCTTTCGTGACAAGGCTATTTGAGGTATTCACTCTTACCAGGGATTTAGTAATCAGAAAGCTTGACACAAACGAAAGAACAAAGGGGGACAATGAGCTAATATGTAGACCCGGGATGTAGAATATTTACATTGATGACATTTCATACCTTAATTCTTTCTGTCTCCTGTTCTTGAAATGCCCTGGCTGCCTTTTCTAGGGCTAACTTCTTATCATAGTCTTTCAGGCTTTTCAGTCGTGTCGTGAATTGTTTCATATCATCGTTTAATTTCTACAGATCGAAAATTAATGGTTTGATTAGATTTAACAATAAATATTATAAATACATACATTCATCCTAAACTGTTGAAATAATGTATAATATTAAAGTTTTCAACACTCATCATCGGTGGTTAATTTGTGTATTATACTGTCATAAAACAGGGTGGGAATTTGAGGACACGAGATAAATTTTGAGTTTTAATTTTTATACATTTCTCAAGTGTTCTCGAATTCCCACCCTATTTTATGACAGTTTAGACAATAGCTGTCTTTATATCTGCCGTTGATTATTCCTTATAGAAGCACGGCTAAAATTATAGAGCACGCGTGTCCCGGATATTCACCACGCTTAGATTAATCCAGTTGATTATTTTCAAAGCTGAACCTGTAGCTTTTCTTGACTTTTTCAGTACCCGACTAATTAAGTTGAATACTGATTTAGTACGAGTTTGTCCAGAAGCGAAGGATTGTGAAAATAACTACCGGCTCTCGGAGAGTGGCACAGTGCGTACGTTCTGTTAGACTATTGGCCTAACATAGAAGCCAACTCAGTTGTGAGGTATTCGCCAGGGAAATTTACGCCATCATGAGCAAATGAGAGGGGTACAAAATCAGAATCAGGTGAAGGCAGTACTGTGCAGGCACCATTGAAGAAATGGGCAACCGCTTGAGTTGTTCGTACTAGACTGACATATCATCTTTACGTTTCATGTCAGGTACGGGATGGTGACATGGAAGGATCGGCTTTGGTCACAAGAACCAGTTTCCACCTGCACGAAGAAAGATAATATGCAGGTCGGACACCAGGATCCCACGGGAAACTGGACAGCCTTCTTGAGGGTGGAGGAAGCCGAGCAGCTTACAACAATTAGACCTGACTACATGGAGAGTTAGAATCCACTAAAGACGAGTCAGTAGTCTTTAATAATAAACACCGCAGATCATGCACATGTGTCCAGGATTGAACACACCTACGTACAAACTTTACTTCAGTTACATATATCTCCGTATATGGAAGTTTTGAATTATCTCTAATATTGTGCAACCTCTGAGTTATAAATTAAAGTGATGCCTAAACTGATTTCTTAACACGCAAATAAAATTGTTTGAAAACGTTTATTAATGGTGGCAATAAACCTCCTTTATTTGCAGAGTGATGAGAGAAGTAATTTTGTAGTACGTTATTATCGACATTCAAAAGAAAATAACCTTCTTACCAGTTGAAGGTCAAAGAAAACTTTAGCAATGACATCTTGGGCACCGATCGCAAACCTTTCGTAGTCCTCTTTAAAACGATCGTACGCATCATTGATGTCCTGGTAGGATAAATTAGCTGGCATCTTCTCCGTTCAGTTGCTGAAGTACTGGATCCAAATGTTGCTTTCTAAGATTTTCAATGACAGCGTTGCAGGAGTCCCTTGTGGAGTTAGCATTCTTCGTGTACCATTCTTCCAGCGTCTCGTCCATCGATATCTGTTCATTAAAATTTTAGGTGACGTTATTTTCCTATGCTATCCTATTCCTATATTTGTAAGCCCGTTGAGATTTTTAAACGTGCAGAAAAGAACTTTTATTATTATTATTATTATGCTCCTCCTAGGCTGTCCTAGGGGCTACGGAGCTAAGTAAGTAAGTCATTTTCAACATGCAAGAGTCAGCAAAAGAATGCTAGTGTATAACTTACAGGGGCGCATCCAGGAATTTTTGATAGGGGGGGTCCCAGGATTTTTTTCCGAAAATGTGAAGTAGAGGGATAAATTTTGGAAGTAGACGGCAGTACTAAGTTATTACTAAACGGCGCGGAGGGGAGTGTTTGGAGGCCTCCCCGAGAAAATTTTTGAGATTTCAGGCTCTGAAAAGTGCATTTTGGTGGATCTGGAGATGGCTTTATAATGGACAATGGAGAAAGCAAGTCTGATAGGGGGGTCCGGACCACCCCGACCCTACCCCTGTATCCGCCACTGACTTAACTTTCGATGTTACTACATTCAATTAAAAGTATAAAATATTTATATTACTCGAACGAGCAAATAACTCAGGTGGGCTTTAAAAAGGTTTATTTGCCTTCATTTTTCTTACTGGCAGACAATTTTTCTTCCAGCTGCCGAAACTGTCGGATAATTTCAATTTCATTTTGTATTCAGCTGAGCGCTGTCAATAGCCTGTTTCTGAACTGGTTTGGGATAAATTGACATGCTCTCAGCCAATCACAAGACATAAATATTTGCTTGTACACTATAAGTAAAATATAAACTATAAAATGTTTTACTTTCACCTTCAGTTGAATGAAGCATTCCTCAACTGTGTTGGTTGATAAGCCTGCAGTTTCTAACACAAAACAACTTTCCAACCGAGCAAATGCAGCATTATGACACTTGCGTATCTCATCACTGTCACAAGGCAGTTTAGGACTCAGCTCTGACATCATGAAATCGTTATATGTCTTCATTGCGGTTTTTTTGGCGTCTGAACACTTTTTCTGTACAACCAAATCCCAAGCATTTTGGACGTTTGGAATAGCACCGGGGTATTGATGGCCTTAGTGTACAGCTCAACCAACTGAGCTAATCCTGGAAAAGATATGAATTCGTTTTTTTAACTTTTAATTACGGGCTTCTTTAAACATTATACCGGTAGACTCCCGCCTGGGGAACGGAAAAATGTTTGGAGGTAGCGAGGATTCGAGATAGCGAGGGTTGTGTCAAATTTCGTAATTTTCAACAAAACTGAACTACAATAGTATACAAATCATCGACCTGTCGGTGCTTGCAGAGTCTGCTCTATTCTTGGTTTTCACGTGACGTCATCAAATTCTAAAATTCAAAACCGCGAGGCCTACAGAATTTTTACCTTCATTCAAGGAAAGATTACCTAAATATATATCTTTTCACAATTTCTTAGCTCGATCTCATGCTTCCTTTTGAAAATAGAACGGTTTAAATTTCCGAGTTTTCATCGTACGTGACATCAGCAGGACGGCCGTGACAGAGCTGTTCCGTATCTAAAACATGACTCTTCGGGTGATTTTCAGAATTCTAAACAATTTAAGTTTAAGGAGAAATATTTATCTAAACAAGAGAAAACAGACCTCCTTTCTGGCAAAAGTGAACTCCAGATGTTTTTTCCTATTTCCGGCGGCCATGTTGGAGCCCCTCAGAAAGACTCCAACATGGCGTTTCCATACTGAGCTCTATAAATTTGTGTGGAACATTTTGACAAATAATTATAACTCGAGTACGGAATACCGCACAGACCTGAGACTTGGACTGATTCCTTATTTATTCATTATCTATGACATGTCAATTCCTTGACTTCATTCATTGAACGGTTTCGATTTTTTTTATTTATGGCGTGACAGTGGCGTGACAGTGGCGTGACAGTGAAAACCGAGAATAGGTCTCTTTACTGTCTTTATACAACATAAATAAATACTGTTTGACAGACTACTACGAGTGCCGGTTTAATTTGTACAACGAATACTGAATATTAACCTACAGACTACTACTTCACATCGGGCGGTCAAAATGAAGATTGAAACTGTTCTATTTTAGAGGAGAGTTGACGTGTGACGTGCATCACCGCATCAGCATGATCGCCAATTTGATATGATATGTCATTGTTCACGTAACTTGCTGTTACCATGGCAACCATATTTTGACAGGCATGTTTTTCCAATTTTTTATTTCTGGCAATAACTTTTACATTTTATGATCATTTTAGCATTCTTTTATTGGTTTTGTGTACTTTTGAGACATTTTTTGGTGGTTTTCTGACGTTTTGGAAAAATCAAGAAATCCAAGATGGCGGATCCAAGATGGTGGCTGTTCGGAAAGTCATGACGTAAATTGCTACGTCATATGACGTCATTATCTCGTGTTTCATACGTCAAAAGAAAAGATATTTGGACGTACTATATATCCTCCAAGTTTCGTTGTCGTAGCTTTAATAATCTTGGAGAAACGGAGGGGGGAATCCGCCCCCCACGGTCGGAAAAGACCAAAAAAAGCCCGGTCTGAATAGGGTTAATTTAGGTCACGGGAAGTCGCACTTTGTTTCGAGATAGCGGGGGATTCGAGATAGCGGGGGTCTACTGTATGTTCATAAGAAACACGATAAGCAACTTCTATATCGTATATTGTGTAAGTGTTTCTAAGACTGGTAACGATTTACGTTACTAAATGATCTGTCTGGCTGGTGATATTATATGCAGTGGTTGATCGCCCACGAATATATATCGTCAGTGATCGACAGTATGGGTCAATATCTGACTCGTCCCCAGTCGTCTCTCTTGTCTCCTATTAATCTTTTACAGCCGAGGGGAGCGCAATCCCCGCGTCTTGCGACTCCAAACAAAGGAGACAAGAGAGACGACTGGGGACGAGTCAGGGTCAATATAGTTAGCTGTAGTAGTAGAGGAACAAGTCGTTGAAAGCTGGTGTTACCTTCTCCACTGACAAGTTCGTCGTCGTTGAAGCTGTTTTTTGGAGCAAGAGTGTCCTTCAGTAATTTACGGAATTGCTTTAAACCACTTCTAAAAGCGGGTTTAACTCTCTTTCATTGTGGCGGATACTTCTTAATACTTCAGGATCAACTGTTGGAGTTGGTAAAGCGAAAGCATCAAACCAGGAAAGAAACTTAAGATGCTACGGACAACGTTCTTGCTTTGATCACTGCTGGACGATGACTGTTCTTTAAAAACCTAAACAAAAAAGTAATTAATTAATCACTACTAAATATATGCACAGAGTCCAACCTGAACACATAATTATATGTTTATATAATGATATGTTTAATTTATTAAATAAACAAGATGTTTGCACACGCTGTGGCATTGGTGAGGCTCCACTGTGAGTGAATCATTGTAGGTCCATAATGCTTGCAGCATACGTCACATTTGTTAAAACTGAGAGGCGATATTTTGCTTACGATAAGGCAGAAAAACTGACTGCTAACGCTTGCAAATACAAATTGAAAAGCTATAATTTAAAAGAATGGTTTAATCCACCTCTATGTTTGTGGCAATTTTGACAATAACATGTTTGTCTTGCACGTCTCGATCAAATCAAGCAAGCGCACTGATCTGGAACAAAGGATCTCAGGCAATCGCTTCGCATAACTCTGTGTTGTATGTGTAAGGAATGTAAATTAATGTTCAGGAATAACAAATATACGTTTAGAAATAAGTGAATCAAGATATTCCGTCCCGTGAACAATTGATAATTCAATTAGTTCCTGTTTCTCAGTTAGATAAAAATTTACCTTTGTTAAAAAGTAGTCCTTTATGTTCTCGCAGTCACGTGGTAGAGATTGCGCCCACATCTCTCAGCAGCCATATGAAGAAAGGAGATATTTTGTGGAAAATGTATTTGTCTTCAAGACCAGCATAAGCTTCAGGGTTTGACTTCATATCAATTTGTTGTGACAGATTTGCGATATAACTGTAATAAGTTTGTTAGGGAAATTATTATAGCACACTGCCCATTAATGCATTTTTTGATCAAATTAAGGACGGTGCCTCCTATTGTTGCTGGGCGCATACGTTCTGCGCATAATTTCTCGCGTCATTAGCGCGCGCTCGAGCGCGCGCGCATACAGAACATTGCGGAATCTCTTTCAGTCTAAGCTCGGCAGGGAAATATATGGTCGTTTTCTTCATATAACTTACAAAAACGCGTGATGACCCCTACTTTTTATGTGTTATAAAAATATGATTAATTTTTTTGTTGTATGCAAAAGTTATTTAGACTGTATTTTTGGTATACCAGAGGAGAGCTGTCAGGGTTGATAATGGCTACGTTGCGATGATTTTTAATTAAAAAACACATCAAACAGTAGTTGTTATATTACCATTTGTTAAAGTGTATATGACAGATATTTTTTTATTTGCTTGATCGAATCTACATAGGAATCCTGATACGAACATCGAAAAAAAAAATTCCATATCGCTTTTCTTCACCGCGTTTTAGCCGTCTAAAGACGTGAAATTTCATTTCCGGTTAGGTAAAAAGCCGAGCGAGGTGGAGTCCTGGACCGAGTCGGTCGTGACGTCAAAACCAGAACGCCTTCGACAACAACGCAAAGACAGCGAGGAGTTTCGTGGCTTGTATCCGTGTATAACCAGATATATTTTAGTTCAAATTTTGTCTAGAACCGTCAAAACTTACACAAAGTTATGTCTACGGATGATTTTGAGTTTGGGAGGCGATTCTGAGCGATCAGACGCATAATTCAGTGTTTTCTTCGACTGTTGATGAAGTTGAGGTGCGATGAGTTTTAATATACAGGTTTATAGAAGCAGCAACAGACAACTCAGACCCAGAAGGTCCTTACGACGAATGGCTTCAAGAGTACATGTATACCGCTAGCAGATAACGACAGCGATATAATTTCTCATTCTGAAAGAACGTGAATTTCGGAGCCCGGACATGCTGGAAATGCGTGTGTATAACTACGCCGTAAAAATAACATTGTTTGTTTACACAATTGCGCTGTTTGAATCGAAATGAGTTGAACCGATTTGTAATAAGCTTTTTAAAATTCGCTTGTAGTTCTCGTTAGTTTATCTTGAGTTTTTCCCTTTTCGAGGACTGTTCGTGAGGCGCGAAGCGAGCAGCAACTCGCGAAGCGGCGAGCGACTTTGAAATCGAATGGATTTTTAGCACGAAGATCGCGGCACGCTCCAAATGTAAATAGTGTCACAGAAGCGGTCACGACTAAACAAGAGGGTTTTGTTCCTTTTTTTTCGCTCCTAAAGGTATTTTGTTTGGAATTTTGATTTCAGTGTCTGTTGTCCTTGCGGAAGAAGCAACAAATGCAACTGCACAATCTTCGGTAGAGGCAGACCAATGTGTACAATGTGTTATGTGGATAAATAAAGTTACTATCGCGAGCCCAGCTTCGAAAAATTATTCAGAAGTGAGCGAAAACGTTACCGGACAAAAAATGGTTTCTGAATCACAACTCCGGTTTTCTTAAAGATAAATTATTCCTCTGCCTCCCAAAGTAAACCACTGTTGACTGAAAAACTACTAGTGAGAGCTTATGAAAAGCGATTCAGGCCAAGTCATCACAACAGCGCATTGAATGAAAATCACGCAGCTGTTGTTTCTGACTTGTCTGGGACTCCGGGACATAATTGCTCCATGAAACATTCTTTCTAAAGATGAATAAGAAACTCTATCAAATTCAATGACCATTTTTCTTAAATACCTTTAGGAGCGAAAAGAAGGAAAAAAACCTTGTTTAGTCGTGACTGCTTCTGTGACACTATTTACATTTGGAGCGTGCCGCGATCTTCGTGCTAAAGATCCATTCGATTTCAAACTCGCTCGCCGCTTCGCGAGTTGCTGCCCCTTCGCCCCTCATGAACAGTCCTCGAAAAGAGAAAAACTCAAGATAAACTACAAGCGAATTTTAAAAAGCTTATTACAAATCGGTTCAACTCATTTCGATTCAAACAGCGCAATTGTGTAAACAAACAATGCTATTTTTACGGCGTAGTTATACACACGCATTTCCAGCATGTCCGGGCTCCGAAATTCTCGTTCTTTCAGAATGAGAAATTATATCGCTGTCGTTATCTGCTAGCGGTATACATTTACTCTTAAAGCCACTCATCGTAAGGACCTTCTGGGTCTGAGTTGTCTGTTGCTGCTTCTATAAACCTGTATATTAAAACTCATCGCACTCAACTTCATCAACAGTCGAAGAAACACTGAATTATGCGTCTGATCGCTCAGAATCGCTCCCAAACTCAAAATCATCCGTAGACATAACTTTGTGTAAGTTTTGACGGTTCTAGACAAAATTTGAACTAAAATATATCTGGTTATACACGGCTACAAGCCACGAAACTCCTCGCTGTCTTTGCGTTGTTGTCGAAGGCGTTCTGGTTTTGACGTCACGACCGACTCGGTCCAGGACTCCACCTCGCTCGGCTTTTTACCTAACCGGAAATGAAATTTCACGTCTTTAGACGGCTAAAACGCGGTGAAGAAAAGCGATATGGAATTTTTTTTTTCGATGTTCGTATCAGGATCCTATGTAGATTCGATCAAGCAAATAAAAAAATATCTGTCATATACACTTTAAGTATTTTAAAGCTTTTTATATTTATTATTGCTTTTGTGTATGTCAAGGCAAATTCAAAGGGAATCTGCGAAAAAAAAAATATCTTTTTTTTCCGAGAAAATGCTATTTCAGCATTTTTTCCATATTGAAGCTTGATTATCTCTGGAAAATACGTGGTTACCCCCAATTTTCTTTTTGGATTCCAATAGCCCTTGCTAAGATCTGCTTTTCCCGCATAGTCATAAACCGCACAAAAATACTTTGGTATTAGGAGGCACCGTCCTTAAAGAGAAGATGTTAGTTCGTTATTACAAATTACTAAAATGACTTTACTTCTTGCCGTAAGACCATTATTGGTAAGATCATGCTGGCTGTGCTCAACACCTTATCTCAGTTCAGATGATCGCGTCATTGGGCAGTGACGTTAAGCCGTTGGCCTTGTCTCCTACATCTCCCCGTACCAAATTAGTATACGTAGGGGACGTTAAAGAACCCACATCACTGTTCGAAAAGAGATGGGGACGTAGTCCCCGGTGTTGTGGCCTGGCCTATTCACATGTATTCATGGGTTGGGTGGGTGGGGTGAGATCATGAATGGACTGATAGCGGCTGCCACAGGCGCCTTTACAAGCTGACGTCCGATCTCACCCCTAAGTTGAATTGTAAAGCGCATTTGAATATTATAGAAAATGCGCTATATAAATCCCATTACCATAAATTACCATAATTGTTGATAGGCTTGGTATTATACATTGGTATCGGTATTGCTTTTCTTGTTTTCCTATTCCTATATTTTTTTATTTATTTTTATATTTGTTTTTGGTCACTGATTGTTTCCGTGCTTCCTTGTGCCGAGAGCAAATGTATATAAAGAGGCAGTTGTTCAGCGGAAAGTTGTGTAATACGGCTGGTATTTTTACGAGTCAGTTTTTATTTTTTCGAGCCTTTAGGCGCGAATAAACAAACATCGACGAGTAAAAATTCCCAGCCGTATTACACAAATTTCTGCTGAATAAATTGTTTATTATACGACATAATTCGTTCCTAAACTATAGGCTTTCAACAGTGTTTTCCGTAGCGCGCGGTCAGAGGGACTAAGACGAGTGTAATACGGTCTCATATTTGCACTCGTCTTGGTGCGTATTCGCACTCTAAAATACTATGTCGTATAATAAGGGTGTGTATTAATAGCTCTACTTATGTATCACTTCTTTTTGGTCCATTCCCCTGTATTAACGATTTTAGTGGCCCTTGCGATTCCCACTTTAATTATGAAATATTTTTCGGTATGAAGGATACTCCAGTCCTTCAAGGTCTCGTCTCGTTGGAACACCTTGAGAATTGTAAATGAGCACTGAGGATAGCAATACCGTTAGCGTAAAGATCTGGCTGTCATCAAAACCTTCACTGACTGCGGAATCAAGTCCTTCAGAGTCCAGTAGTACAATTGAATATTCTTGGCCGTTGGAATCCTATCAGAGAGATAATAAGTATAGGAAATCGTATGAACGCGAGTGCATTCGTGATTTATGGGCACTCGTGATGTTTTGAAAGTTCTCAAAATTGCACGAGCCTTTAGGCGAGTGCAATTTGAGAACTTTCAAAACATCACGAGTGACCATAAATCACTAATTGCACGAGCAGTCCATACGATTTTTTGTTTATAATATTCTCAACAAAATTTTGCTGCGGCCATCACGCTACTCTGCACACGAAACGCTTCACTAGTTTCCAAAGTGCTCACATGTTTTATTTGAACGCGCAGGCAAACCAAACGGGAACTTTTTGAAAGAATTACAGTACTATAGTTTAGAAAATATTTAACCATTAACGTGAAAGCTTATTTCAATTCCATTAAGCGGCAAAAACGTCTCTACCTGTCCGGTACTGTTTATCACAATTCCGTATTGCACTCTATAACCTATTTATGCATTCGTCATTGACCAATCAGAAGCTCCATATTTTGTTGAGTATATTATAAATGATTCAATAACTAAAAATACGGCAATCACAAACCCCTTTTTGACAAAAAAAAAAGTGATTGTTTTTCTGTCTGAAACTTATAATAATTAATATTGAGAAATACTGAGCTTACGGTTTTGCGGTAAACTTATCTAAATTCAATTTGGTGTAAAGAGAATGCATGATTAATAAGTCTGATCTTATACTCTACGCATCTCTTATTTCCAAGAAGCCATATGTCATCAGTTTTGTTTGATTTATAGATCCTCGAGCTCCGGAGATTGAAGCTCCTCGCAACCAAACAAGTTTCCTCGAATCGAAGTGTTTAATCATTAACCTTAATTAATATGTTGATTTTGCCACCCAATATTCCAGATCTCGATCCGCACCAAGGCACCAAGGTATAAAAAAAATATATATTTATCCTGGCAAGCTGATATAGCCACTGCATCACAGTCATTAAACATAAATCTTGGAAAAGTTTTCTCCAAAATCGATAACTGCCATTGTAGGTTGTTACATCATTGTTGGACTGCTACAGTACAGTTAAAGAGCTTACATTATCCACGTTAATTTCGAGGTGAAAGATCAGACCGTAAATATATCACTGTGATTCTTGCACGACAAAACTTTTCTTGTGATCGATCATGGAATAGATGCCTCATTACATGTAATTTTCGGTTGTTCCATTGAGATTGTTGATGGAATCAAATCTTCCAGGCCCGGAAGGGGGGTGGGGGTACTCCCAAAACAATTGGGTTGGTGGGGATGCCGCTGGGTTTTAAAAACCCTTAAGGCCCGGTCAAAAGATCACAACATTTGTCACAACATTCTCACAACATTTGTTGTGACATGTTGTGACATGTTGTGACCATGCCCGGTCAAACGGCCACAACAACCTCCACAACAGTTCAAGAACAAAAGCAATGTTGTGACGATGTTGAGACAAAGTTTAAGGACGTTCGCGCCCATTGCTAGTGCGCATCCTTACTGCGCACGCTATTCATGCCGCACGTGCGCGCCACGTCATGCATCGAGCGCGCGCGCTGAAAATGGAACTGGACAAATATAGTGCTGGAGACGCTGGAGGCCGCTTCAATAACTTGGCGAGGATTTTACTCTCTTGGATGCACGGTGACCCCTGTTTTTCTTTTCATAGATCACTTCCTTTACTGATTCTCTCCGTTTTAACAAAAACAAAAAATTCTGAACGTGAGAAGTTTTGATTATTTCGATTTTTCTACTCATTTGCGATCAAATTTTTCTACGAATGCGGGTGTGCATGACTTACAAGTATCCTTCTGTAAGGCTAATTTTACCTAAAGGAATTATTTGCCTATTTGCGTTGAAATCAACACATCGATCTTATCTAGAGTTCTCCATTTTACTTTTTTTGTGTGCTAATAGCAATGAAGCCGATATCGCTTCACATGACCAAAGACTCTAGAAATACTACGGTCTTCAATGCGCTTTAACTCCGAAACGAGCACGGTGACCCCCAATTGTTTTGCCTTTCTGGCATGAGTTGGTCAGTCTAACTGCAGTAAAAGTTATTAAAAAATCTGAACGTGGAAAGAATTGGGCGCGAACGTCCTTAAATGAATTCAAACTCTTCACAACATCTCACAACATTGTTGTGAGGGGTGGTCGTTTCACAACATCGGCTCACAACAAATGTTGTGAGAATGTTGTGACAAATGTTGTGACCGTTTGACCGGGCCTTTACCCTGTGCCAGACCACAAAACGCATATTTTGCGACCCTGTTCCAGACTATTTTTAACGATTTTTTCCTAACCCAAAAGGCTAAACTACAATTGTAGTTTGTAGAACTTAAATTGTAGAACTTGTAGTTGTACAGCTTCTTTTTAATACTCCTACGCGTTTCGTTTCGTCTGACTAACGTAGACTTCGTGACGTAGACTTCGTCTAACCTACCCAGAATATAAATTACTGATCTTCGTTCCAACTTCTGGGAAACTGATACCCTGTTCCAGATTAAACCCTAAGTGAACATACAGGCATCATACAGGCATTGGTAACCAAGAAAAGTATTTAAGCAAGAGAACTAAGGCCCAGTTCAGACGCAGTACTTCACATGAGCCGAATCGAATTCGAATTTAGGCCGACCCAAATTAATTTAGACCGGCTGAATTGATTCAGACGCCGAGCTTAATTTAGCCGAACTTAAATTAATAGGGGAAAATTGCTGTTATACTGAAAAATACATTATAATAATTCATGCATTTGTTTCGGCTCATGTGAAGCTCGGCGTCTGAATCAAAGCCGGTCCACAGCCGTTATTCCCGGCTGAGCCAGGCGGGAAGAACGGCTGAGCCGATCCGAATTCATTCAGCCGTTCTGAATTGATTCAGACGCCGTACCTCACATGAACTTAATTCATCGAATTCGATTCGGCTCATGTGAAATACGGCGTCTGAACTGGGCCTAAGGCTTTCAAAACAAAATAAGTCATAGTGTGATAGTGTTACTGTTTGAGTATGTGTATATTATATAGAGGTATTCCTTGTGAGTTGAAGCGATCATTAGGCTGATAAGGGTGGCGATGTTATTGGGGATACTCCTATAATTTTCGCCTTAAGTCGCCCAAAATTACGGTGATTTTAGGTCCCAAAGTAGGCCTTGTAATTACTCTTCGTGAGAAAGCGCATTGCTTTTGCTCAAATGACTTGTTTACCTACTTTGATGTTGTTGTTCTTATTTATTTCTGTTGTTAGTAAATCATAGCTGCTGCACCCTTGGCCCGGCGTACTTCGCCCCACAGTAAGACTTAGTGCTATGGCCACCCTTGGAAATAGGTCCGGATCTTTCCAGCATGGTACAGAAGAGTACCCTTTCAGTTCAGCATTGTTTCGTACGCTTTTGCACTTATTTTGTACAACCAATCTCGAAACAGCTGTATGTTCACCCTAAGTTTACCTTATGTTTTTCTGGCAAAATCCACATCCAGATTCCCATTGTCTCAGCCTCCATTTCGTGTCCAAGAGGGAAAACGTCTGGCTGGTCAAAAGCTGCACTTAATATGTAAGACTTTCCTTTTCTGTATGGACCAGCAATAGCCACCACGCCCACGGGACCTAGAGGATAATGAAGAAAATTGATATCACAACTTCAACGAAGCGCGCGCTCTGATTGTTAATGAGCGTACATTACTGATTTGCCCATGGGTGTACGCTAGCTGACGTCACCGAACACTTGATGCTTCACTGGTCGATCGCTCGCAGTCATTTTGACATAGCGGAAAATCTGCATCTAAACTGGATATTTTGAACGAGAAAATTATCACAAAACAGCCTTGGGTACATCTATGAGAAGCAAAGCGGATGAAATAATGGCAAAAGTCTAGACTCAGAGGATAATGGGAATAATCGCAACGATCGCAAGAGTGGTTTCCATATGATCGTAACGATCGCGATCGTTGCGACTGCGATTGTTGCGACTGCGATCGTTGCGATCGTTGCGATCGTTGCGATCGTTGCGATCGTTGCGATCGTTGCGATCATATGGAAACCAAGCTTAAGACATCTTGGTTTAAAATTAAGCTTAAGATATATCTTAATTTTGCTGAGTGAACTTTGATGTGCAGTTTAATTTTGAGTTCAAGCGAAAATTACATCCTTCGATGATTTCAGTAAACTTATAAAACAAGTAAATTCCATTTTTTGTGGGTCTGTTCAAATATAGATACACAAATATTTGCAAAAAAACCGTGTTTCTTTAAACTTAAATTGTGTTCGTTTATTTTTATCGATGTTTTTTTGTTGTAAAACAAGGCGTAGTTAGCTGATGATTTTATAAAATGACAATTTTACCTTGCCTTTCAGTTTACAAGCAATTTTACTCCATGTTGTAATAAGAAAGAATCTGACTGGCGGCTTCTAGAAATTCGCTACGGCGGTTAGTTATCAACTCCGAGTTGATAATCAACATAACAGGATTTTGAAACATGTTCTGGCCCAAATGTATAATCTTTAAAATGTCCCCGTGATGTTTAGTATTAGTGTACCGAGTCGCATGCTTTTATCAAAAAGTCAGAAAGTACACAATACTTTCACTCTTCCTTTCTTCAGCGATGAATTCGTACTGTCAAGACAACCGGTGGCGTGATGTACGTGTTGCAGCAACCACGTTTTGGGCGCGAAAATTGGCTCAGTTTTTCTTCGCAAATTTCGCTCAAATTACTCGCTTCTTCGAAGCAGGCAACAGTCCATGTAAGGACTATGATTAGGCGGCTAGCAGCAATTAAATCATATAATTCAGTTACCTTTCACATTTCTTAGTCTTTGAAGTGCTTCTTCGACCAAATAGATAGCAGAACGCTCATCCTGTGTTTTGATGCATTTCCCTATTTTCGAATCCCACTTCCTATTATTCGGAAGACAAAGCGGAATAGCCATTTCTCCTCCAGTATATTTGAAGCCGTATTTCCTACGATGACAAATCAAAAACATTACGGTATAAATTTCATAAATCAATCAATCAATCAATCAATAAAACGTGCATTTGCTCACTGAATAGCATTCTATGAAACTTCACTCCCACGTTATATTTTAAGAAATAGAAAATGGGTCCACGTGTTCACATAAACTGATGCAAACACCATCGGGAGTTTAGGAGAATTCGAGTAGTCCCTCATTTTTCTCAGGGATCGAGCGGGCGAGCGTGCGCAAAGCGCGTGGAAATCACCTCCCGCGAGAAGACGCGATGCGAGGATCCCTGAGAAAAATGAGGGACTACTCGTAGTCCATCCTAGCTTAGGCCATAACTAGTTGTTTGGGAACACTTAGTAAACGTATTAGCGGACATAGGCCATTGTGCACGTTGTACATCATAGTGGCTTTATGGTTTGTACGTCTGGTTTGAAGATCGTCCCCGTTGACGGAGAACGTGAGACCAGGCATCGTAAAAGGACTTGGTGAATACCCTGGCGGCTCTGTTTTGAAGTCTTTGTAGCTTATCCGATAAATTTTTGCCAACATTATCCCACACAGGGCTACAGCAATAAAAGTGACACTACGCAAATGATTTGTATACTATCAATATTGACGTACGGTCTGACCATCTTAACCATTCCTGAGGATATCTTCCTGCATATTCTTTCTATATAGTTACGCCAGGAGAGCCTGTCATCGATTTCTACCCCAAGATATTTTGTGCTGGACACTCTTTTCAGTTGGGAGTCTCCGATATGAACAACTGGCCTTGATGTCAAGAAAGACAACACATTTCGCGAGGCCTTTATTCATATTAATGAACCAGTCATTTCAGTGTTGCATCAAGTAGGGCTGTGAGTCTGACAGTCGAGTGCAGCGAGCGAAAGCCAGATTGATATTTAGTTGATAACAGGTCGTTTGAAACAAGGTATGTCAGGTATCTGTAAACTTGATCATTGACAAGTCTTAATTTCCAGAACTGGATATGACTGATAAAACAGATACCAGTTGTTTAAATCTACACTGGATACATTTTACTCCACTGATTTACTCATCAAAAAAGTATTTCTGATACTTGAACGTTGTCCAGTTCACACGAAAACTTCTATTTTTGGCAGTTCCGATTCAGTTCTTCGCATACTTCACTGCATGCTTCATTAACCTTTATATATAAACTTATTAAAAGTATGATTCTTGACATGTTACCCGGCTAACGTCTAGATTGGACATCTTTCTCGTATCATTGACTGTAAAAAAATCATCCTAATCCGGCGGTTAAGCCACTGGTCCCGGCTATACTCGACGTGTCAAACAAACCCTTACCAGTTCTATTGTTTACTGATGTTTACCTCTTCCAGTAGAAAATAATATTCATTGAGATTTTGCTTCAGATTTAAAAATCTGGTTGCTCGCTGACTACTTCAATAAATCTCCCTCTCTTCAAAGCATCAGCTTAGTAATACGATTGAAATGTAAAATTAAACAGCCGACGAAGCAATTCTTCCATCGAACCTCCGAGTGAATGAAGTCAAAGATGATCTAAATTTTGAGTAAATTGAATATCTGAGAGCATTATTGCTGTGACTATCTTCACGGGCATCATTTTGCAATTGTACAGAAGTAGAAAACGCTATTTTGTCAATATCATTTTTATCTAGCTAGTGAGAAATACTGCCATAAGCAGACAGTGAAGTTAGAGATGTGAAGATGTTTACAGCTCACGCACACATTTCACACTACGAACATCATCTTAAACCGTACACCTCCAATGCAATAGTCTCCACATAGTTATTTTCGTTAACAAGCAATTTAGAAGAACTTATATGTAGACTTGCCTTCAACAGTGAACTAGAAACCAACAGCGGATGTCGATAGTAGAATGACTTAAATTGGCAGCACCCAGCTTCTAGAAAATAAAAGCAGAGTTCAGGAATTCATTTTGAACAAAAGAGTGACCCCGGGAGATTTTTATTCAAGCATTTGCCGGAATGCTTGAAGATATAAATGAATAAATATTATTATTATACGACATAGCCGAGCATTTTAAGCCCCTTCCACACGAGCAGGTTTTCCTTCACAAGTTTTCACTTGACACTGAATTTTTCTTTGCTCGTGTGGAAAGAGAAATTTGGCAATTTTTTCCTTGACAAGTGTCATTTTTGCGAAGGGCAAAATCACCTTCAAATTGAATAAAAGCCTCAAATAATAGTTTACTAAGGGCCTCCACAGACTAGAGAGATAGTTGTCGAAAACTATTTAGTTGTCGATCATAAAAAGTTGTCGATAACAGGTCATAACAAAAAAGCTAGTGTGTGAAGCTAGTTATCGATAACTAAGGCCCTTAGTTATCGATAACTAGCTTCACACACTAGCTTTTTTGTTATGACCTGTTATCGACAACTTTTTATGATCGACAACTAAATAGTTGTCGACAACTATCTCTCTAGTCTGTGGAGGCCCTAAGGTAGAAAAACACCAAAGAGGTAATAATAAACCAAACAGGAACAAGGATGGTTGAGGATGGAGAAGATTAAGATGGATTGCGAATGACGAACTTGAATAAATTGGCCAATTTTTTCAAGATGCGGCAACCGTGACATAGCTCATTTAAGCCAGCTGCACTTCTATTCTGGGAAACTATGGTTTGTTTATACATAAAGTTTCTCAGTATTTCAAACTTCACATTTTACTGTTTTGCCAAAGGCGCTGTTGCGGGCCGTTCTTCGCGTTAAAAAGTACAATATTTTGTGAATTGTTAACATATATAATTGTTTTATCCAACTGGACTTCGTGATCTCGGCTTGCATCATTTGCCATGCAATGATCTATCTTCAAACTCTCTGAACTGTTACGTTGAATGCCGAACTAATTATTTATTCATACCGTTTCTATTTGGCTTCTTAGGGCCTCCACAGACTAGAGAGATAGTTGTCGACAACTTTTAGTTGTCGATCATAAAAAGTTGTCGATAACAAAAAAGCCAGTGTGTGAAGCTAGTTATCAATAACTAAGGGCCTTAGTTATCGATAACTAGCTTCACGCACTAGCTTTTTTGTTATGACCTGTTATCGACAACTTTTTATGATCGACAACTAAATAGTTGTCGACAACTATCTCTCTAGTCTGTGGAGGCCCTTAGTATCTGCTGCTTCCCATGGCCAAAAGGTAATAACGGATAAACCACCGTACGTTTTTTGGCATCTTATAGACGTCCTTTTAACTTCAGCAAATAAGTTTACTGTTTTGCCAAATAAAATCATAGCAAAGACGCAATAACAGTCTTCTTTGGAGTACGAAACAGGAGATCAGTTTGTGAATCGGTTACAGAGAACCGTTTCATCGTTGAATTTCGTGATAACTACTTGCATCAAACGCATGTTGAATCAACAACGCCTCTTATGATTGTGAAATTTCTTTCATATATCCTGTACACTTTCTAATTACCTCGACTACAGTAACTTACCTTTAGCAAACCTGTAGCGTTAGCCCGTCCTTTATGTATAGTGTGTCAATTAACTGGAGTTTGTCAGTGGAAGTGCCCGGCCCAGTAAATTATTATTATATATTATTAATAAAACTGAATATTTATTTATAAGCTTATACACGTCACGTGCATTGTTCTTTAATATGGTTGGTCAAGGCAACTTTTGGCTCCCCTGATTGTGTGAAGCGACCAACTGTATTATCCAACGTCGCGCTATCGTCGTGTCGCACTCAATTGATCAATAAAGTTCGACATTAGCGCGACTGTAGCTCGACGTTTGAATCAACGTCGCGCCCGAGAGTCGCGTAGTGCGATTGAGCTTTACCGCGTCTCTGGCGCGACCTCGGATTCAAACGTCGAGCTACAGTCGCACAACAGTCGCGTAAATGTCGAACTTACTCGATCAATTGAGTTCGAAAGGACGATGCGCGACGTTTGAGCCTTGGCATTGTGATTGTCGTTACTATTACCACGATTAAACTGAATTTAAATCTTCATTCTCGAAAAGTTCCTTAAACGATTGTTAGTAGGACCCATGCACGAAACTATGTCAAATTAAAGGGATAATCATATGACGTATGAAATTGAAATTGGATTTGAAAAGGATCAATAAATGCAAATATTTGTGTTTTCTTCCACTGCGGAATAAACACAATTCCCCATATCACAAGTCACAACTTACAGCTACAAGCCACTGACAAGAATTACGAGCCCACAGGGATCAAGCTCAAAAAGTGGGAAAAACGCAACTTCACGATCAAACCAAATTATCTCGCGAAGGAAACGCAACAGACACAAATACCGAAATATTGTTTTACATGTCTTAGACTTCTTAAAAAAACGTTATGAATCTTGTCTTCCAATTTCCACACATCTTAACACATCGTTAAATTTTAGATAGAGTACATCCTATGGTTTGATTCTCTGTCTCGATACCACAGAACCCAACAGCGTAACTCCGCGAGGGAAACTTGGCGTGTAGAATTGACAATCTTAACCATTCCTGAGGATATCTTCCTGCATATTCTTTCTATATAGTTACGCCAGGAGAGCCTGTCATCGATTTCTACCCCAAGATATTTTGTGCTGGACACTCTTTTCAGTTGGGAGTCTCCGATATGAACAACTGGCCTTGATGTCAAGAAAGACAACACATTTCGCGAGGCCTTTATTCATATTAATGAACCAGTCATTTCAGTGTTGCATCAAGTAGGGCTGTGAGTCTGACAGTCGAGTGCAGCGAGCGAAAGCCAGATTGATATTTAGTTGATAACAGGTCGTTTGAAACAAGGTATGTCAGGTATCTGTAAACTTGATCATTGACAAGTCTTAATTTCCAGAACTGGATATGACTGATAAAACAGATACCAGTTGTTTAAATCTACACTGGATACATTTTACTCCACTGATTTACTCATCAAAAAAGTATTTCTGATACTTGAACGTCGTCCAGTTCACACGAAAACTTCTATTTTTGGCAGTTCCGATTCAGTTCTTCGCATACTTCACTACATGCTTCATTAACCTTTATATATAAACTTATTAAAAGTATGATTCTTGACATGTTACCCGGCTAACGTCTAGATTGGACATCTTTCTCGTATCATTGACTGTAAAAAAATCATCCTAATCCGGCGGTTAAGCCACTGGTCCCGGCTATACTCGACGTGTCAAACAAACCCTTACCAGTTCTATTGTTTACTGATGTTTTATTACCTCTTCCAGTAGAAAATAATATTCATTGAGATTTTGCTTCAGATTTAAAAATCTGGTTGCTCGCTGACTACTTCAATAAATCTCCCTCTCTTCAAAGCATCAGCTTAGTAATACGATTGAAATGTAAAATTAAACAGCCGACGAAGCAATTCTTCCATCGAACCTCCGAGTGAATGAAGTCAAAGATGATCTAAATTTTGAGTAAATTGAATATCTGAGAGCATTATTGCTGTGACTATCTTCACGGGCATCATTTTGCAATTGTACAGAAGTAGAAAACGCTATTTTGTCAATATCATTTTTATCTAGCTAGTGAGAAATACTGCCATAAGCAGACAGTGAAGTTAGAGATGTGAAGATGTTTACAGCTCACGCACACATTTCACACTACGAACATCATCTTAAACCGTACACCTCCAATGCAATAGTCTCCACATAGTTATTTTCGTTAACAAGCAATTTAGAAGAACTTATATGTAGACTTGCCTTCAACAGTGAACTAGAAACCAACAGCGGATGTCGATAGTAGAATGACTTAAATTGGCAGCACCCAGCTTCTAGAAAATAAAAGCAGAGTTCAGGAATTCATTTTGAACAAAAGAGTGACCCCGGGAGATTTTTATTCAAGCATTTGCCGGAATGCTTGAAGATATAAATGAATAAATATTATTATTATACGACATAGCCGAGCATTTTAAGCCCCTTCCACACGAGCAGGTTTTCCTTCACAAGTTTTCACTTGACACTGAATTTTTCTTTGCTCGTGTGGAAAGAGAAATTTGGCAATTTTTTCCTTGACAAGTGTCATTTTTGCGAAGGGCAAAATCACCTTCAAATTGAATAAAAGCCTCAAATAATAGTTTACTAAGGGCCTCCACAGACTAGAGAGATAGTTGTCGAAAACTATTTAGTTGTCGATCATAAAAAGTTGTCGATAACAGGTCATAACAAAAAAGCTAGTGTGTGAAGCTAGTTATCGATAACTAAGGCCCTTAGTTATCGATAACTAGCTTCACACACTAGCTTTTTTGTTATGACCTGTTATCGACAACTTTTTATGATCGACAACTAAATAGTTGTCGACAACTATCTCTCTAGTCTGTGGAGGCCCTAAGGTAGAAAAACACCAAAGAGGTAATAATAAACCAAACAGGAACAAGGATGGTTGAGGATGGAGAAGATTAAGATGGATTGCGAATGACGAACTTGAATAAATTGGCCAATTTTTTCAAGATGCGGCAACCGTGACATAGCTCATTTAAGCCAGCTGCACTTCTATTCTGGGAAACTATGGTTTGTTTATACATAAAGTTTCTCAGTATTTCAAACTTCACATTTTACTGTTTTGCCAAAGGCGCTGTTGCGGGCCGTTCTTCGCGTTAAAAAGTACAATATTTTGTGAATTGTTAACATATATAATTGTTTTATCCAACTGGACTTCGTGATCTCGGCTTGCATCATTTGCCATGCAATGATCTATCTTCAAACTCTCTGAACTGTTACGTTGAATGCCGAACTAATTATTTATTCATACCGTTTCTATTTCGCTTCTTAGGGCCTCCACAGACTAGAGAGATAGTTGTCGACAACTTTTAGTTGTCGATCATAAAAAGTTGTCGATAACAAAAAAGCCAGTGTGTGAAGCTAGTTATCAATAACTAAGGGCCTTAGTTATCGATAACTAGCTTCACGCACTAGCTTTTTTGTTATGACCTGTTATCGACAACTTTTTATGATCGACAACTAAATAGTTGTCGACAACTATCTCTCTAGTCTGTGGAGGCCCTTAGTATCTGCTGCTTCCCATGGCCAAAAGGTAATAACGGATAAACCACCGTACGTTTTTTGGCATCTTATAGACGTCCTTTTAACTTCAGCAAATAAGTTTACTGTTTTGCCAAATAAAATCATAGCAAAGACGCAATAACAGTCTTCTTTGGAGTACGAAACAGGAGATCAGTTTGTGAATCGGTTACAGAGAACCGTTTCATCGTTGAATTTCGTGATAACTACTTGCATCAAACGCATGTTGAATCAACAACGCCTCTTATGATTGTGAAATTTCTTTCATATATCCTGTACACTTTCTAATTACCTCGACTACAGTAACTTACCTTTAGCAAACCTGTAGCGTTAGCCCGTCCTTTATGTATAGTGTGTCAATTAACTGGAGTTTGTCAGTGGAAGTGCCCGGCCCAGTAAATTATTATTATATATTATTAATAAAACTGAATATTTATTTATAAGCTTATACACGTCACGTGCATTGTTCTTTAATATGGTTGGTCAAGGCAACTTTTGGCTCCCCTGATTGTGTGAAGCGACCAACTGTATTATCCAACGTCGCGCTATCGTCGTGTCGCACTCAATTGATCAATAAAGTTCGACATTAGCGCGACTGTAGCTCGACGTTTGAATCAACGTCGCGCCCGAGAGTCGCGTAGTGCGATTGAGCTTTACCGCGTCTCTGGCGCGACCTCGGATTCAAACGTCGAGCTACAGTCGCACAACAGTCGCGTAAATGTCGAACTTACTCGATCAATTGAGTTCGAAAGGACGATGCGCGACGTTTGAGCCTTGGCATTGTGATTGTCGTTACTATTACCACGATTAAACTGAATTTAAATCTTCATTCTCGAAAAGTTCCTTAAACGATTGTTAGTAGGACCCATGCACGAAACTATGTCAAATTAAAGGGATAATCATATGACGTATGAAATTGAAATTGGATTTGAAAAGGATCAATAAATGCAAATATTTGTGTTTTCTTCCACTGCGGAATAAACACAATTCCCCATATCACAAGTCACAACTTACAGCTACAAGCCACTGACAAGAATTACGAGCCCACAGGGATCAAGCTCAAAAAGTGGGAAAAACGCAACTTCACGATCAAACCAAATTATCTCGCGAAGGAAACGCAACAGACACAAATACCGAAATATTGTTTTACATGTCTTAGACTTCTTAAAAAAACGTTATGAATCTTGTCTTCCAATTTCCACACATCTTAACACATCGTTAAATTTTAGATAGAGTACATCCTATGGTTTGATTCTCTGTCTCGATACCACAGAACCCAACAGCGTAACTCCGCGAGGGAAACTTGGCGTGTAGAATTGACAATCTTAACCATTCCTGAGGATATCTTCCTGCATATTCTTTCTATATAGTTACGCCAGGAGAGCCTGTCATCGATTTCTACCCCAAGATATTTTGTGCTGGACACTCTTTTCAGTTGGGAGTCTCCGATATGAACAACTGGCCTTGATGTCAAGAAAGACAACACATTTCGCGAGGCCTTTATTCATATTAATGAACCAGTCATTTCAGTGTTGCATCAAGTAGGGCTGTGAGTCTGACAGTCGAGTGCAGCGAGCGAAAGCCAGATTGATATTTAGTTGATAACAGGTCGTTTGAAACAAGGTATGTCAGGTATCTGTAAACTTGATCATTGACAAGTCTTAATTTCCAGAACTGGATATGACTGATAAAACAGATACCAGTTGTTTAAATCTACACTGGATACATTTTACTCCACTGATTTACTCATCAAAAAAGTATTTCTGATACTTGAACGTCGTCCAGTTCACACGAAAACTTCTATTTTTGGCAGTTCCGATTCAGTTCTTCGCATACTTCACTGCATGCTTCATTAAACTTTATATATAAACTTATTAAAAGTATGATTCTTGACATGTTACCCGGCTAACGTCTAGATTGGACATCTTTCTCGTATCATTGACTGTAAAAATCATCCTAATCCGGCGGTTAAGCCACTGGTCCCGGCTATACTCGACGTGTCAAACAAACCCTTACCAGTTCTATTGTTTACTGATGTTTACCTCTTCCAGTAGAAAATAATATTCATTGAGATTTTGCTTCAGATTTAAAAATCTGGTTGCTCGCTGACTACTTCAATAAATCTCCCTCTCTTCAAAGCATCAGCTTAGTAATACGATTGAAATGTAAAATTAAACAGCCGACGAAGCAATTCTTCCATCGAACCTCCGAGTGAATGAAGTCAAAGATGATCTAAATTTTGAGTAAATTGAATATCTGAGAGCATTATTGCTGTGACTATCTTCACGGGCATCATTTTGCAATTGTACAGAAGTAGAAAACGCTATTTTGTCAATATCATTTTTATCTAGCTAGTGAGAAATACTGCCATAAGCTGACAGTGAAGTTAGAGATGTCGAAGATGTTTACAGCTCACGCACACATTTCACACTACGAACATCATCTTAAACCGTACACCTCCAATGCAATAGTCTCCACATAGTTACTTTCGTTAACAAGCAATTTAGAAGAACTTATATGTAGACTTGCCTTCAACAGTGAACTAGAAACCAACAGCGGATGTCGATAGCAGAATGACTTAAATTGGCAGCACCCAGCTTCTAGAAAATAAAAGCAGAGTTCAGGAATTCATTTTGAACAAAAGAGTGACCCCGGGAGATTTTTATTCAAGCATTTGCCGGAATGCTTGAAGATATAAATGAATAAATATTATTATTATACGACATAGCCGAGCATTTTAAGCCCCTTCCACACGAGCAGGTTTTCCTTCACAAGTTTTCACTTGACACTGAATTTTTCTTTGCTCGTGTGGAAAGAGAAATTTGGCAATTTTTTCCTTGACATGTGTCATTTTTGCGAAGGGCAAAATCACCTTCAAATTGAATAAAAGCCTCAAATAATAGTTTACTAAGGGCCTCCACAGACTAGAGAGATAGTTGTCGAAAACTATTTAGTTGTCGATCATAAAAAGTTGTCGATAACAGGTCATAACAAAAAAGCTAGTGTGTGAAGCTAGTTATCGATAACTAAGGCCCTTAGTTATCGATAACTAGCTTCGCACACTGGCTTTTTTGTTATGACCTGTTATCGACAACTTTTTATGATCGACAACTAAATAGTTTTCGACAACTATCTCTCTAGTCTGTGGAGGCCCTTAGTATCTGCTGCTTCCCATGGCCAAAAGGTAATAACGGATAAACCACCGTACGTTTTTTGGCATCTTATAGACGTCCTTTTAACTTCAGCAAATAAGTTTACTGTTTTGCCAAATAAAATCATAGCAAAGACGCAATAACAGTCTTCTTTGGAGTACGAAACAGGAGATCAGTTTGTGAATCGGTTACAGAGAACCGTTTCATCGTTGAATTTCGTGATAACTACTTGCATCAAACGCATGTTGAATCAACAACGCCTCTTATGATTGTGAAATTTCTTTCATATATCCTGTACACTTTCTAATTACTTCAACTACAGTAACTTACCTTTAGCAAACCTGTAGCGTTAGCCCGTCCTTTATGTATAGTGTGTCAATTAACTGGAGTTTGTCAGTGGAAGTGCCCGGCCCAGTAAATTATTATTGTATATTATTAATAAAACTGAATATTTATTTATAAGCTTATACCCCAATTAAATCTAGGAAACACGTCACGTGCATTGTTCTTTAATATGGTTGGTCAAGGCAACTTTTGGCTCCCGTGATTGTGTGAAGCGACCAACTGTATTATCCAACGTCGCGCTATCGTCGTGTCGAACACAATTGATCAATTAAGTTCGACATTAGCGCGACTGTAGCTCGACGTTTGAATCAACGTCGCGCCCGAGAGTCGCGTAGTGCGATTGAGCTTTACCGCGTCTCTGGCGCGACCTCGGATTCAAACGTCGAGCTACAGTCGCACAACAGTCGCGTAAATGTCGAACTTACTCGATCAATTGAGTTCGAAAGGACGATGCGCGACGTTTGAGCCTTGACATTGTGATTGTCGTTACTATTACCACGATTAAACTGAATTTAAATCTTCATTCTCGAAAAGTTCCTTAAACGATTGTTAGTAGGACCCATGCACGAAACTATGTCAAATTAAAGGGATAATCATATGACGTATGAAATTGAAATTGGATTTGAAAAGGATCAATAAATGCAAATATTTGTGTTTTCTTCCACTGCGGAATAAACACAATTCCCCATATCACAAGTCACAACTTACAGCTACAAGCCACTGACAAGAATTACGAGCCCACAGGGATCAAGCTCAAAAAGTGGGAAAAACGCAACTTCACGATCAAACCAAATTATCTCGCGAAGGAAACGCAACAGACACAAATACCGAAATATTGTTTTACATGTCTTAGACTTCTTAAAAAACGTTATGAATCTTGTCTTCCAATTTCCACACATCTTAACACATCGTTAAATTTTAGATAGAGTACATCCTATGGTTTGATTCTCTGTCTCGATACCACAGAACCCAACAGCGTAACTCCGCGAGGGAAACTTGGCGTGTAGAATTGACAATCTTCAATTCGCCAGATAGGCTGCCAAAAACCCGTATTATGTGAATAAAGTAAGCTATGACAAGTGACGCCATAACTGTAATATTATAAAAATAAAGATGCTCACCTGAAACTAAACGACGTTTCTCTTTCGATGTAAGGTTGACGTATCAGATTTCTTTCCTTCTGTTTCGAATATATCAGTTTTCCTTCGAAACTGATATATATTTTCAGCGGGGAACCCCCAAGTTTCTAAGAAGCTCAGCGGGGATGCTGGATGGGACAAGAGGGTTGACTTGGGGTTTATCCCTTTAAATAGACTATAGAAACTGAAAGCTTGGTTATCATTGTTTGCGCCGCAGGTAATCCAAACAAAGAAGGACATATGTGTAAGGGCCTCCACAGAGGCCCTTAGTTATCGATAACTAGCTTCACACACTGGCTTTTTTGTTATCGACAACTTTTTATGATCGACAACTAAGTAGTTGTCGACAACTGTCTCTCTAGTTTGAGGAGGCCCTAAAATAACAAAAAAGCTTACTAGTTTATAAAAGTACACTGTTGTATTGTGGATACATTTGCATCGTCATGTATTGTCGAGTTCTGAAAACAATCTTCACCTGCCTTCTGATTCAAGCAATAATTCCTTCTGTTGCGCTTATATCATAAATAATAATCTAACTGGAATACAGTCGAACCCCTATCAAGCGGCCACCTTCGGGGAAATGGCAAGTGGCCGCTTAATACGGGGTTCGACTGCATAATGTATCCATGTTTGTTCTTGGAAAGTGGGCTCCCCTGATCATATTTCAGTTTCTTCTTCGTTTGGTATTTACCGCACTGTTTACATGCGGCACCGATCAATGATAACCATGCTTTCAGTTTCTATATAGTCTCAATACAAGGGATAAACCCCGACAAACCGTACCTCTTGTACACCCACGCCAGACTGCTTCTCATAGCAAACTTGCTTGGGGTTAACCCCGGAAATATTTTTCAGTTTCGAAGGAAGACTCACTGATATATTCGCAGCAGAAGGAAGGAAGTCTTTATAGGTACATCGAAAGAGACGAAAGAGAGACGTCGTTTAGTTTCAGGTGGGTGTCAGTTTAATTGTTATAATAATTGCAGTTAGGCAGATGCGATATGACATCACTTATTGGGTACAAATAAGTAAAATAAGATACCGTTATAGCTTACTTTATTCGCATATTTAATACGAGTTTTTGGCATCCTATCGGCGAAGATTAATCTTCGACAGATAGGATGCCAAAAACCCGTATTAAATATGTTTGCCAATTCTACACGCCAAGTTTCCCTCGCGGAGTTGGGTTCTGTTGTATCGAGACAGATATTAATCAAACATGGCACGATTTTAATAATGTGGAAATTGGAGAGACAAGCATTACGATTTAAGATTGAGATTGCTTTCGGAACGAAACATATTCGTTACCTGTTACGGATCGCTGGGTCGCGTTTTGGAAAGTACGTCTGAAATAATAATATTCGAATCTTATTATATCAAGAATCTGACAACAGAATCGATCTACCAAAAATGTCTTCCAAAATTTCTGTTCAGCACTAGTCGAAAGCAAAACACCAAGCTTCGTTGGAACCGACAGCTGCTATTTTTATTTCACATAATTTATTTTCCAGTGTCACGCAAGCGCTTACCACGGTCAAAGCAGACTTAATCACACGAAAAAAAATCATCAAAACTTATCCTTTGACGAAAATAAATTAATCGTGCTGTTTAACGTGGAGAATCAGTCAATTCCAGCAGTGCCCATTTTCAAAATTTTAGATATTTCTTCATTGCTTGTATAGCCTTGCTGTATTTTTATATCACCTATCGCGAGATCGAAAACAATTAACGTGAACACGACTATTTCGCATTTCGCATTCAAAACTAGGCTAGCATTTTATAATTAAAAGTAACATGAAACTCACCCTGGAGTGCACTTAAAAAAAAAATACTTAGGCTTGCGAATTCAAATGAGTTGATCTTCAACCTCGTTCCCAGGGTCTATCTTCTTCCCGCCCCCAAGAGCTCTAGAAGGCGGGGGAAGAGAGACCCTGGGAACGAGGTTGGGTGATCTTCAGAACGAAACTTGCGAGCTTAAAATGTAATGCATCATCATTTAAAATGTCATGATTCTCCACAGAAAACGTAACCTGCGAATACAGGCGCCTCTCAGCAAGCTGGAGGCACGTCCGCCGCAATCCCAGCGCGTTTGCTAAAATAATAGAATCAGAATCAACTATAATAGTAAAAATCTACTAGTATCTACTACTAGTACTAATCTATGCAAATGAGACAATCTGATTGGCTGAGCTACTCGTATACTATCAGCCATTAGTGTGCAGTGACTGGAGGTCGTCTACAAAATTGCGGTTTCTTCTCGTTTCTCCGATGTTTTGGAAGAGGATTTACAGTTATTATTTTTCTTTGTTATGATTTTTACTAAAAACAATTAGATTATTCGCTCTCAATTTCTAAGATGTGATAGTTGATTCGGCCTACGGCCTCATCAACTATCACATCATACAAATCTTGAGCTCATAATCTAATTGTTAAGTATAATATGCTCACCACAGGATATAGCAATTTTGGACAATCTGATTGGTTCCCTACTCAAGGCATATGAGGCAATGTACCATTACTACCTTATTTGGGAATCCCGCTAATTACGATAAATATCCCATTTTCCCTCTGTTTTTTCCTTCCGTTCTTTCCCCAGTAATTTTTAATTGCAATATCCTGTGGTGAGTATATTATAAAACCATTATTCCACTCAATCTCGTCATACATGAACTCATAACCAACTCGGCTACGCCTCGTTGGCTATGAGTTAATGTACGACTCGATTTCGTGGAATAATCGTTAAATGTTGTCCTCTTGCCGATTGCATTAAAATACTGCAAAGTGGAACGATTTGTTCAATGATTTAAAAAAAATGCAGAGGTGTTGGTAGGCGACGATCCTGGGTGCGGGGCATTTGCCCTCTTCCTTCGTCCCCACTCCGGGGCATTTGGACAGCTTATGTGTCCCCACCCCGGATGTATTTGGTTTGCTCGAATTAGATCATTTGTTTTTCCATGTTTTTTCGCAAGCTGATTTTGCTAACATTTATTTAGTTTGGCTAAAAGTAGCCTACTTCTCCAGGTATAAAACAAAAAGGAAACATTAGAAATAATGTTTTTCATGTTACTTCTTATTAGTATTCGGTGCGTTTAGCAGCTTTCTACTTTTACCCATGCTACCTTTCGATCTTGTCTTGCGGGCTTTTTAAAAACATTTATATCCGACAATGTTAATTGAAATAGGTAAATACACAGAGAGTGGATAGCAAAAAGGTAGCTAGGAAATGGCTGATGTTGTGCCACGCCATTGCGCGCAAAATTGCACAGTTTCACAGTGCCTTTCTTCATCCAGGCGTATCAATGGGCGCCAGCGAATTGTCAAGGCTAGTCAAAAATCCTGAGGCCGGGGTTCCGTGACATGGACTAGAATCCCATTCATGGAGTAGCGATACTCCTATGCGCCTTATGCTATCGACTAGGCTTGTAGTCAGACTTTAACCTTTAATACTTTGATTAGATAAAGCCGGAAACATGACTTCCAGAAGAGATAACAACATGGCAATACCTCTTTGTCTACCCAACAACTGCCAATGGAATGCAAGAACCGGCGAATACATTCAAACAGGGGAAAGACGTTCATCGCTTTATGTGGTTGATGAAGCACTTCAAAAACTCAGGACCGTGAGAGGTAAGCATTGCTGGCTTAGCCGAACCAAAGTCATATATATTTTGAACTATTCATGATTTTTCAATTATTTTTTTTTGCAATTGAATTTGTCTTAAAAAAGTTATTTCAACGTCAATCGTCTTTTTTGCCATCGTGAAAATTAATTTTTGATTACCTTTCGTGAAAGCGCGTTGAACATTTTATTTTGCCATCAGTTCTTAGGTCGGGAAGTCTCTCTTCCATGTTTTTTAAAGCTCTTTCTTGTATCGCCTAACGTGTAAAAATGACTTCAACTGGCATGCCCATGAATGTAATATTGTAAATATAATTCTACTACGTCTATAATCAGTATCATTCAGATATTTGCACATGGTAAAAGTGCAGTCGAACAGCAAAGTGAACAGTTCTCTTTACTCTGGTGTTGCTGGCGGTGGATTCATTTGCCTGTACTTTTTACACCTTGTTATAACAAAGAGATTGAGGTGGATCAGTAATCGTTTTATAAGATGTACATTTTGACCATAGACATTTAAGTGGTAAGTGGTATTAATCAATTTTTTTTTTTTTTTTAATATTAATTTATGTTTATATGTTCACTTGTATGTTTTTTTTTTTTCTAGGTCCAGTGTGTGTGGTATCGATTGCTGGCCCATACAGGAAGGGAAAGTCATACGTGTTAAGCGCGGCTTTTGATCAACCTGAAGTTTTTCCTCTGGGACATCATTTCGACCCGGAAACCATGGGAATCTGGATGTGGGTTGTGCCACAAAAGATTCGGGTAAGGGGCGCAAAAATGTCTGGCTGTACAAGGTACCCGAAAACGATGATACAGACCGGTGATCTCAAGGAATAACTTTTGCCTCTTTTGTCCGATGGAGTATGGCAAATTTGTCTATTCCAACCAAAAAGACGATTAATTTTGATAGATCGTGGTAAGACAAATTCCATTGCAAAAAAAAATTGAAAAATCTTGTCGTTCAAATAACGCGAGTATCAGGCAGGTTACCGTTCAAAAGACATGGCAATTTCTAGTAACAAATTAAAGGCAAATTCAATTTGCAGATACCGATATTTTTTTAATTATTCAAGATTTTTCAATTATTTTTTCGCAGTTTAATTTATATTAACAGAGTTCTTTCAAAATAAATAGTCTTTTTTGCAATATAAACGTGACAATTGATTTTTGTAATTAAATTTTTGACGTCATTTTTCGCCAAATACCGTTAGAAAAACATGCAATTGTTTGTCATATTTCATTATGTCATAGTGAAAAGTTTGAGCACCATCAGATCATACACACAACAAAAGTTATTCCTTACTCCAAAGAGTGTACTCCCCTGCCCCGCGATAGTTTTCAAGGCGAAAACTAATATTTTCGAAAACACTCTCCAAGTGGACAATTTTAAAAACACCACTACGTGGCGATGCGACTCAATGTTTAAATCTATATTACTTAGGACTGCAATGGCCAGGAGTGTACTGTGATTTTACTGGACTCCGAGGGGATTGATGCCGTTAGAGGAAAAGGTTTAGACGACAATCAGGTGTTCACACTGACTGTTTTACTGGCCTCTGTGCTGATTTACAATTCATCAGGAGTTCCCACGAGACATGACCTGAATGGATTGGAGTATCCTTACATGAAGTACTCACTACAAAAATATAAACAGAAAAGTTCATGGCCTCATGCATTTGTTAGAGACATATTAAATTTTAGGTAGTTGAATAAATAAAATAAAAATTGTTGAAGGTCACATGTGGATGTTTTACGAGCAAAGGAACATCCACTGTTGAAGGGCTAAGCCCGAAATGTCTGGACTGTCAATAATTGTTTTGGCACTTTTATTTGAATTAGCCTAGTGTTTAATTTGTAGTAACTGATATTTAACAATTATTCCACGAAATCGAGTCGTACATTAACTCATAGCCAACGAGGCATAGCCGAGTTGGCTATGAGTTCATGTACGACGAGATTGAGTGGAATAATTGTTTTATAATATACTCACCACAGGATATTGCAATTAAAAATTACTGGGGAAAGAACGGAAGGAAAAAACTGAGGAAAAATGGGATATTTATCGTAATTAGCAGGATTCCCAAATAAGGTAGTAATGGTACATTGCCTCATATGCCTTGAGTAGGGAACCAATCAGATTGTCCAAAATTACGATATCCTGTGGTGAGTATATTATAATCTGGGTTAGCTAGGTTGTGTTCTACTTTGGTTTAACCTCGTGTGATTCACTGCGCCTTTCAAAAACACGCGAACTTTCAAACCAAACTAACGATTGCATTTTTCATTGCCGTTAATCATAATTACGACGATCGGCAACAAACGGAACCTAAAAAAAGAAACCAATGGATTGAAATCTACCAATCCCAATCCACGTACGTGACCTTTTGAACCCTTTGACATGAACTTCTGTTTCCTGAGACGTCCGCTAAGATTATTGACAGCATCGAAAACGCACTCTTTTCTGACTGAACTGATCATTTCTTTGGATCAGGTCTTCGACGATTTCTCACCAAAAACTCTCACCTGTAATGTCGTCTTTGAGGATTTCCCGCCAAAAAGGACACTTGCTCCTCCACCTTATTCACTTTAATTTTTACACAGTCACTTTTGGACAGTCACTTGTTTCTCCGACTAATTTAATTTAAGTAGAATCGAATAAAAACAATGCGTGGCTTTATCTGACCAGAGTGTGCAAGGTCATAGGTTTGACTCCTATTGGGAGTACGTGGAATTCTTTTTTTTTCCGCGTGGCTTGTGTCACTAACTAAATAATTATCTTTCTCATTGTGTTTCTATCAAAACATAACATTTACCATCATTTCTTTCCATAATTAAGAAGTTAGTAATTATAACAGAATAAAACTTTCTTAACATCTCCACAGTTTTATTGTAAAAGTTGTCTCAGCGAATAAAGCTTCGCTCGAAGAATGGAGAAACAAGCATGGGTGGTCGACAAGAAGCCGACACAGAGTTTCTTCCATAAAACCTTCCCATTCTTTATCTGGCTCCTCAGGGATGTTACTCAATCCATCCCAACAGACTGCAACGACATCAAGGAATACTTTCTTGACAAGGGTATGATATAAACTTATTTGCATTTTAAATGTGTATGTTGTTGTTGTTGTTTGTTGTTGTTGCAGCTGTTGTTGTTGTTTGTCGCCATTCGTAAAAGCGACATAGCCCACTTTAGAAACCATAAAATTCCTGGCAACGAATTCAACTGACTGGATTGGCAAGTGGTTAAACTGCTAAACAAAATTGTCCCGAAACCTAAGAGGAACTGGCATTGCAGGGAGGGGGGGGGGGGGGGGGGGGGGGTCCCAGAAAATTCAGAAACAGTGGTCCGTATAGTGTAAGTTTCGAGCTAACTACCTCACGCCTTATGCATGAAAACCTTGGGGGAGGCATGCCCCCCAGGAATTATAAAAATCTAGGTTCTCTGAGATGCTATTTCCTGATTTGATTGATACAAAGTAAAACAAAAGCCAAATTGCAAATGAAATTCGCAGACGAAAGGGGGCGCCACGGCCTGACTATTAGAACTAATTAAGTAACCCTGAAGATGACTTAATGTCGAAAATTCCCGTTTGGCTTCTCTTTTTTAAAGTATTTTTAATCATTTAGCATTATAAATAGTTACTTGAAAAAATAATCAGCTTAGATAAGTTTGAGCATGCTTGCATTATAAATGACCAAATTCAAAAATCGATCAAGAGAAACCTAACATTTTTATTTTCGGCAATTGGTTTCCTTCAAACAATAAAAATCCACAATATTCCTGCCTTAGCAGACACTTGATTTTCAGCTCATATTCAACAGAAACACTCCTACAAAATTCTTTAGGTTATGTTTTTTCTTTAATTAATCGACTATCAATTCGTCTCTCAATCCTCCTTCTTTATCATTTTCTAGAGTTGCATAAAATTATGTTATTAATTCGCGCGTTATGAACCGAATTGTTGGACGTCCTGTTGTATACCTGAGGGTATAAATACACTCGTTGTTACTGCGCCTTTCAATAGAATGTGAATTCTCGTCAATCAACGGTTGCCGTCAATCATCGTCTCAGGAAACAGAAGTTCACTTCAACGGGTTCAAAAGTCACGTCCCTGGGTTATGATTGGTAGATTTCGATCAATTTTGTTGTTGTTGTTGTTGTTGTTTTTCTGGGTCCATTGGTTGACGTCGTAATTATGATTGACGGCAGTGAAAATTGCAATCACTCATGGGTTTTGAACTTCGATCAGGTGTTAATGAAAGGCGCAGTGTAAAGTCTTGAGTATCGATTGCATTTGGAATTTAGGTAAACTAGTCATTTTACTAAACAGCGATGTAGGTCCTTGATTTGTTTTTTCTACTGTAGGTTTTCAAAGACCAAAGTTCTCGGTCAGGCGCAGATAAGAACCAGGAAGTAGCTGAAAGCATTTTTGCGTTTTTTTTCCCGGCTTCAAAGCTTTCACACTGCCTCCACCAACCGTCAATGCAGAAGTGCTGAGAGACATCAACAGGAACAGGAGTCAGATCAACGCTGACTTTCTCTCTGGAATAGAGGAATTCAAGAAGTTACTCAGAACCACACTGACTCCTAAACACAGCTTTAACGATGGAGAAATAGTCACCGGTGAAGGTATAGTAGAGCTTTCATATGATGGTTTCAATTAAAGGGGTAAAATAACGCCATTTGTGATTATGCCTGATAGAAGAGAAAAGCTGATATGCCTTGTTTATCTGTTTGTTTGTTTGTTTGTTTGTGTGTCTGTCTGTCTGTCTGTCTGTTTGTTGTTTGTTTGTTTGTTTGTCTGTCTGTCTGTCTGTCTGTCTGTCTGTCTGTCTGTTTGTTTGTTTGTTTGTTTGTTTCCGGTTTGTTGTTTGTTTTGTTTGTTTGTTTGTTTGTTTGTTTTCTGGCTTGTTTTCTGCTTGTTTTACTTGAAAAACGTAAAACATAATCCAACTAAATCAGCGAGGTATTTATGACAGAAACCAGACAGTACGCTCTCTGTGATTGGTTGAAAACCATTTACCATAACGTTTCGGAAAATAATTATTTCGGACGTTTATTTCATTAACGAGATAATAAATCATTATTTTTTTATTATTAACCGAGCGGGTCTGTCATGATTACAGACCGAACGCACTCAAAAAGAGGTCAAGATTCTTCCATACAGACCAAGCTTGGTTTAAAAAGTTTATTTATTGTCCAAAAGAAAAGAAAAAAAATTAAAGAATGATTTCATTTTTAGGAAAAAGTGAGGTCTACGAATGTAAAAACGCGATAAAAAAAACGTTCGAAGTCAACGATGACTACTCAACCAATCAGAGCGCACGTTGTATGTTCAAATAAAATTTTGCAGGTCTGGCTGCCCTGGTTCAACTGTACGTGGAAGCTATCAACACTCCTGGTGTGATTCCTAATGTCCAGACAGCTTGGGAAACATTTGTAGTGACAAAGTGTTTCTGAAGCTGGGCACGCCGCGCTCAAGGCTTATGACGTCATCATGACGTCAAGGCTATCGGGTCATCTCCCTTGTGATAGCGAAGAGATTCGAAAGAGTCACGAGGCTGCCCTGGAGCAAGGTATTGCTCAATTGGAGGTTGAGACATTTGGAATATCTACTGCTACAACCGAGAAGTATCTGAGAGAACTGACGGTAAGGAGTTTAAATCAATATAATTTTATCAACATTCTGTATATATTATGCGAAAGGTGGTAGGCCGAATTGGCTAAAATCAGACGATATTTCGCAATATTGGGCAAGATAATTGTTTTATTTATTCAACAAATTGTCAGCGAGTGGCGAAATACAAAATACTCCCTCACGAAGCTAAGCAATGAAATGCCCTTAAAAGTCCTTCAAACTCAGCAGCTCTTATTTACAAGATGTCGGACGTGTCTTCAGGTTGGGAACAATTCCAAATATGGCAAAATACATATACCGCAGGATAACTGCCATTTATGAATAGCTTCGTGGTCACTTACATATATCGGCATCGTAAAAACTCCCATGCAAGTTGCGCCATTTCATTTTTTTTAAAGACTTACTTGTTGTGTACATATCTTGTTACAAAGGTCACTAAGGAATTATCATTTGTTGTAGGAAGCTCTTGACAAAAAGTTGGGTTCATGGCAGAGTGAAAATGAAAGGTTAACACGAGATTCCTGCACCTCTCTCCTGAAACGGCTCAAAACAGAACACTTGGACCCAATCCTTGCTCGGCTACACGGAGTTGAAGGCGCCAAAGTAACGTTCCAAGACATTGTAGCAGGATACAATACAATTGAACAGGACTACAAAGCTCGTGCCACCGGCGCTAAGCATGTTTGCACTGCTGTGTTCTTCGAATTTCATCCGGTAAATGAAGGTTTTACAGTGGTAACTTAGGCAGGGAGATTAAAGCACAAATATACCGGCACTAAATAACGTTTCCTTGCTTTACAAATTTTACAAGCTTGCAGAAAAGTTAAATGCAAATTAAACTAAAATTGTGTTATGAGTGCAGGGATAGGGAATTTTAATACCTTATACATGTGTATTGAATTCATTAACTGAATAAGGATCAACCTTCCTCTTACATAAAACGTCACTAAACCACGCAAGGGGTGGTGCATTTTAGAGCGAAAGAAAATAAGCCAAATTATTTTCATGTTGGTAATTATCTCAAACCGTAACCATCCATGTCCCTCAGTTTGAGGCTTGTTATTACTGACTCGTTGGTGCGTTATTACCATTAACCGCGCTAGTACTTTAGTTGAGATCAACTATTCGCGCTATCATATTAAAGACTAAGGGACAACGGATAATACACTAAAGAGGTGGCCGTTTGTAGGAGGTTTCAATGACAAGAGTAACGTATATGTGTCGAGGCACGGTCAGGACGACAAATCATGGTCGTTATAGAGAGATTCCGTTAGTGGAGGTTCGATTATACTTTGTGTTACAGCTTAACCTGTTAAGTTTGTCATCTTCAGGGGCCAGTGTTGGATCAATTATGATAGTTCAGCTTTCTTTTTTTATCGGTTATCTTAGGAACTAATAAAAGAAATGCAGCAATACTTGGGTGTCCTGCAGCAATTGAAGGACTTCGACGAAAACCTGAGTCGAGAAATTGCAGCCAAAGCCTATCAGGAGCAAGAAAGGATCAAACTTGAGGTGAGAATATAAATAAAAGTTCGTTACATGCAATAGAGGATACTGGAAATTAGAAGAATCAGAATTTGATTCAATAAAAAAGGTTACCAAAACGTATTAAATGGTTTGCCATCTTGAAGTGGGCGTAAAAAAATTGGCCCGTACCGGTCAATCATGAAACGTACAGAGTACAAACAATTCAATAAATGACTTTCTTTTTCTCAGGAGGAAAACGCTTCGTTTACAACAAGAACATCGTGAACGACAGATGGAAGTAAGACACTACACAGCTGCAATGACTTAATTCTCAGTAATCCCCAGTATTGAAGTAGCTATATAGTCCTAACTTCTCCATACATTTGAAGTATATTCTGCCTGGGCTTATTTGGTGTTCATGGGCCTGATTGGGGAAGGGGGGGGGGGGGGGGGCAGAAAGTCCCCAACCCCCATGTTTATCCAAACACTATAGTAATGAAACTCGTTTCAGATGAATGACTAGGTTCTCAACCAGATGGGAAACGTTGTGATTTTTGAAAAATTTTGGGCAAGTGAAGATATAGCATCCCATCCAGACGCTTCAAACTGGGATAAGCTTCAGCGGTTGTGGACCACTAGCTAGGCTCTTGAAGACTTTACCCTTTTTAACCTCTATGATACTGTATTGTTATGCAACGATACGTTAACCGTGAAAAGGGCTTATTCCCTGGCCCTGAGCTAATTTGCTTTCTGAAAACAGATGGAGGTGTTACAAGCAAAGCAAGAAGAGGAAAGCAAGAGACTCCGTGGACAGATAGAGGTGGAGGCAAAGGCACAACGAGATCAAATGGACAACATGATGAAAGCGAGCATGAGGCAGGCTGAAGAAGACAGACGAGCTTTTATGCAAGAAAACCAGGCATTAAACGAACGACTTATGGAAATGCAGAAATCAAATGAAGGAATGCAACGAGTGATGGACAGTTTGCAACAACGGCTTCAGCAGAACCAGGGTAGACAGCAGGATGTGGAGAAGCCGGGATTCCTTGATACAGCGCTGCAAGTGATTCCAGCTTTGGTAGGCGTCGTTAGCGCCATACCAAAGTGTAGCGTCATGTAAGCCCCATTCAACCATCCCTATCTTATCTTAATCGGTTTGGTTGCATTAAAACAGCTTGCTTACTTATATATAAACCCAGTGATTTGCAAACGAATTCATTAGCAAGGCAAATTAATGAATTGCACGTTTATGATTACGAGTCGACGTACTCGCTTTTGACACTCCAATATTTTTTTTGCGGGGCCACAAGCTTTTTAGTGTTTTTTACACTATTAATTTATTAAAAATGTACTGCAAACTAAAGTCAACTAAAGTATAGAACGCCTAACTTGAATTGTAAACTTGAAGGAATTTATTAAACTCTATGAAAACATTTTAATAACGATTCGCAATTATCCTTGTACAGCCTGGGGCCTTTGGGACACGACTTTGGGACCTGGCTTGATGGCCTGGCTTGACCTTGATGGTGAGTGCGTCGGACAGACGAGAGGTCTGAGTTCTAGCCTGGCCATCGCATTGGTTCTTACTTCACTCTCAAAGAACCGATTGGAAAAGAACCATAAAAGTAAACAGTGTGATGATCATATATCTAATATTTTAGAAATATAGAAAATGGCGGATGTTTACATAGCCTGATGCAAGCTCTCGAGAAAGTTTGGGAGAATTCGAAAGTGGGATTTTTAAATCCTCGAAAGTACTTAAAAAAGTACTTAAAATTCGAAAGTACTTAAAAGTACTTTCGAATTCTCCTAAACGTTTTCGAGAGCTTGCATCAGGCTATGTAAAAAGAAGCGGCCATTTTCTATTTCTTTTATAAAATAAACCCAAAACAAAATGCAAAATACGCCAAATCGTAGGTATATACAAGAGATGATTAATCTTTTTAGAAAGTGATGAAGAATATTAGTAGACATCGTTTAATCAGTTATAGTTGTAATATTTTACATACATGTGCCTTTCCAGCAAAACTGACACCTATGTATTTACAGTCGAAGATCCCGTAAGCGGACATCATCGCAACTGGAGCTGGCCGCTTACGGGAATGTGTAAATGCAGAGTTTGTATGCGCTAGAATTCAAACGGGGCCTTGTCAAGGCGGTCGTAAGTAGAGCTGTCCGCTCACGACAGTGTCCACTCTGCAGAGAGCTTCGACTGTAATTAGTTTGTCTTTATTACATTCTCCTCAGCCTGTCTCGCAGAGCGTTTATGGTTCCCTCTTGTTCTTGTTGTTTTTGTCTAGCTGCATCTATCTGAGCTTGTAGTTCTCTTTGCTGTCGTAAATCTCTTTCCCTCTCTGCTGCCGACCTTTCCCTCGCTGCAGAAATGGCGGCTTGTGCCTGCTCACTTTGTGCTCGCATTTGCTCTTCAGCCATACGTTGAAGCTTTCTCTTGTCCTCGATGTCTTTCTCTTCCAAGCGAGCAATCTGAGAGAAATAAATTCGTGATTTTTAGGACGATTTTGCATTGCAATCTCTTTTGAAGCGGCGGCTCTGAAGGACACTGCTACTTCACCTAGACACCTCCCTCCCCAAACCCAACATTTTTGTCAGGTTGTAGGCCAAACAATATGGCAGTGAAATTTTGTACAACTGGATTGAGAGAGGTACATTGAGGCAAAACGTCTTCCTGAGACCGGTTGCAACTGAGACCTATTCATCGACCCTCTTCATCCGTAGTCTAACTCACTATTGTATCACTCAAGAGATAATAAGGGATCACTATGTACTATAAAGCGGTTTTCAATTAAGTGTCGTAAAACCAAAACCAACTGAGACAAATTACATATGGCAAATCAACAACCAACGTAAACAACACAACGAACCAATGAAAACTCGAAGCAAATACACGTAACCGGGCGCCAAGCGCGGGAAAACGCGTGCGACCACGTCTAATTGTTTGAGAGGTGGCGCGAGTTTTTTAAACCGATCCATAGAGCGGAGAAAAGCGAAACCAAATGCTTTCGACAGTCAATTAAAAACCGTTCTATCCATGTGTAATTAAACTAATGCCAATGCATTGAAAGCATGCGCATGACAACATATTCTTAAGATATCCTTTTAAAAACAGGATTCAAATTTCCTTTATCACTGTGCAGACAGTACACAGTACTTACCATGCCTTCGATATCCTCTCTGCTTTTCTCCAAATGAACGTTTTCAACCTAGAAATAAAACAGACAAGCTAAGCTTTTGTTCTATTGAGGGGTGGAGTAAAGATTAAGAGCACAAACAAACAAACAAACAAAACAAACAAGCAAACAACAAACAACAACTCGAAAAATGACAACCAAACTTACTCGAATCTTCTCTGTCTCTTCAGCCTCGGCTTCTCTCGCAGCTCTCTCGGAGGAGATTTGCTCAAAATACTGCCTCCTTGTCTTGAGTTGAGCTAAATGTTCTTTCATCTCTTCAAAGTGTTGCTGATGGTTGAAAGAAAACACTATATCAGAAATTAAATTTCTCAGCTCAGCTAGAGGAAGAATGATAGCTAATGATTTTGTTCAGTGCATGACTGGAGTTGAGGTGACATATGGACAGAGGTGAACATGAAATCTAAAAGGTCAGTCCATCATTGCCATACATGTAGCTACCTCCGTTTTTACAAACATTTGGGGAAAACGACCTCTTGCTTTATTTGTTGTTTTCGTTGTCGTTTGTATTTTTCTGTTTGTTTTTGCACATTTCAGTTTTAAACGACCGCTTGTTACCAGTGCTTCATTTGTTTCAAGTCTAAAAAAATGATGTGGCGTTCCTCGATTTTATTTTATTTTAGAATTTATCTATACAAAATGTTTTAATTGCGCTAGCTGCTGTAAGATGGAGCCCTGGGGATGGAGCTAACTCCATTCACCATGCCAAACACACAGGAAAGCCGAACGTCGAACATCATAGTTAATAGAGGGAAATGGTTATGAAGGCCGGCAAACTTCAAAGAAGCAAACAAAGATGCCAAGATTTATGTTGGGAGATCCACGACCATGCGCAATCTTTTGTTTTGCGCTCACGCAACTTAGTTGAAGTATGTAACCAAAACGTTTCTGCTGGTTATGGCTCCGTCAATTCCAAGCCCGCTCATCCCCCCTCCCCCCCCCCTCCCCCGGGCATTTGTCGGGCATTTGTCATTTTTTTGTCAGAAGGTTGAAAATGCCCCACGGTGGAGTCAGCTTACATCCTGTGGGGCTTCAGGAGCAGTGCAAATGCCCGACCCACGGGACAAGTTCAAAAACGTTTTTTGAGAGGATCGAGGAATTTAAAAATCTAAATTCCAAGCAGAACTATTAATGATCGATGGACACTATAATTGTTCACAAATACATAGCTCTTTGCGGGACTCAAACGAGGTTTAATATCAACTCAGTTTTTATATTTTTCTATCGGGGGCAATCAGGAAATTTTAAATAAACAACAAAACGTGTACGTCTTTTAAAATACGAAAGATCGCGTTGCCTTTGACAATGCCCCACCCCCGGGCTGCCCGGTTATAGCAAATGCCCCACCCTAGGGATGGAAAGGTTGTAAAATGCCCGACAAATGCCCGGGTGGGTGGAAGGTCGGGCTTGGAATTGACGGAGCCATTAGTTGCTTGGATACAACTCAAAACCTACTGGGCCGATTATCAGTAAACAAAGTCTAAATTAGACCTGGTTTAAGGCTAAATTGGAGTTTACACGGGACTCTCTTACAACGACTAGGCGGAGGATGCACTGTATTAAAGATTAGTACATAAAGTGAACTTTGACCTATGTGGTATATCCAGTGTGACTATTGGTTTAGATTTCGTTTAGACCACGGTGTCTAAACTTCGTTTAAATAATCAGCCCTGTACTGTGTTTTGTGCACGGTCAAAACAAACATAAACATGTAACAAATAATTTTTCTGGGCTTCATAACCATTTCCTTTATCACTGAACTTTGTCGAACGTTATAGTAGCTACGTCACGGATGGCGCATCTTGAAAAAAATGGCCATTTCTTTTTCAAGTTCGCCGTTCGCAATCCGTCCTAAACTTCTCCATCCTCGACCATCCTTGTTTGCTTATTATCACCTCTTTGGTATTTTTTCTACTTTAGTAAACTATTATTTTGAGGCTTTCTTCAATTTGAAGGTGATTTTGCACTTGCACTTACACATGATGTAAAATATCGTAACATAGGTCCTTTAACCCTTTCGTTCCCAGAGTCAAATCACGAGTCAATGCTGTGTGCAAGTAACTTTGAGTCTGTGCGGGTAAAACGTACCCTAGTGTGTGACCATTCAAATGAAAGCTATCGAGAAGTACTTTCATGTGGTGCTGTTTGTTTTTGACAATTTTGCAAAATGAAATTCATGATTTTTCTCTCAGTTTTGAACTTAGCACTCTTAGGGTTAACATGCAGCATTCTTACCAATTCATAGATATATGCCAAGTTGGAGGTCAAATTCTTAGCTCCTGGAGCCTGCTCCCGGAAGTCGCTGTCTATTTTGTGATAAACTGATCTCAAACGCTCTTCCAAAACTAAGAACTCGTTGTTCTCAGCATCATGGAGGTCACTGAGTACAGGCTCTAACCACACCATGCGTAAAGTTTTCATCAGATTACCGCACTGCTCCTCGGTCAAATTGTTATTCTCCCTTAACAACGCACTCTCTGCCTCGTCTGCGTAGTTCTGATGAAAGAATAAACAGAAACAAACAAACAAACAATTTTAAACACAAAGGTGCACTTAGCAAAGAGGTTTATCAAGACATTTATTTACCGCTAACTCCTCCATGTAAATCCATCGAGCTGTCACTGAAGTGTCTTCCGTTTCACTTTCAAAAAAAGTCAAAGCTTCAAGCAAATGACTTTTCATGAGAACTGCGAATCTTTTTATCATCACAAGGAAGGCCTACTCCTTCCCTGAATTCTTGCAATCCTCCTCTGAAAAGTGATACAAGAGTAAAATTAAATACTCTTTTTGGCTGTCGATGTACACAAGATGTAGGTGACTACATAGTTGATAGAGGGAAATGGTTATGAAGCACGGAAAACTTCAAAGGAGCAAACAAAGAGGCCAAGATTTATGTTGGAAGGTCCATGACCGTGCACATCTTTTGTTTTGCGCTCATACACTATGCATGAATTACGTAACCGAAAACGTTTCTATTGGTTAGCTGTTTGAACACACGTAACCAGCTATTGTATTTTGTCATGTTTTGTGCACGGTCAACCCCCCAAAATAGCGAACAAAAACATATAACAAAGAACTTTGCCGGGCTTCATAACCATTTCCCTCTATTAACTATGGTTACTATGAGTGTTGTACTTCTTGCATTTTCTGAGCACAACTAAAGATTCGCTAATAAAAGTATTTACATGTTACTTAGCATGCTCTAGTTTTAAGAGAATTAACATTTTCATAAGCAGATATTTACCAGGAAATATAGTCTCTGACAATAGTTCAGTTGAAGGTTTTTTTTATGTACAGTTGTAGAGGCACCTACATTGTTTCAAGCTTGGAAAGAAGAGTGTTATTCAGCGCTCGATTCAAAATTGTCTGCCATATTGATCCGGCCAAATATTTTGTGACGTCAGTGGTTGTACTGTATAACAACAATCCCACGCTCTCTAGAATCCTTTTTCCTCTCTTATCAAGGACGGAAAAGCCTGGGATCTAAGTTAATTAACTCCATGATGCAAGAGGCCAGACAGCTTAGAGTTGTAAGGAAGAGTTAGTCTGTCACTTAGTTAGAAAAGGAAGGGGTTTCATATTTTTGCCTAGCCAGTTAATTAGGATATAAACAAGCGCCGAACCCTATTCTTTGTTTTTCTTCTGGCATTTCTACTCTATATTCCTGTTGTTTCTGGCCCAAGATTTACTAACAATTAATGACATAAACACTGCAAAGCTATTGAAAAATTTGCTGTTGGTGTATGGTGCTGTATGTTACAGTACTTACTCGTAAACAGCTTTAGCATCGTTCATAGTCTTAGTACATTTTGTAGTTGTAAACACGTCCCATGCATTCTGAACAACAGGTACTGCCTCCAGGGGAGTTAGCAGCTTTGACATATTCCTCGATCAGTGTTGCTAAAGCTGAGAATAAATCAAATATTGTAAAAATTCTAAAAACATGTCCAAGTAACTTATATACAAAACAACTCTGCCGCTTAATAAACTGTTTATTACACGATCATTTTCAAATCCCATAATCTTCGTGTACATATTTGTGTGGGAGGAAGACCCACGTGATGCACTGGCATGTTCTCCCTTCTCTTTGTTGTATGTGCGTCACTGGCATAATTGCCCCAAATCATGAGAAAATAAATTAAATAGCGTGACCTAGCCTTTTTGACGATGAGCCTGAAGGATGTTTTATCGATGGACTGTGCATTACACTCTTTCTTTTTTCTTTTTTCTTAGAAAGGCTAGTCTAAATTTGGAGTTCAGGCTACCGGAGCCGGAACTCAAGAAGGGGGGGAATGGGGGCCGGGGAAAAACGTTTTAGTGATGTATTGAAATGTATGGGTTATTTTTGTTCAGAGAAGGAAGCTTCTATATAGTAAAACCATATCGTACAGTTTCCGTATGTATGAGCCATGCATTCATTGAATATGTATTCTAGAATACAGTATCAATTGTAGTACGTTCTTAACGTTCTTATAAAAAAAGTTCTTATATAAAAAGAGTTTACAGAGAATAGAGAAATTACCGACCTTCTCCTGTCACGACTCCTTGTCCACCAAAACTTCGTTTAGGACTCAACTTGGTACGCAGCATCTGTTTAAAATCTCCAACTCCTTTCAGGAAAGACGAGTTAATCTCCCCCTGTCTCCCCTCCTCAGTTAAGTTTTGTATGACTTGAGCATCCGATGATGGTGGGGAGAGGGAAAGGCGTCGAAATCCGGAAAAAACTTGAGAATGTTGTTGACGACTTTTTGTGATTTGTCACTTGGCCGCCCATGGGCCTTGAAAATCTGTTTAAGATGAAAAGGGTAGATTTCAAGTGGATAATCTAACCTAGATTTTACTAATTTTTATTCCATTAGAAACTCAGTGAACCGGCAATAAATCATTCTGATTGGCTGATTTTAGTTATTGGCCCTCTTAACTGTCTTGGTCATGTGATAAAAATTATTAATATTTAATGGTTTTAGACTTCAGAGGGCGAAACGAATGATCCGTTAACGCTATAGTAATTCCTTTTCCAAATCCAACTCTATGTGTTTACCTTTTCAAGGAAATATTTCTTTAGGTTTTTCCACGCCCTTGGGCAGACTTAGGACAACATCTCTTAACAGCCACACAAACGAAGGAAACACTTTTCGTGAGTCCTCGTCGTCTAAAGGTTGTCCTGCGATCACTTGGATCCGCTGAGAAATCTTGATGATGTGACTACAAACGAGTTAAGGAATCTAAAATATTTTTGGATCATATCCAGTATAATTTCACTTCGACTTTGGGGGATTTTTAGCTTAATTAAACAGACGCGTATCTTCGCGTGCTCAATTCATCTCCCGCGAGAGGCGGATTTGACCAGAAAAATTCCACACTGATGACGCAGCTGTACAAAGATCCGTGTAGTGTCTCTGATTGACTGTTGCCTAGGATAAACGTTGGGTGACAATCCAAATAACGATGCACTTTCGCCGCATGAGTAACAGCCAATCAGAGACAATACACGGATCTCTGTATAGCTACGTCATTCAAGATGGAATTTTTCGGTGCCTCTCTTGTGGTAGCCTGCGAGCAAGCTCTCTGGGGGTTTTCGCAGGCTACTCTTGTGGGAGATTAATTGACCCACGTCGTTCTGTTACCTCCTGGGTAGGGGAGCGAATTTGATCCACGGCCCACAAAACGAGATTCTGGTACCTTTTAGGAGATCCTTTCAAAATTTCCCACGAACATTCCCGTCACTTTTATGAGAGAATCCCCTCCTCCGGTTCATTTCCCACCTGACATGTTGTGAAAAGAGTTCTCGGACAGCTAATTATTCGAGACTGATTGCAACCAGCAAATAAATTCATTAGTGAGTAATAATAGGTTATTTTAAAATGCGTCCATGTGCAATAACAAGGATACTCAAGTCCCTCCAAATCTGTTCGCGTGGGCACCCCAACAGAATTGTAGATCAATACAGAACTAAGTAGAACAGTCAGTGTAAATATGGCGTGATCATTTATGCCTTCGGCTCCAACTGCGTCAGTTCCTTCGGAATCCAATAACACCACTGTGAACTCTCGGCCATGTTCATCCATGTATTTCTCCGGTACTACCCACAATCCATATTCCCATCGTTTCCGGGTCAAACGAGTGCCCCAGGGGAAACACATCCCCTTGGTCGAACGCCCTGCTTAAGATGTACGATTTGCCCCTTCTGCATGGCCCAGCAATTGACACCACGCATACTGGTCCCTGAATGGACCTGAGTTTCCGCTGTGCCGCGTTCACCACCTGAAGTCCCGTGCGAGCTTGGCTTTGGTCGCGTTGGAACATCCCGGATGTCTCATCCCAGTGGCAGTTGTTTTGGTATACAGATTGGAATAGCTGCCATGTTATCTTTTGAAATTTTCAGATGGGATTCCTGAGAAATAATTTCACACAGCAACATTCATACTGTAGCCTGCGTAACCAGGCTCTCGCTTTTTTACGCGACCCACGCGAGGCTCGCTAGTGGCGACATTTCACCAGCGTGTCCCAGGGTCTTCTCCGCGCCCGGGAACGATGTTGGGTTCGAGCCCTGGATGATTGTGTTGTTACTTAACTCCTCACATTGCCTCTCTCCACCCAGGAGTAAATGGATACCGGCGGAATGTCAGGGAAACCCGACAGAAATGCTGGGAGACTACCTGCGATAGACTAGCATCCCATCCAGGGGAGTAGCTATACTCCTAGTCGCTTCCAAGTGTTACGTTGTACTAGTACGAACCTTAATTCCAAATGTACGGCGACTTGCATGCTTAAAATCGCAAAAAATTAGTTCCCAGCAATAAAAACCAGACGCCGCTAATGGCCAGTCCGCAAAAATTAAGTGCCACACGGTATACACTTTAATATCCCTGTCCATGCGTATCCATCGAAAAATCGCGCGCGCAACGTGCGTGCGCGCAGCGCCCTGGTGCGCGCGAGCTTCTTCCGCGAAGAATCCTCGCGATCTAGCGAGGATATAAACAAGTTGCTGATCTCTGTTTTTCAAATCTGACGCGATAGGGGCATATTCCAAGTAGAAAGTGAGCTATTCGATCTAGCATCTTTTGACAGCAATAAGCAAGAAATAACATTTTGTTGCGATGCCTCACGCCTGTACTATACGGCTGTACGTACTACGTACACTCAGGTGTTGATGGCGAATGACTGAAGAATGGCTTGAAATATGCGCCGTAAACCTGTATCCTAAAATGATTAAGGGCAATTTGCCAGTCGACTGAAAAGTAACGTGCTTTAAATAAGAAGGTTTTATGGCTCTTAGACAGCGAGGTTACTTAAATATGCTCACAAGCGCAGCGGCGAAATGCGAATTTGTATTAAAGTTCCGCCTCAGTACTTCCGGCTTGCCAGTAGCGTTTATAAACAACTGAGTCTGAGATAGATGATCGCTAAAAAAAAAGCAACTTTTCTTTGCTGTATCTCGAAGCTACATCTCCTTTAAATCTTCCCGTGAATCGTAAAAGGGAACAAGCGAAAACGCGAAAGATTTACCTCCAAAAACGTGAGTTTATTTATATTAAACTGAAAATATCATTTTAAACTTGCTCAGGCTGATTGAATTTGCAATTTTGCTTCCATATGGTAATTCTTTGATCGCCGGTTTGTCAGCTAAATGTACAGATTTGCTTTTAGTAGTTGCCGTAGATTGGATAGCATCAGTCGAAATGTGGAGAACAGACTGATAAGAGCTAAGCATGGCAAATTAAACTGAAACCCAACTAACTGCAAGGAATATCCAAATAAGTCAGCAGGACGGTTTCACTCAAATGTAGATCAGTAGTACTCCAAACAAAAAAGCGTGAATTCGACTTACCTTTCTCTAAGCCATCTAAAGCTGCATATTAAACTCTGGAAACTGAAAGTGAAGAATGACTATTTGTAGCGATAAAGCGTCTTTTGGTTTTCAGTGTGTCGGGAAAGTCCCGAATTATAAATAAGTCATGACAACATTCATCGGATTGAGGTCACGCTAAAAAGTCACGCTCTCGCCAAAACTGGCTTCGTTCAAGAAAAGTGAAATGATTGCCAATAGTTTTCGCTTTTATCGAAAACATTCGGTTCGGCTTTTCTTAACCTGCGTAGCTGATGGTTTTGTTGCCGCGACTGGCAAAATACGCGAGTGCAAAGCCGCGAAAACGAGCGCCGAAGCCGCGAGTCGAGTCCTCTCGCGCGAGTCCTCTCGCGGGGTTTGGCGGTTTCATTGGCGCGCGATGGCAAATACCCGAGTGGTGAGCTACGCAGTCTAGGCTTTCATGTCTTGACGTTTATTTATTTTAATGTTTTTTTGTCTGATCACGATGTAAACTCCCGAAAATTTATTGAATTGAACTGATTAGAATAATTTTTCTGATAGAGCTCCGTGGTTCCACCTCAACATATGTCCGTCTCTCGCAGGCTACAATGTAAAAAGAAGACATCTTCTATTCGTAAAATAGTGTTAATTTACACTTGGACTTATAATCCCTGGGCTTTAATATAATTGTCCAAAAGGAATTTTGCGTTTCAAAAATGTTTGGGCTTATCATGTTGAAGTGAGTTTGCGTCTAAAAAAATTAAGGTGCATACAAGAATCACTGGAAAAGTTGAAAATTTACAAAACATGTAAAAATATATTTACAACTGTAAATCTGGATTTACATACTTTTGTAAATTTCAATTTACAGGTTAGGGTTTTGTAAATAAAATTTACATTATATTTACAGCTTTAATAGTTCATGTAAATGGACTGTAAATAGTGATTTACGTGTTTAGTTTTTACAGTTAGAATTCAAGGAAGTGTAAAAAACATGTAAATTATTTTAAACACATTTACAGTATCTAGATCTTGTAAATATCATGTAAATCGAAAAAGGGGGCCTGTCAGGAGCCCTTGTAAATATCATGTAAATCGAAAAAGGGGGCCTTTCAGGAACCCTTGTAAATAACATGTAAATCGGAAAAGGGAGCCTTGTAAATAACATGTAAATTGAAAAAGGGAGCCTTGTAAATCCTTGTAAATAACAATGTAAATCGAAAAAGGGGGCCTGTCTTGAACCATGTAAATACAGTTGAACCCCGTTAATTCGAACTCTCAGTGGAAACGGGAAATAGTTCGACTTAGCCAGGGGCACCCAACGACGGTTTTCTCCCAACTATTTTAGGCTGTCTGGTGCATGCGCTTTTAAATTCTAAGCTGAGCTATAAAATTTATATATCTTCGGTCATCGGCTAGGGGAACTTTAGACTTCACGAATTTATTAGGGCTTTTTTAGTCATTTCCCGAAAACCTCAGCTCTTCCTCGGCTTGCTGATTTTTCCTTTCCGAAAATCCTACAAGCTGACCTTTTTTGTACCCAAAACGAAATTTTTATCTCTCCAAAAATAATAGGCATTAATTTTCTCATATTTCCCTAAAGAAAACTCCAAACTTTATATCCGAATATCTGAGGCGATTATGTGCCTTATACAATTGTTATTTCAAGAAATTGACAATATATAGTACATTCGTACAACCGGAACTGTACCCAACGACTGACAATGATATATACATTACAAAATAATTCTGATGTTTCTCCATCAACATTTTTAGAGTTCGAAATAACGGGGTTGATTTTAGGCCAAGGAACTGCACAACTAGTTCGAAATAGCGGGGAGTTCGAAATAACCGAGTTCGAAATAGCCGATAGTAAATGACTTGCTTTGGTCCAATCTCGACCCCAGAGCCCTTCTCTTTTGCGCATCAAAGCAGCGAAGGTCTGGGGTCGAGAATGGCTTTGGTCGAGAGAGTCTGGATCTGAACAAATCATGCGCAATGTAACCACTTCCCGGAATGCCTCGGTGTTTTGGCGCTGGTTTCAACGGTCGTCGAAGCTTTTATGGCTGGTGTTGGAAGGAACTTTTACTGCCTAAAAAAGGTTTTCTTCTCGGAAAGCCGACTTTATTTACCAAGTAGCTGTATGGCGTCTTCTTACAGCGGACCTCAGATGCATGGGTACGCCTTTTAAGCCAGTCTCTTAGTGCCGTTGAGGGATGTCAATTCAAATTTTGAACGTCGAAATCGTGCAGTCGAGTCAGTTGATTTGTTGAGCTAAACAGCTGCAAGGTAAGCTTGGCTTTACTGTTTCTATACTCCGTACGTAATTATATAAGCTTATATATTTTCGCTATAATAACGAGTAGCGAACTTTACAATATGCGGACAAAGATAAGCTTTTATAAATTGAAACAATTTGAGCTCACTGGCTTTGATTTGGTCACAATTGACCCCCCAAAATGTGAGTGCTTGATTGCATGCATTCGGTTTCTGAACGCAATTTAACATGAAATATACCAGATATATCATATTTAAAAAATTCCTAACAATGTACATTGTAGCATGTGAGAACAAGCTAGTACATGTAAGCTCAACATAATTATATCATGACACAAGTGCCTAATTTGCACTTGCATTTCCATGCCACATGAATGTTAAAATGGGTTTTGACAAAACACTGACTGAACCCTTACTGACCCCCCTAACTGACCCCCTCTAAAATTCACTGGTAAAATGAGAAAATCAAAACAAAATCCAGAACAATACAATGAGAGACTGAATCAAGCTCATAAATACAATTTCAGCTTACCTGAAATTTCTAAGATGGCGTACATGGAAGTATGGCTCAGGTCTACTGACTCTACGTTTTCATTACAAGTACAGATTTTTTCTCTGATAAACAAGCGTGTGAAATAAGTTGTCACATCATAAAGTATGTTAGCTGTCTCCAGGAGGAAACTACAGTAGACTCCCGCTATCTTGAACTCTCAAGGGGAACGAAAAACAGTTTGAGATAGCGAGGAGTTCGAGATAGCCGATAGTAAATGACTGAAAAACAAGGGCAAGGGGAATTGGTTTGAGTTCGAGATAGCAGGGCAGGGGGGGCAGGCAGCGCCCTTTCATCTTGCCGCTTTTCCGCTATACATGATCGCACAAGTAAAGAAATCTGTCAATCATTCGAGAAACGTACCTCTACGGGAGTTTGCTGTGGAATTTTCATCCATGGTGTCCCACAATGACCAAAGTTCAGTTAAACAGCGACCGAATCGTTCCCATAGATGTTTGAACGTGGAATCGCCAAAATATTTCTGAACAAACACAAACGCAGGTCATGTCCGCCATCGTCCGCCATGTTTATTTTAAACAAACCAGTACTTAGTCTCGCTCGGCCAAATTTCTTAAATGTGCAATCATGTATACTAGGTCCCAGGCCTCGCTGCTAGCCCCCCCCTGTAGCAGGGTTTTCGAGATAACCAAGTTCAGAAGCTTATCAGGTGATAAGCTTCTGCCAAGTTCGATAGCGGGAGTCTACTGTAGCTATAAAAGCAACAAAATAAACACACACAGCAATGGCTTCCGGTTACTGCATCGTGCGTGTGTGTTTACGTTGTTGCTTTTATAGCTACACTGTAGTTTTCCTCATGGAGATACTGTACATGTAGCTAACATGCTTTATGATATGTTACAACTTATTTTGCGCTCGTTTATCCGAGAACAAAACCTGTACTTTCGATGATACTTGTAAGGAAATCTTGAGAGTCAGTAGACCTACATGTAATAGCCACACTTCTGCCATTTTGGTAATTTCAGGTGAGCTTAAGTTTATTTATGAACTTGACTCAGTCTCTCATTGAATTTTTCTTAACTTTTGTTTTGTTTTTCTCATTTTCCCAGTGAATTTTAGAAGGGGTCAGTTGACCGGCGGTCAGTGTTTTGTCAACACCCTGTTAAAACATTTTTTAAGAAATCATCATGAAGTGTGTATGGTTGGGTGTTGATTGAATGTGATTAATTAATTAAACTTTCAGTTCCATCCATTCCAATTAGTAATGAATAATGAATACAAAACTAGTAGAATGGTAAAATGGCCGTTGAGGCAACCAAATTCTTATCTTGTGAAAGCCGTTTTTGTTGACCATGTTATGGCCTGTTCGCACTACTTCACTTCGCACTACTTTGGTTTGGTGTTTGCAAAAAAAATGAAATTTTGTAATGACAATTTTGTTTTCGTAATCGTGTTCGCACTTGAGACATGTGAGGTATTTGTATAACTAGAAACATCCATCAAATTAAAATAGATACCAAGATCCGAGAAATTGTTTTGTACTTTTCCGTTTTCTTCTCTTCCGCTTTCATTTCCAGCAGTCTCAACTTTGTTAGGGAGTTAGGAATGATTGAATGATTCAAAGCGCCTTCAGACTTTTAACTTGTTTGAAAGTACCGCTGCTGGGCAGAGAGTTGAGAACAGTACCTAGCGAGCAGCATAAACTGGTAGTACAGTGACTGTACATCATCTGCCTGAGAATAGCATCGGGAGCCATGATAGTTTGATTTGCTTGGGATCAATTGCGATATATGATAACTTGATGAAGGTTAGCTGTCAATAAAGAATAGATAATAATTCAAGCCTAACAAAACATCTTTGATGTTTGGTGACATTCGGCAACATTTTGGTAGGCAAAACAATTGTTTGAACTTAAAATAGCTTCACGTTGACATATTTTTTTGCAAAACAAACCAAATTTTGTGTAGTACGAACAGGCCCTTATTGGTAAAGTTCAACTTGCGATGATCAAGTTTCAACTCACATTTGCATCTACATGTATTCAAGCATAAAAATTCAAGCATGAAACTTGCTGACAGGGTGAACATAATGATTTTTTTTTTCAAGAAAAACACTATGTGAACACATCCAAGGCAATATTTATATCTTGACAGATGCGCATTGAGTTGGCATTTGATCATTTCAAGTTCAGTACTTTTAAATGATCATGATCTTTGTCAGCCATCTCTTGCACATTTCAGGCCAATTTAATACATGTAGTACACTGTTAGTTTTCCAGTCCCATATATAGTTGTTAACTTTGCTGCTAATGTTCCTCTGTTGTTTGTTGTTACTTTGTGTTGTGGATGTGAACTGTAATATAATGGTACATTCTCAAAGCTTATCTTTTGATTCAAATGTCCCCGTTAACATGTTCCTTTTCACTTTGATCTTAGGAGATATATTGTACATGTATCTGAATATAGTCAAAGAGAATGAGCATCAAGGAATACAAATTTGCTTTACTGGCAACTGGATTTGTAAGAACAGGAGGAACCGTGGATGTTTTCACCTTTATTTAATTATCTACATTACATGTACATCTATATTACAAGTTAATTTTTTGATGCACTGGCTTAAAATGATTTTAGGTTAAAATGATTTCAAACTAGTTTTATTTTCCTTTGTCTTAGGATTATGGTAGTAATTCTGGAACAAAGGAAAATAAAAATTGAACTATTTTGAGATCATTTTGACCTAAAATTCATTTTAAACTACAATATATTATTTTATACATGTACTTGTGATCTTTGTGTCATTTGTTTGAGCAGATAAGTTGGTTTGTGAAATGTCTTACTAGATATCCATCAAACATTAATTTTAAACACCCAACAAAACAAATTTTGTTTTGTTGGGTGTTTAAAATTCAGATACATGTATGTAAACTCTACATGTACATGTACATGTATATACAAAGCCTTAAATAGCCTGAATTTCAGCCGTCTCCTCTGTCGCTTAATCCTGAGAGAGACTTCTGAATCAATTGGCCCCTATAATGCTGTCTGGTGATGTCATGTCGCTTTCGATTAATTCATGCAGAATGTAAAACAATATTTTCATGCGGTATATTTAACAATTATTCTATGAGCCCGCGTTGGATATGAGAGGATAAATAGCCAACGAGCACGTAACGCGAGTTGGCTATAATCCTCTCTTATCCAACAAGGGCGAGAGAGATTGGTCGAGCGGCAAAATTCCTCGCTCCTAATTGGCTGAGCGCGCTGCACTTAGTTGGCTTCTTGACGGCGGGATTTTTAGCAGAATTTTCAAACACAGCGCTCGCTTGTACGTCGCTTCGGAGTTTGACTTCAGTTTCCCAAGTTATTTGATGAAAAAGGAACGGAAACCGTGTGATAGCTTGAAACGAAATTCCGAAAGCTGAATCTCAGTGTTTCACTCGAAGCAACAGAAGATTATTTCAGTTGAAAACTAGAAAACTTGCATCAGCTAGACACTTGGCGAGTTTGCGACGAAATTCATTCATGGCTGCCAACTGACTTCTTCGCTTCACCTCTGTTAAATACGGGCTTCATCACGTGCAACCCAGAGTATAAAAGATCACAGAGTTTGTTCAAAGAAAGAAGAAGGTCAAATTAAACCGGATAAATTAGCTCTACAAGTTTGTTTGGACTCGTCGTTTTCTCATGGTTTTGTCGATGTAGGATTGACATGTCAAGCAGCTCGCAGCGGAAAGCCGGCTTCAAAACATGCAAACAGGTGAATAAAATCACGTTTTACTTGGCTTGATTGCAAGCTTGTTGTTTTTTTTATTTTCACGACTTACAATTTTCTCTTAAGATTTACATAACAGTCAAGGGTTTGCTTGATCCTTCTGTGTGATTTTTGAAAGGAATATCAGTTTGTTCCGCCGCGGCTGAATTTAGCTTCGCGGCGCTTTGAAGGTTTTCCGAAAATTTTGCCCTCTATGTCATAAACAAGTAATCTCATGTTTCCCCGTAAAATTAAGGATTGATATCACTTGTGTTTTCAGAAGTTGCAGAAATTGCCCTTGTCGCGCAATTTCTGCAACTTCTGAAAACACGCTTGATATTAATCCTTAATTTTACTCGGCCCCATGCGATTACCTATACTAATCTTTAGTTACATGACATCAGACTTAGTGGTTGGACAAGTGGTTGCAGTCACACCAATTATTTCTAAAAAGAAATGTCAAAGACCGCATTCTGATTGGCTCTTTGCTTCCTAATTAATGTTAAACCCCAGCATCTAGCTTGGGTATAATTTCAGTTGCTTTCTATTGTTTTGGATCCCTAATTCAGAAGCGTAAATTTCCAGACTATACATGTAGTTAGAGTAAACAGAGAAGAGGTTACATACCGAAATAGCTACATGTAACTAAAGTTAGCTCTGTCTTTACTAAGTTAACACCTTTGATGTGACCGCAGCCAATATTGCTTTCAATAGGAATGTACATTTTATGTTTGTTTTAATATAACAACATTGCACCATACATTATGTATTTCCTGAGTTAAGTAATTTTGCATTCTCTATCTTTAGAAATTCATTCTGACTGCTTTTTAGGGAGAATGGCAAGTTTATACATGTATATTCTTACATTTTAACTTTCATGATTCATATTATGATTATACAAAATGTATTTGAGGAGCTTATACAAGGAAGAAGGATAGATGCATACAATGCACGTGTAATCATGAAAATATGGTATTTAGAAAATAATGATTTTATTGGAGGTATTTTATATGAGATGATATTGATTTATAAACATTACAATATACAATGTATAGTAGCCTTCGGCACTTGCAAGCTGACTAAATAACCAAAACTTCCAAAAAATTAACTTATAACTTAAATATAAGCCCATCTGGTACATATATTATTCACAGCATTTGTTATGTAACTATTATCTTAGTTTTGGAATGCTGCAACATCAATATTACAGTTTTAGCTTATGACATTTCAAATTACCTCTAAGGCAAATAAATATATATTATGTATATCGATTTGTAAATGGGCTTTTTTGATGTTGATGCCCGTGTTGTTTAACCATAAATAACAGATGTTTTGAAAATAAAATTTGCAAAGAACAGATAGAAAAATATTGCTCCTTTTTCGATTTACATGTGACATGTATTTACTGGGTTCCTGACAAGCTGCGTTTTCAAATTTACATGTTACAGTATTTCCAAGGCCCCCTTTTCGATTTACATGTTATTTACAAGGCCTCCTTTTTCAATTTACAAGGATTTACAAGGCCCCCTTTTTCAATTTACAAGGATTTACAAGGCCTCCTTTTTAACTCGTGAATGCGCGCATGCGCAGAACGAGTTATAGCATTTAGTGGACAAATTCACTCGGTCAATGGGCTGTAAACTTTAATCGCTAATTAATTAATTAAATTAATTTGTGCATTAATTCCCTCTTTATTTATTTTATTTATTTATTTCCTTTTTTTTTTTTTGGAAACGAGGGGTTGTTGGATTTGAACCCTCGAAGTCCTGCTTTGTAACTCAGAACCTTACCACTGCGCCACGCCAGCACTTGTTGATTTGGGAAGGTGAAAATAAAACATATAAATACATATGGGGGGGCCATTGTGCCATTGTTACTACGCTGACCGAAATTACGACTACTGTAGGCTCAAACTTTGCTTTTCTGGCTCGTTTTCGTTTTTGGGGTGGATATTAACACTGGATAAAACAGGCTACAGGAATTTGTTTTTGTAGTGAATGAATGCCTTAGTTTTCGGGTCAACCGGACGATAGATACAGTGACGTTTTTATCTCTGGACACGCTGGATCCATCTGTGCGCGGGAGTTGTCAATGGCGTAGGCGAATCAAGGCGTTTTCTTTATGCTGCTTCATGTCAATTCATGATTGGGAAGCTTTATGGTTCAAGCAGTTGTGTCACCAGTGAGCTTTCAACGACTTTTGTGTTCCCTGACAAAATATTCAAGACCATCTTAGCGAGAATTCATGTTGCACACCACAAGCTAAGTATTTCCATTTCTTTCGATCAGTAAACAAAACGAACACAGTACCCTCGTGGTTTCTTGTTGGAAGACGGTGTTTCTCTGCTTTTATGATCAAAATCATCATCCATTCTGTGGGCGCCAAGTGTCGCATAGGGCATATTAAATTACGATCAAAATACACCTTCAGTAAGTTCGAAATGGAAAGAAGTAACAGTCAAGAATACTCGATCGCCAAATAAGAGGACATAATTATTGAAGTATTGAAGTCATCCACTCTCAAGACAAGCTATATTCAAACGGCTCGAAAATTGAAACCGAACCTCGTACTTTATTGGAGTTTTCAGGACTTTAATACGAGAACGGTGCCGTTCGGTAAGTGATATTTTTTAATGTTGTTTTTCTTGTTTGATCCCAATTCAAATAATGTTTGTACTCGGACGTATAAAGCTGTACGATTTCGCTCGATGGAAAATTATAGCAGATGAAGCCTCAGCTAAAATTATTTGCGAAAGAAAATTGAAACTTTTTATTTCTGCTTCTAAAAGGAAATGTAGCGTTTATATTTGAATTATTTGTTGTTTGTTGTTGTTGTTAATTCAATATTCTCTGAGGAGAATTAAACATCTCATCGTGTTTTGTTTCGTGAATAAAGTACCATTTTATCTGGATCAGTGTGTATTTTCTTTATACTAGTTATAGTTACCGCAAAAGTGCCAACGACATAGAGGAGCGAATAATTGATAGAAAGCTTTAAAATATATGATCATGAAACATATACGTTTAAATCTGACCGGCATTACATTGTAAGTATTAAAGACAACACGAAAGTCCCAGTTTATTTGATGACAAGATAACAAAATTAATACCCCATCCTAAAGTTGCTTAGAAATCGAAGATGTGTCTTGGTTTGCTGAAAAATTCTGTCATTTTAGTTGCATGAATGGTGGAAAGAATTTAAAATTATTATCATAACGAGGAAGCGTTGCGTGACGGGGGACAAAAAAAATAAGATTTACCTTTCATTTTCATAGTATCTCAATATGTTTTTTAATAGGAGAGCAAACCATTTTTGATAATTTAACTGTAGCTAATTTTAGTCCAAGAATTGCAACTTCATAAATAACTGAAGTATTTTTCTTTCCAAGAGTTTCGTGTATGACAGAACTGAAGACGAATGAATGTTTACATATATAATTAATTTTATATTGTGCGTGCGAAGCACAGACTTCACAAACTAGATCAGAACGTTTTGAAATGATTGAAATATTTTATTTCACGAACAGCAACTTGCTTTAAAATAAAACTCAAACCAGTTCGAACATATTGGCCGAATATTTAAACGACGTCTAAAAAGTTAGTTAATGAGGTCTAAATCAACTTATAAGCAGGTCAGTTTTTTAGTCTGTGTTTATATACACCTTCTAAACAGGGTTTACTGTGTTAGGTTGGCCAGTCAGTTTAAAATCGTATAAGGCCATGGTTTTGTTAAACCCTGTCTAAACCTTGTTTTTAAAATATTCTGCCCATAAAGTTGGCGATTATCGAATACCAGTGATTAAAGACTTCTCGTTTGAGTTTCCCTCCTGACCAACACTGATTTGGACGTGAATACGAAATACACCGGCTTGCGTGAATGCCGCGCGGAATCTTATTGTTCTGTTTCGAGAAATAAATCGTTTCCTTAAAATCCCTATTCGAGTCAGACTCAAAACTTGAAAATCGATTCTCGAAAACATCGAAGTATTGTCTTTTATACTCACGTCGAACTAGGACGAGACTGTCAACTTACATTTACCCGGTCACTGCATATTTCTATGTTAATTAATTTCTTTACTTTCCCATTCACGAGTTGGCACATAGTGCCTTTGATTCAATTTACAAGGCCTCCTTTTTCAATTTACATGTTATTTACAAGGCCTCCTTTTTAGCGAAGAATGAGCTGATCGTTATGGTTGGAGAAAATTTGTTAGTTTATAGGTGTTTATAGGTGTAAACTTTTCTTGGTAATTCCGCTGACCAGCGCATAATGCTTGGGAAATCACAACACTAAACAACACTGCGGGCGCAATATTTGGTAGTTATTGGGGGTCGGGTGGGTAGTAGCCCGATCGCACAGGAAAACAAAATGGCGGATTGCTTACGATTTTTCAGGACGGTATTTCTCTGAATTTTCTCGTCTTACACATTTAAAAGATAGATCTTTTAGGAGTTCCGATGCCAACAAACGCATACATTCTGCAATTCTTTCGTTCCTCGGTTTGAGAAATGTTTCTTTCACGAATTTACACCGGGAACAGGACTTCCAGCAGGGAATATTTTAGGCAAACTACGCACATTGCCGCGTTCAACTGATCTTTGGTAAGTACGGTAAATGTTATTTCTAAGTTTGATTTATAACAAAAATTAATTAAGCTTATTGTTTAACTGAACTAATCTTTTGATTCCAATTCCAATATAAAAAGTATTTAAACTTTTGTAATTTGGCATTCGAAGGTGTACAATTCGATCGATCGATCATCGATCGATAGGCTTTGAACCGAAAACAAATAAAATGTAATGTATTTGAATAAGCTTAAATATTTTGGCTGCACCTTTATGCTTGTTATTGTGTAGACCTTAAGTTTATTCATAGTTTATTTTCCGTGTAGAAAAGCAGGCTTCATTGATCTGAGGCTTGTGTTTATAATAGCATATATTATTATAAATTTCTCTGATGGATTTTTCTACTATAGTTGTATTAAGTTATATTGTATGAATAAAGTCCCTATCTAAATCAGTCTATAAACACAAAACATTCATTACCTCTATTACACATACTTATGAATTGTAGATAATATTAATTTTGCACTAAGACGCCTACATGCACCTTCACAACTAAAGCCTGGTTTTTACTTGGCACACAAGTGCAAGTGTCCAATAGTCCATTTTACAGTTGTGTGCTTAGAATCCAGGCCTTTGAACAGAAATGAGGCTGGAGGTGACTTTGTTGTGATACAAACCTTCCTTCTTTTCAAATGTAAATTATTCTGTTCTTATGTAAACTAGTTTCTGATCTCTATCATCTCACCTCGCTTTCATACAGAGGCTTGGTTACATTTCACAGAACTGTAAAATGGTCTATTACATGTAAACTGAGAAGCACAAGGATGAAAACATTTTGATTGTTCTACTTGCTCTTGCATTTCAAATCGGATCAAACTCCCCCACCTTTGACAAATTATACGGTGTGCGACAAATGCAGACTGCAGACTAAATTATATCCCTATAAGTATACTTATTATTATTATTACTTGGTTGTGTATTTATGAATCATTGATTGGCAAGTCAAATTCCAGAGGGTGGGAACAGCAATGGAGGTCAAATGCCCCTTATATGCCCAGCCATCCCCTCCCCTTCATTAATAGGTTCATGCATAAATACCAGAGTCAAACCAGAAATTGAAAATAATACTAATCAATAATTATTTCAAGCTATTGTGTTTTGGTATGCAATAGTGGAACCTATAGACACATTGGAGCTTCAAAATAATTCCATTTTGTCAGATTTAAGCTGTTTCCTAATATATACAGTGGAATCCCCATTTATCAAGCCTCCAATTCAAGGGATTTCACTGGGAAGGGCCAACAACTGCATTCAATGAATGTCATTAATATCAATTACATTCTGAGCTGGCTCATAAGAGCCTTTGATTCAATTTACAAGGCCCCCTTTTTCAATTTACAAGGATTTACAAGGCCTCCTTTTTCAATTTACAAGGCCTTCTTTTTCAATTTACATGTTATTTACAAGGATTTACAAGGCCTCCTTTTTCAATTTACAAGGATTTACAAGGCCCCCTTTTTCAATTTACATGTTATTTACAAGGATTTACAAGGCCTCCTTTTTCAATTACAAGGCCTCCTTTTTCAATTTACAAGGATTTACAAGGCCTCCCTTTTTCAATTTACAAGGATTTACAAGGCCTCCTTTTTCAATTACATGTTATTTACAACGCTCCCATTTACGATTTACATGTTATTTACAAAATATTTACATGTTTGGTTGGCAGTTTGTCCAAAAATTTACATGATCATTCTCAATATTTACATGATCCACTCCAAATATTTACATGCTTTTTACAAGATCGACAAGATCATGTAAAAGGGGAATGATCCTGTCAATTATCATTTACAGTATCTTTACAGGTTATTTACAGGTTATTTACAAGATTTACATTGATTTACAAACTTTGTAAATTTTCAACTTTTCCAGTGAATCGCGCATGGTAAAACTATCAAAGCGTAATGATATGAAACACAAAACAAGTTCTGATCTACAGTCTGCAAATGAACATCACAAGTCTCTGAGCATACTGCATATAAAAATAAACAGCATGAAATATGAAACGAGATCTACAATCCCGTCACTTTTATATGGGAGTCCCCCCCCCCCCCCCCCCCCGGATATATCTTTCTTTAGGTATAAGCCCAATTTTGTAGAGGAGGTATTATTGTAAGGATTTTTGTGCCTGAAATAACTATGGAGGCTTATTTTCGGGGTCCCTGGGGCTATTATCGAAATCTCGTCTTTCAAAAAGGCTCTCATTAGTTGTACCAGGGCGCAGAAAGAATCGGCCCATTCTTTCCTTGCGCCCTGCTTGTACTCACTCTCTTGAACATAATAAAACGACACATCAGTGAAATCATCCAGAACTGAAGCACCTTTATTTGAAGGCTTTTTAAACAATTTAATTATCTTATATTATGCATGTTATGTGGTAGTACATATTTCAAAGAAGTATCGCTGTATATTTTTTGCGAGTTGTACTAGGATATTTATTTTCCAACTGCTTTTAGATCGTCCAAAAACGAATTATTCCTCTTGCACGAATAACAGTTAAATATGTCTCAGCCTCTATCAATTGTTGATTTTTTTTTTCAGGCTTAAAAGGAATTTAGCTAATGAGGTAGCTATGTAAATAAGACCTACAACATGAGTTGTGATAATGGATAACAACTATCCAATAAAAATAAAATAATTAGGCACTACAGTGCTTCATACCGACACTAAAGTAAAGTCGTTTAATGTATTTGTATTTAATTTTATGGTGATCTTCAGAATTGGTTACCAATAATACCATGAGCGAGTAGCGAAATAAGTGAAAGTGAGAAGGGAAAATGGCCGCGCGGGGAAACTGGGGGCAAGACGCGGCCATTTTTTCCTCTAGGTTTATTTCACTTCTCGCTCGCCGCTCGTAGTTTAATGCTAAATCACGCACTAACCATTCTAATCCTAACATGCAAGCAAGCAATATCGTGCTTGGTATAGGTGTACTCTGACCATGGCTGGCAATGAGTTACAACAACTCCTTATCAAGCTACTTATAATTGTTAGTCCCTAATACGTTTTCACCAGTCGTATGTATTGGTAATCTGACCGTAAACTGCCGGTTATAAGCCCTCCTTCCCCCCCCCCCCCCCCCCCCCCGGTTACAAGCCCCCTGGATATAAGCCTCCTAATTTTCGTTAATTAATTCCTTGCTGTAAATGTTCTGACAGAAATTGTAGAACTTTAGACCGTATTAATTTTATTTTTTTTAATTTTTTTTTTCCCCAATATATTAAAGACCAGTAAATGGAACGTATGTTGATATTGCTGCATCAACTTGTTTAAGATAATATACTCATTTTGAAACATTTTTTTCAATTCCTGAGAAATAATTTCACACAGCAACATTCATACTGTAGCCTGCGTGACCAGGCTCTCGCTTTTTTACGCGGGGCAAACAACCCGCGTGCGACCCACGCTAGGCTCGCTTGTGGCGACATTTCACCAGCGTGTCCCAGGGTCTTCTCCGCGCCCAGCCGCCATCTTGAAAGCGGAATAGACCCTGGGAACGATGTTGGGTTCAAGCCCTGGCCGGGATCATTGTGTTGTTACTTAACTCTCACATTGCCTCTCTCCACCCAGGAGTAAATGGATACCGGCGAATTGTCAGGGAAACCCGACAGAAATGCTGGGAGGCTACCTGCGATAGACTAGCATCCCATCCAGGGGAGTAGCGATACTCCTAGTCGCTTCCAAGTGTTACGTTGTACTAGTACGAACCTTAATTCCAAATGTACGGCGACTTGCATGCTTAAAATCGCAAAAAATTAGTTCCCAGCAATAAAAACCAGACGCCGCTAATGGCCAGTCCGCAAAAATTAAGTGCCACACGGTATACACTTTAATATCCCTGTCCATGCGTATCCATCGAAAAATCGCGCGCGCAACGTGCGTGCGCGCAGCGCCCTGGTGCGCGCGAGCTTCTTCCGCGAAGAATCCTCGCGATCTAGCGAGGATATAAACAAGTTGCTGATCTCTGTTTTTCAAATCTGACACGATAGGGGCATATTCCAATTAGAAAGTGAGCTATTCGATCTAGCATCATTTGACAGCAATAAGCAAGAAATAAAATGCTGTTGTGATGCCTCACGCCTGTACTGTACGGCTGTACGTACGTACACTCAGGTGTTGATGGCGAATGACTGAAGAATGGCTTGAAATATGCGCCGTAAACTATCCTAAAATGATTAAGGACAATTTGCCAGTCGACTGAAAAGTAACGTGCTTTAAATAAGAAGGTTTTATGGCTCTTAGACAGCGAGGTTACTTAAATATGCTCACAAGCGCAGCGGCGAAATGCGTATTAAAGTTCCGCCTCAGTACTTCCGGCTTGCCAGTAGCGTTTATAAACAACTGAGTCTGAGATAGATGATCGCTAAAAAAGCAACTTTTCTTTGCTGTATTTCGAAGCTACATCTCCTTTAAATCTTCCCGTGAATCGTAAAAGGGAACAAGCGAAAACGCGAAAGATTTACCTCCGAAAACGTGAGTTTATATATATTAAACTGAAAATATCATTTTAAACTTGCTCACGCTGAATTTTGCAATTTTGCTTCCATATGGTAATTCTTTGATCGCCTGTTTGTCAGCTAAATGTACAGATTTACTTTTAGTAGTTGAGTTGCCGTAGATTGGATAGCATCAGTGAGTCGAAATGTGGAGAACAGACTGATAAGAGCTAAGCATGGCAAATTAAACTGAAACCCAACTGCAAGGAATATTGAAACTTAAATAAGTTACACAGGAAAAAATAGAGATTCCAACCATGGTAAAACATGAGACATTCATTGGATCATTACTGGTGTTTCATTGGTAATCTAAATAAGGTTTCCAACCTTGGAAATGTGGCATAACTTCCAACCTTGGAACCTTAAAAGTGCAATACCAACCTTGGTACATGAACATTACCAACATTGGTATTTCATATGATACCAACATTGGAAACCTGACCTACCAATATTGGTATACCAAATATACATACCAATGTTGGAAAATAAACTATCCAACATTGGAAACTTCACAAAACTCCCAACCTTGTTTAATTGCTGACCAATATTGGGATACTATTGAAATACCAATGCTGGAAACAATTATTCCAGCATTGGAAACTTTGTATAAACTCCCAACCTTGGTCACAATTAGCCAATATTGGAATAATATTTAAATACCAATGTTGGAAAATAACTTTTCAGATAAAGTTCCAATGTTGGTTTTCAGGCTTACCAGCATTGGTAAAAAATAAAATTAAATGCCAGCCTTGGTAAATTCTATTACCAACATTGATATTTTTTATAGTACATGTTGGGAAATAATCATTCATGAATAAAAAACAATGTAAATATAATTAGAAAACTTTTATTTTATAACGATATCTATTGAAAAAATATACATCAAACCTGAATGAGCAGGTATAGTAAAATAAAAATGTTAACATGAACAGTATTTTTGCATGACTCAAAAAATGTTCCTCAGTTAAGCTTATATAAAACAACAACAAGATGACTGCGTTTACTTAAGTAGAAGTAACACTCAGAACATTGTCATCAGAAGCTTCATTGATGTCAAAGCCCTCAGAACTATCAATATCAGACGAACCAGATGGACTTGGAGATGAATTACAAACAGGCTTACAAACACTAATTTCTGGCCTTTTCAATCGCTTGTAGTCCACCACTGAACATTTGACTTCCAAATAACCTTGTTTAAAAAGCTGTTTGGCAATTGGAAGTAGCATTGCCCTTTTACCAAGGCGAGCGGTGCTTTACACCTAGTTTTCTTTGCAAGTGGTATTAAATGTGTTTTTGACTCCAAGATCTTGAAGGCAGGTTGCATTAAATGCTACAAGTGCAGCTATCTTTGCACTTTGAAGGCTCATGTCTTCCAGAGAGGTAGATGGGGACTCGTCATGGTCTGTATCTGTATCTGAATCTGTGTTTGTCAAGATATAAAATTTGAAAGGTTTTGTCAGCTAATATTCAAGTGATATCCAAAACCCTGAGTATGTAATTTGTGTACTATATTCTTAAAAATTTAATTGGCATGGATGTTTCTTTCTAACAGTCTATTTCACTGAAATTTTGTCCAACTTAAAAATTTCCTCTATTTCAAATGTTGAGAAAATATAGTTCTTTGCATAAAGATTGTTGGCAATTTATTATAAAGTTTTTATTCTTTGAAACTCACCAGAACTGTCCTGACAGCTAGTTGGAGTAGCTATATGTTGTGGAGAAACCTTAGCCCTCTTGGCAGGCTTGTGTTGAACCTATAATGATGAAGAAATTTACAATGATTATTAAAAAAAATTGCACAATAGGCAAGTACAATTCTTTGTCACAAAATATAAGCTAATTATGGCTGAACCTTCAGAATTAAACACATGCATATTATTAAATGAGTGTTTAATTATTATTCGTTTGCCTCTGTCTTGTACATGTTCATTGTTGTACTGGTTTTCAATTAAGTTTATACCAATATAGCTGCTATTTGAAATATTTGTGCTCATTTTGTCTGACATGGTTTAGACCAAAATATAGTGCTGTAGTAGTGTTAGCTATTCTAAATAAAAATGTACTTATAAAAAATATTTGAGCACCTACCTCATAATCATAACCATTAGTGATCCTTCTGTTTTTCTCTTGACCCCACTGGATAATGTGTGCTCTAATGGCATCTGTAAGATTAAATAATATTTGATTATTTTAAGCACATCACCTCACCTCCACTCTTCATTCTCTGTTGCACATAAGGCCTAATTTAAGCACCTGCTGAGATACAACTCCTGTACATAATTCACTTCTCACAATTTTTAAATTATTAATATGGCAAGCGTGTTTTACATAGCCAGATGCAAACACAAGATAAAGTTTGGGAAATTTTGAAAGTTCTTTAAAACTAAATGGCAAGTATTTTACATATTACTACTTTTGAATTCTCCCAAACATTTGCATCAGGCTATGTACACAAGAAGCAGCTGTTTTCTACTTCTTTCAATATTAATTATAAGCCATTTGGCATTATTGTCAACACCTTGTTTCCATATTATTCTTACATAGCATTCCTGAAAAGCTATCTCATTGGCTAATTATTAATACGTTTGGGTGAATATTATTATATTTACCATATCCAAAACCAATTTCAGGGATTGAACACATGTCCAGTAGCTTAGTAGTGAGTTCTTCCAGTTGCAACTTTGTATGTTCGTTTTTAAAATAGATCTTTCCATTTCCACTCCATAATTTTGCAGCTTCTCTTAATATGATTCCAGTCCTAAAACAAAAACAATATCATTGATTGTTGTGCGAAATAAAATAATTATGCCATGGATATAGCTTTTGTTTGAATAAAAGAAAGTTTATCTGGAACTTGTGTTTATCGCTGAATTGTTGAAAAGTACTGCTTTATATTAACTCTATTCAGATTGCCGGGGGGGGGGGGGGGGGGGTAGATCTGCCTGCCAGGACTGAAAATTTTTATAACTTTTTTGAATATTAAAGTAAAAAACCACCAAACTTTTCAACTTTATGAAAAAGTTATCTGGGAACAATTTCACAGGACTTGCTGTTACCAAGGCAACCACAACCCCCGGTCTAAAAAGACCAAGAAAGCCCAGTCTGAATAGGGTTAATTTATCAATGTTGACCAGGTTGATGCTTACCTTGTGTTGTATCGCGTCTTCTGTTCTGGCAACCATTGACTCTTATCTGTAAGGGTTATCTTGCTTTTCCATTGCTTTTCCATTGCTTTTCCAGAAGGTGGGGTTACATTCGACTCTTCATTTCCTGAAAGAGTTTGTTTGTTTTCAGTTGATGATTAGGGTGAATAATAAAAGAAAAATGAATACCCAGAAGGACTCTCCGAAATCAGGGAATGGCCTTAATCGGCTTATAAAAATGCCTCTTATTTTGTTTTACCATGGTGTTAAATGCATACATATTTATGCATAACATATTTACCATGGTGTTAAATGCATATGTATTTATTCAAATTGGCATATTGGAATAATTATGTGATTACTTTAAACAAATCACATTCTACAGTTGGGGATTTACATCTAGAATTTAATAATAATATAATTATTCCAGAGTAAAAATAATGTGTATTTGGAAATGAGAGATTATTAACAAAAATATAGTGTTTTTTTTTTTTGGGGGGGGGGGGGGGGGGGTTATTATCTAAAATACAAGTTAGAACTAACATGTAACCGAAAAACTTTATTCTTACCACAGCAACTTTTAATCTTCTGTAACAGCTCAAGTTGTTTGCCAATGATTAAGACTCCGAGATCCTTTAAGGTCGCTCTATCTAGTTGTGAAAGAACCTTACCAGTGATTTGCTGTGCTGTGATTTGGGAAATATGCACATTTAATACAAATTATACCAGATGTGACTTGATGTGGATAAAATTAACTTCTCAAGTAGTAAATTACATTCCTCGTCTTTATGGCTTCCATTGTGTAAATAATAAAAATAAACAACATTTGATTTACTTATCTATAAGCACTGCACAAAAAGTATTAATATTACAAGCTCACCAAAAAATAATGGAGCTTCTTCTTTAAATCCGTTTTCTTTCAACCACAGCTCAACGTCTGCAGCTGTCCAGTCTAAATAGTTTGTGCCAAAATGGAAGGAAAACAATCAACACATAAACACACATAAACAAGAACTATATTGTACTCCTTGGTTTAATTGAGTAGTCGTGCAAAATACAGTAATGACTCTATATTTGGGATAGTCAACATATATTTTATAACAGATTCCATTTTTTGCCGCTGGAGAAACACCATAATATGTAAGCTTAATTAAGCTTATTTTCGCGCCATGTTTGCATCCCGGCAAAATGGGGCAAACGGCCAGACTCTACTGCAAGACCCGATAACACTTCAGACACTCGATATACGTAGAAGGCACTAAAAAGCTAACTTAATCTAACACAGGCTTTAACTGCTCACATAACTGATATAAACAATATATTTTCGTAATATCAAAAGCTAAAACAAAGCAGGTGTGGATTTCAATCATTCGAGTGATGAAAAACTGTCAAGTCATACATTTACTGAGAGTGAACGATAAACCGATAAGTCGTTAATTTTTAAGATATTTAAAATTGTGAGCAAATACAAATTATGAAGGATATAAGCTTAAGCTTACAATATAAGCAAGAAGTTTCGAAAACGATGAAATGGTTTTGGCGGGAATGTATGGATAGCGCTCAGAATGAAGTTAGCTTACCTTCTACAAATCTTGTATCTGGTACCTTTTCCGTTACTTCTTCCTCTCCTCGCCCCTTGCAATCACTCTGAACGGGATTCATGTTAAGAAATTCCGAATAAACACTATAAATAAGCTCTGTGTGAAGGCAGCGAGCGAAGATAAACAAGCGCTGACGAACCTTGATGTGGAATGACGAAGCTGATGGTTGAAAAGAGCGCGAATATACGTCATGATCACGTGCTATATCCAGTCTTTCTTGATCGTAAAAAATTCGTTTCCAGCCTCACGCTCAACAAAAGCAAGATGGCTGACAGCGGGAACGCAGCAAGGAAACGTGATTTGGATCAAAATCATTTCATTCTTCATGGTTGCAGATGCACTGAGCTAAAAAGTAATAACAATTCTTTTCACATTCATTGTCCTTGTGATATCTGCAGTGGGAAAGCAAGAGTATTCTTGGGCTTGCAAAAGGTAGCTGGGTTGATGACAATTTTACTACTTGGCAGCCTGATTGACTGAACATGACATTCACATTGTTTGAGGTCAAAACAGAGTTGATTGTAAAAATTACTAGTCTTACTTCTGTGTAACCATGACAGTAAGGAGAGTAGAAAACCTTTGTTGACAAATGTTGATGTAAGAATAACCAGGATCATTGGGAATATGGTGGCATGTCCTGATTAAACTCCTTTAGTTCTCCAAAACTTCTGATAGTGGCGTATAAATAATTATTATATTTCAGTGGCTGATATCGACATTGTCTTGTTATATACAGTAAGATGCTCCTGTATGAGTGGATGATTAATTTTGCAAATTAAGAACATAACAAATTTATTATACATGTAGCTAAGGGTATCCTTTACACATCAGTAATAATGGAAATATCTTCAGTTGGTGACTGGATAACTGGTATCATAAATAAAATGAAAGTTATTATTTTATTGGTGTAATATGATTAAATTTTTCATTTACATTTATATTTACCATTTATTTGCCTCCGTCTATATGATGATTCTTGCAAATCGGTGAGCGGTCAAAGGAAAAATGCAATAGTATTGTATTGAATAACTTGTGAAACCAACAGTATTCCAATATTGGTATTCAATACTTTAAATTTCCAATCATCTACCAATTATGTTCCAAGGATGGTCTGTTTGTTCGGTTAATGTTGGTATTTTCTTAGTATATTATTGGTATCGTGGACCCAACAATATTCCAATGTTGGTATTCAATACTTTAAATTTCCAATAATCTACCGATAATATTCCAAGGATGGTTTGTTTGTCAGGCTAATGTTGGTATTTTCTTGGTATATTATTGGTATCGTGGACCCAACAATATTCCAATGTTGGTATTCAATGCTTTAAATTTCCAATAATCTACCAATAATATTCCAAGGATGGTTTGTTTGTTCAGTTAATGTTGGTATTTTCTTGGTATATTATTGGTATCGTGGACCCAACAATATTCCAATGTTGGTATTCAATACGTTAAATTTCCAATAATCTACCGATAATATTCCAAGGATGGTTTGTTTGTCAGGCTAATGTTGGTATTTTATTGGTATATTATTGGAACTTTAAAAGAATCCCAATAATGGTCCAACATTGGACTGCTAGTTTCCAATGATATTCCAATTTGGAATCTCTATTTTTTTTCCTGTGTTAGCAGTTTCACTCAAATGTAGATCCCAAACATTCTTCAGTTAAAAAAGCGAGAATTCGACTTACCTTTGTCTAAGCCATCTAATGCTGCGCTATTAAACTCTGGGACCGGAAGTGAAAGATGAATTTGTGGCGAAAAAACTTCTTTCGTTTTTCAGTGTGTCGGAAATTCGAGAAGTCCCGAATTATAAATAAGGCATGACAACATTTGATTGAGGTCACGCTAAAAAGGTCACGCTCTCGGCCAAAACTGGCTTCGTTCAAGAAAAGTGAAATGATTGCCAATAGTTTTTCGCTTTTATCGAAAACATTCGGTTCGGCTTTTCTTAACCTGCGTAGCTGATGGTTTTGTTGCCGCGACTGGCAAAATACGCGGTGCAAAGCCGCGAGTCTAGTCCTCTCGCGCCGAGTCCTCTCGCGCGAGTCCTCTCGCGGGGTTTGGCGGTTTTCATTGGCGCACGATGGCAAATACCCGAGTGGTGAGCTTCGCAGTCTAGGCTTTCATGTCTTGACGTTTTATTTATTTTAATTTTTTTTTGTTTGATCACGATCGATGTTAACTCACGAAAATTTATTGAATTGAACTGATTAGAATAATTTTTTCTGATAGAGCTCCGTGGTTCCACCTCAACATATGTCCGTCTCTCGCAGGCTACAATGTAAAAAGAAGACATCTTCTATTCGTAAAATAGTGTTAATTTACACTTGGACTTATAATCCCTGGGCTTTAATATAATTGTCCAAAAGGAATTTTTGCGTTTCAAAAATGTTTGGGCTTATCATGTTGAAGTGAGTTTGCGTCTAAAAAAATTAAGGTGCATACAAGAATCGCGCATGTAAAACTATCAAAGCGTATGATATGAAACACAAAACAAGTTCTGATCTACAGTCTGCAAATGAACATCACAAGTCTCTGAGCATACTGCATATAAAAATAAACAGCATGAAATATTAACGAGATCTACAATCCCGTCACTTTTATATGGGAGTCCCCCCCCCCCCCCCCCCGGATATATCTTTCTTTAGGTATAAGCCCAATTTGTAGAGGAGGTATTATTGTAAGGATTTTTGTGCCTGAAATTACTATGTAGGTTTATTTTCGGGGGTCCCTGGGGCTATTATCGAAATCTCGTCTTTCAAAAAGGCTCTCATTAGTTTGTACCAGGGCGTCAGGAAGAATCGGCCCATTCTTTCCTGCGCCCTGCTTGTACTCCACTCTCTTGAACATAATAAAATGACACATCAGTGAAATCATCCAGAAAAAGCACCTTTATTTGAAGGCTTTTTAAACAATTTTAATTATCTATATCAGATCTATATTATGCATGTTATGTGGTAGTACATATTTCAAAGAAGTATCGCTGTATATTTTTGCGAGTTGTACTAGGATATTTATTTTTCCAACTGCTTTTAGATCGTCCAAAAACGAATATTCCTCTTGCACGAATAAACAGTTAAATATGTCTCAGCCTCTATCAATTTTAGCCTCCTCCGCAGGCAACTCTTACATAAAGGCACGATGAGAGACTGGTACGGAGGACAAAAGGTGAGTTTCCTGCGGAGAGGCTATATCAATTTGTTGATTTTTTTTTCAGGCTAAAAGGAATTTAGCTAATGAGGTAGCTATGTAAATAAGACCTACAACATGAGTTGTGATAATGGATAACAACTATATCTAATAAAATTAAATAATTAGCACTACAGTGCTTCATACCGACACTTAAGTAAAGTCATTTTAATTGTATTTGTATTTAATTTTATGGTGATCTTCAGAATTGGTTACCAATAATACCAAACAACAGCTTTTTAGCTAATCGGATAAGACAATGCCTATTGGACACCTATCATAATAAGTTCTACAGTTCAGTATATCGTTGTGGTCATCTGCTTTCGAATCTGCTTTGCTTAAAACAGACATTGGTTTTGACATCTCTCTAAAGCGGACACTGTCTCTGAAACAGACAATTTTCTACCCCTCCGCAACGCTGACCACAATGGAATTCAATTATTTATTAGAATTTCCTTTTTCTTTCAGTCTTCAATTGTTGTAATTTACTTACTTTTACTTTCCTTGCCGCCTGCCTCGACTATCACTTTGCTATATTTGCGGTGGTACTGAGAAATCATGTAATTACTGATTTTTATAAGAAATAATAATAAGTCTAATAACGTTGAAGGTGAAACAATTCAGGGGTGGATTCAGGGGGTGGGGTGGATTGGGTGGATTCTAACCCCAAAATCCGCCACCAAAAATTAAAAGCCAATTACAATAAATAAAATAAATTAGAAGTGCACTAGACCCACAAAAATATTTACTAAACAGCCACCCCCCTGTTCAAAGATTCTGAATCCACCCCTGCATTTCTAAAGCAAACACCTTTAGTTAAGACACTGCTCCTCTGAAATAGACAACCTCTCTCTACAGCAGATACCTTTCTAAGCAAACACCTTTCAAACAAGACATCAGTCTTTAAGACACTGGTCTTCCTAAAACAAGCACCTCTCTCTACAGAGACACCTTTCTAAGCAAAACACTGAACTCCCTACATCAGGCACCTTTCTCTGCAGCAGCTTGCAATTGAGACCACCTTTCTAAAGCAAAGTAGACACCTCAGTGTCCCCACCTCAGTATAAAGGGAAACCTTCTGGATCCCTAAAATAGACAACACTTTAAAAACACTTCTCAAAGAGACAACTCTCCCAAAACGGACACGTCTCTACAGCGGACACCTGCACGTCGGCCGTGATATCTACCTAAAGCATCCACCTCCTCTAAAACATCTAGCGTATTTGATTATTATCGCGTTCCTCCACAGACTAAATTTAACGCCTCGATAGACTACGAGTAGTCCTCTCTTTCCCTTAGTTTGTTGAGCGAGTAGCGAAATAAGTGAAAGTGAGAGGGGAAAATGGCCGCGCGGAAACTGGGGGCAAGACGCGGCCATTTTTTTCCTCTAGGTTTATTTCACTTCTCGCTCGCCGCTCGTAGTTTAATGCTAAATCACGCACTAAACCATTCTAATCCTAACATGCAAGCAAGCAATATTGTGCTTGGTATAGGTGTACTCCTGACCATGGCTGGCAATGAGTTACAACAACTCCTTATCAAGCTAAGTATAATTTTTAGTCCCTAATACGTTTTTTTACCAGTCGTATGTAATTGGTAATCTGACCGTAAACTGCCGGTTATAAGCCCCCCCCCCCCCCCCCCCGGTTACAAGCCCCCTGGATATAAGCCTCCTAATTTTCGTTAATTAATTCCTTACTGTAAATGTTTCTCACAGAAATTGTAGAACTTTAGACTGTATTAATTTTTTTTTTTTTTTAATTTTTTTTTCCCCCAATATATTAAAGACCAATAACTGGAACGTATGTTGATATTGCTGCATCAACTTGTTTAAGATAATATACTCATTTTGAAACATTTTTATTTATTCCACTATTAAATGCCCCCCCCCCCCCCCCCACCCCCCCCCTCCCCCTCCTTCCCGTTTATAAGCCCACACAAAACCCCTTACGAAGTTGCAGGGCTTATAAGCGCGGCCAGTTTACGGTATATCCGTTCGTCCATCTGATCAAATCCGTGGATCATCTTGATAGCTGAGAAGGGGAGGAAGTTGCTGATCACCGTAACGCTCGCTCATGGACAATTCCTCTCGTGTATCTTTCTCATCGTTGTTGGGATCTTCGCCTTTGTAAAGATCGTGAATCCTTTCCTTGGTTCGATTCAGTCTTTGCCAAAGAGCTGCGCAAGACAGATTTGGGTGCCTGAAATGATAATAGCTGTTATTACAGTTGAGCCCGCAGTCAAATATTATTTTGTGTTTAAAATGTATGCAAACGAGTTAGGCTCGATTTTCCGCCGCTCTCTCGAGTCCGATCTTCGTTCTGGCTCATTTTCCCGAACTGCGGGTCGAACAGCGGCTGGTAATCGAGCCTAACAAATGAGGCTGATGCCAGATTGACCCTTTCGCCTCGTTTGCATGTCAAACGGCAAAACAATACCAGATTGACCTTTCCGCCTTGTTTGCCATGTCAAACCGCTGACATCTGTAATAACTGCTATTGAAATCCTCGAGTTCAGTTACTCGAAAAGGCAGGGGAGAGCAAATAAAAAAATAAAGCTGGGTTTTTTATGAAAATGCATGAGATGAAGTTATTACAAACCCCGCACCAAAAGTGACGGGGTGATCGTGGGCTAAAAGTCGTGGTTTAGATATCGTTTAGGGTGTTGAAATCAGTTTAAAATGACCACCGTTATAGTTTATCAGCACGTGCGTTATCCGTTTTTGTACATTTCTTAGCCGTCCTCTGAAAAAACAACAACGTGAAATGGCCAAATTCTGGGTTTGTGGAGAACGTGAAACCGCAACGGCGAGTTTTTTCAAGTTTCTGTTTGGATTTGGACGCTGTCTGTACATATTCAGGCCGAGGATAGTTTCTGACACCGATAGAAAACTGAATGGAACTAGAGAATTGCGACATTTTGAAATAAATATACATTCATTTTTAATTGAAGTTGCCTTTGGAGTTGCTGTGGCATGTTTTGGCTGCTTAAACTCCCCAGTAACAATAGAACGAAAATGTAAAACAAGAAAATCAGTGCAAAAACAAACTACTACTGACCTGGGCGTCTTTAGACCTTGTATCTTTATAAGATGCATAGATCAATTCCAAGAACAGGACAACCATCCCAGCAGCCACACCCACAGCGAGCGTGTAAAACACTCCAGCCAGGTCACTGAAGTTCATCTGATCGCCGCCTTCTTCAGCCGCCTCCTGGGCTGCCTGTGTCTCGGCGCTACACACGCTGCGGCTCCTAAACCATTTCTCGGTCATGCGCTCCAAGAATCCTTCTGCTGAAGCTCCAGCATGGCCACACTGAAGTTATGAGTGTAGGGTGAGTGGCGAGGGAGTGCGAATCCATAGTTAATGCTGCCAAATGGTCTGTAGAGGATAAAATCATCAGTTAGTGACACAAACCTGTGTAACAGTCATCCACCCGCCTCTTCGCTCTCCCCGGGAGAGGCTACTCTGTCAGATATTATGGTCTGAAATGTTTCAAGAAACTCCCTCCTCTCTGTGTCGCCGCTCTCAAAACTGAAAGGAAACAGGGAGCTATTGAATACTTAAAAAAAGCATTTTGATGCAGCAGTTGTTCTCTATCGATACGTGAACGTGTCCGCTAATGTGACGTAGAATCCTCCTACTCAATCAGATCCATCATGGATAAACGCATTCGTTCCAAACTTTTCCCTACCTGGGTGGGGGTGCAAACATGTGAAAATGAAGTGATTTCTGCTCGTACCTTTCAATGATTGTCAGCGTGTTACACGGCTCGCGTTGCACTTCATATTCCAGTACAGCGGAGTCCCAAATAAAAGCGTAATTTTTCCGTTCTGCGCACTTTCGATCGCATACGTAGCATTCGGTTCCAGTGTTTTCCATGGCGGTCGATGAAATCCCAAAGTTTCTCGTAGACTGGGAGCGAGGGCGGACCTTCATAAAAGAGAAATAAATAAAAAACTCTTACATTAAATTGTTTTAATATTATGCTTATTGATCAATAGTGGGAGGTAGAATTGCAGTAAAAGTCCTTCACTTCTCGTTTCCGGATTAGGAGTAGGTCCCAGCGCGAAGCTCTTCGCTCACTTGCATGCGCTCCACGCTCGCTCTCGCTCCGCCCTTACAGCGCGCCGCTTCGCTCTCGGACTTTTTCGCCTTCGGCGAAAAAGACCCTGAGGCTTGACTTGTGGGCAAGTCTAAGTGGGAGACGGAACCAGAGGTCTGCATTGTATTATTTTAGACTCTTTACTCCCACATTGCCTCTCTCCACCCAGGAATATGAATGGGTACTAAGAGAATTGTTGGGGCATCCTGACAAAAAATGCTGAGGGTAACTAGCGATGGACTAGCATTCCATCCAGGGGGAAGTAGTTCGAAGTTACGCACAGGCACAGATGAGCCATCTAGCTACCACCGATACACCGGCACTGAGGATTAAAACAAGGACGTTCCAGTGGCGGATATAGAAGGAGGGTCGGGGGGTCTGGACCCCCCTTCACACCCCCCTTCGCGCCTTTACTACTTCCGTCTACTTCCGTCTACTTCCCCCCCCCCCCCCCCCCCCCCCCCTTCCCCCATCAAAATATCCTGGATCCGCCTCTGACGTTTTGCTGCTAGAAAGGGATGGGGCCTTCTACATTTCACACCTTGCGAAATGAAAATTGGTACTCTGGCAGTCAGTCGTGGCAAGTTGGGGAGTCAAGCGTCCTGTAAACTACGATGTAAACATGCTTTAAACTCCCACGAAACCAAAACTAAACCATTAACGAAAATAAGATAGAAATATTAATTGCAAAGGCTTTCACTACATTCTAAGACTTACAAAAGTAAAACGATTTTTATCAGTAACGGTAGTAGCAAATGTGCAGGGTTGTTTGTCAGCTGTTTACGTTTTGATAGTTGATTGACAACTAGGTGTGAGAGTGGTCAAGCCTGGCCCCTTTTCTATCGAAACTTCTTGTTTAAACTGAGACAGAACTTTACCTATAATCGTTCATCATGTGACTCTGTTATTATCTGTTACCTGAGCATGTTGGCCAGTTGACCAGGCGCGGTTCCAAATTTCATCCTGTTTTGATTGGCCAGATCCTCGATGTTTTTTATTGGATGTTCATATTTGTTGATCGTCAAGAAGGCAGCCAGATTAGCTGTGTATGTGGCACCAAATATGGAGATAGCAAACCACCTAGTATCGTATAAAATGCGTTTAGCTATAGAGCGGTTTTCAATTGAGTGTCGTAAAACCAAAACCAAAGCAATTACATTGGCCAATCACAGCAAATGTAAACAACGCAATGAGCCAATGAGAACTCGAAGCAAATACACGTAACCGACGCCAAGCGCGGGAAAACGCGTGTGACCAAGTCGCGATTGGTTTTGGTTTTGCATCTGATTGGTTGAGCAGGTGGCGCGAGTTTTTTAAACCAATCACAGAGCGTAGTAAAGCAAAACCAAAGCAATTCAGCGATTACTTTCGACACTCAATTGAAAACCGCTCTATAGGAAATATTTTAGTTGTTTTTATTACTATTGCACACTATTTTAAATAAATAAAATAAATAAATAAATAAAATTCAAAAGATAAATGTGTTCAAAATTGCCATGTCGCGACCAATCGTAGAACCCCGGGGGGGACTCCCATATAAATGAGACGGGGGTGATCGTTGTACCTTTTAGGGGTGAATTTTAGTGGTTTGGTACCGCTTATTGTGTTAATACGCCGTTAGAATTATCCCTATAACTTTAAGGGTACCGTACTGAAGCCGAAAAAATATATATGACAAGAACTAGTTTTAGAATTGGTACCTCTAAGGGGTGAAAATGAATTCGAATCACGCCCACAAAACGAGATTTTGGTACATTTTTAGGAGTTCTTTTTAAAATTTCCGACGATCAACGCCCCCTGAGGGTTTGACTGTATATATAGAATGAGCAGCACTGTCGTCTTACCAAGCCAGTGTTGTTGCTCTACCAGAGTGCGAAATTGGATGGAAACCATCTGGACCCTGCTCAAGATAGGAGGCAGCCGCTGCCCAGAAAGAATGAAAAAATGACAGCGTATTCTGTGCGTGCGCCTCTTCTTTTGTGACTTCCGCTGACTGCACGACCCTTCCATGGTAGCCATACGGGCTCAATCTGTCATAGATCCATACCACAATTCCTACAATGACGGAGGAAGCAATGATAGCGATCCACAAAGTTTTCTGAAAAGGATCTAAGAATCCCCAAGTATTGACTTTATTTTCCATGTCTGTTTTCTTCATGATGATCTTGAATCCCAGGCTGAAGTAAGGCTGTGTAAAGTCCACGGCTTTTTCTCGTTCAGGGCTAATTGTCAATGTAGAGACGGCTAACGAGGCTTTCTATGGAGAAAAAAATTTGAATTAGTAATTCTTTATTTGTACAAAAGGAAACAAAACTAGAATATAAGGTGCTTGATATTTTGCTTGGAACAATAATTGTTCCAAGCAAAATATCAAGGACGAATTATTCGTCCTTCCACGTGGACTAAAGAAGATAAGGCTTGACTGACTGACTGACCGACTGACCGACCGACCGACCGACCGACCGACCGACCGACGACCGACCGACCGACCGACCGACCGACGACCGACCGACCGACCGACCGACCGACTGACTGACTGATGTATTTATCACATTTAGCCAATCAACAGAAAGTGAAACTGAAGTCGAACTCATATAAGATAAGATAAGATAAGATACTTTATTTAACCACGTATCACTGAGGAGCAAAAGAAGCTCGTTAAAACGTGAACGTGAAATTATAAATAAGTAAAATGGTAAAAAATTATTACATACATTAAATATAAAAATATTAAAAACCTTTTCTATATTGTATCTTCCATGATAAAATATTATAAAATGATTAAAAATATCGTTCGGACTAACGTTACCCTCCCCCTCCTACTTTGTCACAAGATCGAATCAATATAAAATTTAATTTAAAATTTCCTAACATTACAAGATCTAAAAGGTATGCCCTGTTAATGACCGTTTAAAAGTTGTTATGTCTTTAGATTCTCTTATTTTAACGGGTAGTGTGTTCCATAAAGTGCCGGCTATGAACGAAGACATAAAGTGCCGGAATGTAGTCCGCGATGCTCACAAATGCTTTAATTCGTGTAGCTGTCTATTTGGATTTACGTCAGCCTAGTCGGCCCAGGCGTTCCCTTCCTGCTTACTCGATTTGGCGCGAAATTTCATGACGTCACCGAATGACATAGGGCAGTAGCACGCAAACCCGTTCCCAGGTCCTTACATGTTTCACGCTTGCTAAAGAGATGAATAGAACGCCTAGGGACTGGACTGGATTTACCTTCCTTGTTAGTTCTCCAATGATTCCATTCCATGTGCCATCGTGTTGCCTCTCTCCGAAGCTCTCCTTCAACTCCAGTTCATAATCGAACTGTAGTTTTTCACGCAGCTCATTTAACAGGTCAATGCAGAATCCTTCGTAACCCAGGCCAGAATCCGTGACCGTATAGTTTTCTTTCTTCATGACAAACGGTGGACTCTGAAATTCAATCGGACAAAAAATTTAATACCGAAAAAGCTCGGTAAAGCATCCTTTCTTTCAATCCTTTCAAGCAGACGCGCAATCTGACACGCAAGCAGACGCGCAAGCAGACGCGCAATCTGACGCGCAAAAATCTGCTTGCATCTTCTTGGTTTTGCACGTCCGTGTCTTGTGCTTATGCTTGCACTTATGCTAACATTTGCGTCGTACTAACATACCAACGCTATGAGAACTTTGATCTTCGTGTACTTGAGCTCAACACTCGCCAGTTTGGGTGTATCCAGCTCACCATCCAGCCACACAATTGGTCTTTTTCTGTCCATATTCAAAGGGGATCTGTATTTGTCGTTAAATTCTCCCACCTAGCAGTTTCAGGGTACAAAATACCATCAATTAATTCAGGAATAAACAATGTTGTTGTAGATAGCTACGTAGCTAACTAACTAACTAGCCAACCAGCAAAATTCCAAAAGTTGTTTGACGCGGATCGAATATCTTAGACGAACGCTTCGCCTAAAGAATATTCCGCACGGGTACTAAATTAACTTATCCCGGCTTCTTTGGCCAACTGGGCCCGATTAACTACAGAGAAAAAATAATAAATAAGAATCTGAGAGCGCTTTGCTTATTCTTCGGAGGCACCCAAGGAGGAAATTTAAACAGACTTGAAGAATTATCTCATATATATAGCTACCCTGTTAGGGCCATTCAAAGGAATGTAAGCAAACACAGCTTGATCTGTTCAGATTCTTTTCAACCTCGTCCCCAGGGCCATCTCCGCTTTCAAGATGGCGGATGGGCGCGAAGAAGACCCTGGCGAACAGCAGATCACGTGACCACAAAATAAGCGAGCCCGCCGCCTATGAGAATGAATATATGAACTGCGGGATGAAAGATATATCGAGAATAATACATGGAGATATGACATTTATCTTCTCGTGTTCAACTCGATATCTCACTCAATTGCAGTTTAGCCACATCTAACAGAACATCAAACATTTCAGTACGTGTCTCATTCTTTTAGCTTATATTCCTCTGTCATATTTTCCACACCTTCCATATTTAAATAGATATTTACCTTTTGACATTCAAATAAAATTTTAAGTGACTCTTGAGTGACTTACTTTCCTTTAGTCCCCCCGCCGTCATCCTTGGTTTGATTTTACTTTATGCCCCCTCTCGTTTTCCTCTCCCTCACTCCCCCCCCCCCCCCCCCCCTCCCCCCTCCCCCCTGCAATCGTGGTAATTATTGCACAGTCCCAGTACCTTAACCCATCCTTCATCAGACTGATAATTAACCACGTCATAAATTATTTCTTTTGGCGATCCTGTGCCTTTGAACCTGACATCGCTCATAATTCCTGAAAAATCCACCTGGACAAAAGAGAATAACACAATCATTGTCAAAACGTGATTAGTCGGGGATCAAGTGTCGGTTTTGGAAAATCTTCGTGAAAGCACTCAAAGGGTTTCCGAATCTTTTTATACAATCAGAACTTAGCGCGACGTAGCTCCTTTAAAGTTAATGAAAAGTATCGAAAAGAGAACATCACACACCTTTTTCATTCCACCTATTAACATTCTCCCATCAATCCAAGTCTCAACGTGCTTTCTATTTGATTCACAAAGTCCATTTGCGACAGGAGGCTGTGTAAGTGATTTGTTCTGAGCAAGTATTTGCTCGATAGCCTTAGCAATGGTTAATACAGCGTCGTAAATTCGTCCTGATCGGGCCTGTAAAAAAAAGAGATCGCGGAAAAGACATTAATATCCAAACAGTTCTTGCTTTGCAGTCAAGATTACTACAGTCAACTCTCGCCTTGCAGACACCCCGTTATTACGGACTCCTGCTATTACGGACAAAATCCAGCACTCCCCCCGGCGAAAGCTATAGAGGTTTGACTGAAAATGACTCCCGCTATTGCGGACTACTCCAAACTACGTCCCGAGGGTGTCCGCTATAACGAGAGTCGACTGTATTCGAGGGTGTTCATTATAATAGTTGATCATGTCAACTTACATTGATAGGAGCGGTTTCTCCAGTATTCTTCCATTCCGCTGACACACTCTCAAACAGTTGGCCTCTACCCGTCACGGGCATGCGCAAACCGATTAACCCCTCTTTATAAGGAATATCTGTGTCAGTCTGAAAAAGTTGAACTTCATTATTTTCTATGTACGATATACTACAGTATTTATTAACATAGCAAAGGGCGTGTTTATTTTTAATCTAAAATATATGACGTCACTCGAGGCCCGGAACGGGTGACGTCATGCTTCGTTGTTTTAGCAAACTCGCTATTGATAGAGAACGTCGCAAAAAGAAAGGTTTAATTAGCAGTACAATGCTTTAATGGCTCTGCACGTGCGTTATACATCTTGGTACTTTTCTTAGCCATCCTCTTCTGCGAAACAACAACGTAAAATAACCACATTCAATCTGCATTTTGTCGACAAGGTAAACCAGTAGGGTGTATTTTCCATTCCATGTTCTCTTTGGGCTTGAACGCTTGGTCTTTACACTCAGCTAAACAATATTTCCCACACAGATAGACAACTGAATGGCGGATATGACAGTCGCCAAATTTCAACACGGCATTCCGTCGTGGTTGACAAAAACCCAACAAAGTAACTAGAACCCAACAAACTAGAACTCCCTCCTCTATTGCCCGTTCCGAAGTTCAAATTGAGACTGGGGACGAGTTTTTAAATTTTTATTTAATTACAAATTGGAATCACAAGAAAGATCACATTAAAATTAGTCGGTTTACCAAGTTTGGGGTTGTTTCGTTGGATTTCAACCATGTAGAAGGCTTTCAAAAATCAGAAAAATTAGAGACTTTGTATGGATTTGGGGGACGCCATCTCGCATTTTTGGCTTTCAGTTTGGACTCTATCATGTCGTTGTCGCTTTAAGTGTTCTACGTAGTATCAGCCTTGCTCACTTCATTTGTATTTCTATTTTTGGCTGATTTGATCTTTTTACAGATCCTACGTATACAGCAGCAGCATTTTCGTTCGCGGTCCTTTGCTACTTATTCACTTTCTGAATTAGAGACGTTTGTATGGAATTTGGACGACCTTTGACAGCTCACAGCCTGGTTACTATACGATGTAACATAACCAAACTTGGTAAACTTACTAATTTTCATGCGACCTTTCTAGTGATGGGTTTAAATTTTTAATATGACGTAATTTGAACAATTGGTAAAATAGTGCCCAGTCCCTTTTTGAACTTCGGAACGGGCAATTCCCAACTAACCTTAGAAATGGCTGCATCAGTTAAGATCCAAACCCATTCTTTAACCATGTCAAGTTGTTCCGCTTGTTCTAGCACTTGTGGTACATAATCAGCTGAGCAGCTTAACAGGATGACGCGTGCGCCTTTCTCTCTCAGGTTCAGCAATTCCTTTGTAGCGTTCACTTTGGGGCTGCCTGCAGTGACCGGGAAATGCTCTAGGCCCAATATCTCCCACTTTTTTTTCTCCGCGAGTCCTTTAAACTCCATCAAAGCATTCATGTCTGGAATGTATTCGGAGAAATGGAAGAGAATAAATTAACACAGATATCGATTGGGAGAAGGTTTATTCGTAATCCAGCCCCAGTTTCTTCCGATTGGCGCTGAGAAGAGGCTCAAGGGAAATGTGCATGCGCATGCTCCACGAAGACCAATCAGAAACGATTAGCTGTTGTGTCATTTCTTCCCCGTTTCAAAGATGGCGAGTGTATTTGTGTCAATGCCAGAATCTATATCGCACGCCAAATGAAGAGAAAAATACATAGTCTCGCAATACTTGAACAATGTATTCACGTACTGTAATTTCTAGAGGGCGGCCAATCTATGCATCCCGGGGGGGAGGGGGAAGGGGTAATCCCTGAAATTTGTGGTTGGGGTGTGCGGCCTGCTTCTTGAAACCCTTACCCTATTTCAGACCAAAATATGTGATTTTCCATACCCTATTTCAGACCTATAAAATTAGTACACGTGTCTAATACATGACTTTAGCTACCCAGGAATGGGTTCTATTTGCGCAAACATTTGAAAAGGGCTTCAAATTCCCCGATGTTAATGGAAAAAAATAGTTTCGTCTAAACGCCAAACCAAATTCCAGGCCAGAGTGCACAAAACATGCCCTTTTTCAGACCAAAATGGTCAAAATCATATCTATACCCTATCGGCTCAAAAACCATACCCTTGCGGGCGGCACATACCTATATAGCTTATATGAGCCACATTTTGTAAAAAAAAAAAAAATGCTTGGAAAGCATTCATATATTCGGCGGAACATGTACCAGTTATAGTCGTCCTTTGTTTTAACTTGATGAATTATTGATGAGTTTTAGAGTTATAAATGCAACAGTAGCGACTTACCGTAAACTGAGTTCGATGTCAAGATCCCCATTCTCTTCCATTTAAAATGTCCAATCAAGTCCGTCATCGCAAAGTTCATTTTTATATCATCCGGAGACATGCGCAGTAAGTAATTGTAGCGACGAAAGTTGTAAAAAAAATCAGGATCCGTAGCACTGGCGCTGATCTGAGGAATATGGAACTTGGAACACAGCGAGTACGTAGCTTTCACAGCAGTTGAAGTCCTGGGACCGATGATTGCAATCACTCCCTCAGAGATGAGCTGATTGGCTAAACAAAACAATCAAAAACACACGTCAAAACAGCCATGTTGCCAGCTAAATGCCTCGTCCCCAGGCACCGTTGCATTTCGTCGGTAAAGGGCGGGAAAACAGGGAGCGCGGGGCTTGGGCCCGGAGCGCCTGGCAGATCTTGTTTTTCTCTCCCACAACTCCACGAGCACCGCGCACGACCAAGGAGTGACGCCTGGGGACGAGGCCGAACAGTCTGAAAGGAACGGTTCGCGCTTTTTTTTTTTCTCGTCACAATTCTGCACTGAACTCATGCGGTGATCATGATTATTTTATCATATATGAGGTAGAAATTTAACAATTAGATTATGAGCTCGAGGTTTCTATGATGTGCTAGTCGATGAGGCCGCAGGCTGAATCAACTATCACATCATAGAAATCGAGAGCGAATAATCTAATTGTTTTAGTAAAAATCATAACAATTGTCTAGTAATAACTCTAAATCCTCCTCCGAAACTTTGGAGAAACGAGAAGAAACCGCAATTTTATAGGCGACCTCCAGCTACTGCACACTAATATCAGTGGCTGATAGTATACGAGTAGCTCAGCCAATCAGATTGTCTCATTTGTACTAGTAAACTAGTAGATTTTTACTAATCTCGCTTAGCTACACTATCGGTTATCATGCCCTGACTCCGACGCCAGCTTCCAGGTATTTTGGCTACAAATCCCTAACCCGATATAAAGCTAACGTATGCTAACCGGAGTTATTTAGGCTGACCGGAGTGTTTTAAATTTAAGCTAACTAAAGTGCCGATATTTAGGCTTGCCGAAGTAATATAGCTATAATTAACAAATAGATTCAATTTAGCCGTGCGTCTGTTCAGTTATAGATCACAGATCATCACAGTATGTCGACGTCAAAATGTGGTAAGTACAACGAGCCGCAGACGAGTTGGTCACTGATGTTCTTATCGCATTTTGACGGATTATTTTCACAAAGAGCTAAAAGTGCATCATGTTTGCTTCAAAGTGTTAGCAAAACTTAAACAGCGGATTTAAAATTCGCTTATCTACATTGAATTTCCTACGGAATATTTCCAGTTTAATGACCCTATGGAAACACACACAAAAAAATTATATTTGGTATATATCATTAGCTTCAGTCAAGAAAAAAAAAATGAATGGAAAAGCATCATTTTGATGGCACACCTTAATAAATTTAGCTGTGACACCTCAAGCTGGCTCTTATCTAAGTTACGGGCGCACCTTCGCGAAAGCAAGCTCTCTTTGATATGCTCTTATCGGGTATAGTCCAAGTATTACATGTAAAAAAAGAAACATTTTTGAATTTAACAAAAACAAAAAAACCCAAGGTGAAGATCATGCTGACATTGCCTATCATAAGCTTTGCTAAATTTTTAATTTCACTCAAAAGACTCGCTTATTATCTATTCCCAATTCTATTGAATTTTCTGCAAAGGCGATGTTGTTTTTGTACCACCAGCCATGCAAAACATTCATCCCTATTCAATTTTCAATCTTAATATTCAAATGTACGAGACGCATTAAATCACAGTGGGTGGCAACAATTTATGCCGCTTCGATCCTCCTTATCACGCAAAATAATTAAAAGAATTTAATTTACACTAATATTTCATTGCGAATAAGAGCGTAACTATCTATCTTTTAATCCACAAGTGAGAATCTTACAAATTTTTATCTCGTTGAACTGAATGCGATTGAGCCGCTTTTTAATAAATTTCCTTGCTGTCACGCTGTTAAGTGCACGAATAGTGCTTAATTATTGTGGATTCTAATGTGACTGAACGACAAACAAATGCTGCCCTGATATCGTATACCCCTATCGGACCAAACGGGATTATATCAAGGACATAAGCAAAATATATGAACAAGAATTTGCTAACAGGCTAACAGTCAAATCCGGCATCAAACAATAACATATAAAAAAACCGAACCATCTGCACGGAATCACAAGAGAAAAACCAACTGAGCTGCTAGCGCTTTGCTTACTTACCACTGTAAATATTCTCAAACGAATTGTCCAAGGCGGCATACTTCACCGAATAATTCAGAGTTATATTGGAGAGAACGTTCTGCCTGTTGATGGAGTTAACGGCAAACCTGAAAACTCTTTCATCGAGACCCGTGTTGTTTTCGGAGAAAATAGCACCTACAAAGGAATCAAAATAGAAACTTCGAGCCAACTGACAAAGCCACACCAAAGTGAATGTCTTCAGACAGTTCCGTTTTCAATTAACCATTTGTAAAAAATACTGCGCACTCACTTACCTAATTTCAAGATCCGTTGCCCTTGAGCAGGAAGTACTATCAAGACAGAGGCTAAAATTGCTAGAAGCGCTAGCTTCGTGGAGGACATTTTTCTCTGTTGGATATTGCTCGAAATGAAAGCCTTTTAGGAAACCTCAGCAGTGTTTATCAATTCTCTTATGTACATTTGATTCGTTCGTTCAAATGATGTTTATTCATTTTCGTACGTATGCAAATTTACCGTTGTAAATCATGCAATCAACAGACTTCGTACCAACTCTAAACTAATTTAACAACTGTGACATTCTTGACGTTTAGTTGATGACTAATTTATCAAAGCTTTGTCTGCCAACAATAAGAATACATGTACCTGCGTCGGTTAATGTAGCTTTTTGCCAAAAAAAAAAAAAATTCGAAATTACCGACCGTGCATAATCGGCAATGTTCGAGATTTTCTTGACGGCGAAAAAGCATTGGTCTACACTACAACTTCTACAAACTATCGCATATTCACGAAAATTGGACTAGCTTTGAAACTGCAAATATTCGTTTTACTTTATTTGTTTAAAAACGCACTACTCTATGTAGACAACATCTGCGCGTATTAAAAATGAAATAGTTCATTTTCTATTAAAAAGTGTTGATAAAAGATAAGTTTTTATCTACCTTACCTACCTTATCTACCGAACTATGATAAAAACTGACGCTAGGTATAGTGAAATATTCACATCAATTATCTTTAAAATTAAGCGGGCTATAGGATTAATGTAAATATTTGTACGTCAAGAAGGCGACCACGACTACTTTGCGGTATATAAACAGAAGCCTTTCTAGCGGCAGGTATATTTTACAGGTATAACAGGTAACTGGAAACAGGGAACGGGGAGCAGGGAACGGGAAATGGATAACGGATAACGGATAACGGATAACGGATAACGGGTGTTGGAAGGTCACGCGAGAGAGAGGAGAGAGGACGGAACTGTGATCTTTATTCAGCGACAAAAGCTTTAACTTCTGCTATTCCAACTTCTATTTCTACGGCTAATTTGCGGTCAGAGTGCACGTAGCTATAAACCAAAATTAGACTGAGAAAAGAAAGGCCGTGAGAACTTAATTAGCGTTACTCAGGAAGTAGCAAAGCCTATAAAAACCATAACATCCCTACTCAGACAATACGACGACATATAACAATATTACAAAGAACGAATATAAAGCCGAAAATAAAGCCACACTTTGCTTTCGCGGAGGCCTCAGCAAAGGTCAGTCATAACACTCTGCGGGGAACTATTGTTAGATGCCAAACCACTGAGACATATTTGGAGCCTAGACAAACATGTGGAGCGAGTGACCTTGACAACATATAACAATATTACAAAGAACGAATATAAAGCCGAAAATAGAACCACACCTCGCTTTCGCGGAGGTCTCAGCAAAGGTCAGTCATAACACTCCGCGGGGAACTATTGTTACTGATGCCAAACCACTGAGACATATTTGGAGCCTAGACAAACATGTGGAGCGGGTGACCTAGACAACTCGACAACCGCGGTTTATCACAAGATCAACACGAGACAAACTGAAATCAACAATTAGATAAGTAAATTTAGCTTCATATGCCCGGTGACTCGCCCCGTATCCCTACTCGGCCAGCCGGCTACTACGTCCGCTAAGGAACATGTCACGATAATTTAAGTCATTTTTGCGAAGTGCAAAATCACCTTCAAATTGAAGAAAGCCTCAAAATAATAGTTTACTGAGGTAGAAAAACACCAAAGAGGTGATAATAAATCAAACAGGAACAAGGATGATTGAGGATGAAGAAGATTAAGACGGATTGCGAACGGTGAACTTGTAAAAAATGGCCAATTTTTTACAACCTCGATTCCAGGCTCTCTCTCCTTTTCCTCCCTTGTCGTTGAGTAGAGAGACAAGGAGGAAAAGAAGAGAGAGCCTGGAATCGAGGTTTAATTTTTTAAGTTGCGCCATCCGTGACGTAGCTCCTTTAAAGAGAGTAGAATTTCCATTTCAAAGACGCGTATGCGCGTTTAAGCCCCTGAACTACTCGCGAATAAATATTTCCGCTTGGTGGTTCCACCTAACTGAAGAAACTATTACTGTAATTTATGAACAAGTGCGGATAATTCAAATTCTGAGTTTAGCAAATAAATAGTTTAACAACCTATCTTTATAACATTTCCATAAGATAAGAGCCCTGACCAAGGAAGTTTTTTATTTTTTATTTGCTTTCACTCGTTACTAACGTTACATACATTACTCAGATTACTGTATTCATTATCATGTCCTGATGAGAACCCTGAGAGGTTGAAAATTCTTGAAAATTCTGTAACTTTTTTCACGCTCCAAACTGTTGTAAAATATATAAATCTAGAAGAAAATGTGTATACTTTACATGTACTTATATTTGTTAGGAAGTAGTTGTGAATTATGGATTACTTAAGCTAGACATAACTTTTAAACTGACTCCCGGCGGTTCATTTACCTTCATTGCTTTGACAATTTGTGGCTGTTGATTTTCGCGACAAAGTCTGTTCGCTGCTGTGGTCGTTTCGTTAGGTTGTACGAGCTGAAACATTTCCTGAAGTTTATAAGCGTATTGAGTTTATTACAGGACGAATGCCCCGACAGCAGGAAACATGAGGCAATTTATAAGGCCCCCGGATAATTAATCGATGAAACCAATAATCGATATTAATCGACAATAATCATCGATTGCCATCGATTATTATCTAATGTTGTCACAGAATATAATCCACGAAGCGCTCTCTCTCCAGGCTCTCTCTCCTTTTCTTCCCTTGTCAACCTTTTCTTTCCTCTCCTCAATCCTCCTCAACGACAAGGGAGGAAAAGGAGAGAGAACCTGGGAACGAGGTTGCAATCCACCGCGTAACTCCCGCGTACCGAAACAGATGGCGACTGCTGACTCGTCCCCAGTCGTCTCTCTTGTCTCCTATAAAATATTAAGCGCGCCGACGGCATCCCCCGCGTCTTGCGACTCCCAACAAAGGAGACAAGAGAGACGACTGGGGACGAGTCAGCGGCGACTGGTACATTCGGGCCATAATTCTTAGCGAACGAATACCCTAAAAACGCTCATAAAAACGCACAGAAAAGTTCTAAAAACTTCAAACCTAGCATACACAATGTTGTTGGTACAGGGACGAATTTCTTATAAAAGATGGCTTTCTATGTGCCTATTGGCTGTGTTAGGTTCGCAAGGTATTGTGGTAAAATGTACAGCCGCCAGGTGGAACGTCAGTAACAGGTAACGGGTCACTAACGGGTAAAGGGAAAAAAGGTCGTTTTATTATTCGTTATATATGCCCCTCGGGGGGACTCCCATGAAAAGTGACGGGGATGTTCGTCGAAAATTTTGAAAAGAAACCTTTAAAGGTACCAGAGTCTCGTTTTCTGGGCGTGGCTCAAATTAATTTTTACCTCTAAGAGGTGTACCAATTCTAAAACAAAACTAGTTCCTGAAATATTTTCTCCGGCTTCAGAACCCTAAAAGGTAACGGAATACCTCTAATGTTGGTCTTTTTAGATTTTAAACACCCTAAAGCGGTACGACGATCACCCCCGTCACTTTTATATGGGACTTGTTTTTTCTTATTTGATTGCGCGAATCTTGCGGTATAATCTGAATATGATTCCTTGGTCAATTTTGCCACTTTCAATACGGTTTCAATTAAAGAAACGAACAAACACATCATTAGAGTTTCCAGGAGTATTCCAGAAGTATCCAACGTTCATTAGTAAAAATCTACTAGTATACTAATGCAAATGAGACAATCTGATTGGCTGAGCTACTCGTATACTATCAGCCATTAGTGTGCAGTGGCTGGAGGTCGTCTACAAAATTGCGGTTTCTTTTCGTTTCTACGAAGTTTCGGTGGATGATTTAGAGTTAATACTAGACAATTGTTATGATTTTTACTAAAACAATTAGATTATTCGCTCTCAATTTCTATGATGTGATAGTTGATTCGGCCTGCGGCCTCATCAACTATCACATCATAGAAATCTCGAGCTCATAATCTAATAAATTATTATTATTATTATTAACAATTATTGTTAATTAGAATGGTATTTTACACCTCATATGACGTATTCTATGGGAACCTCACCCTGTATCAAGCGGACACCGAAGCACTCCCGAGGTACAGTGTACAGTACATTCTCGGCGCGACAAAAGTTACGAAGAATCACTAAAGATATCATTTTAAGTGAGATATATTTCATTCCATTACATCATTGCAATTCCATGACTGCGCTTATTTAGAACAATTTCAATATTTTAAATAGACTTGTGTAAGTAACTAACTAAAGTAAATAAATAATAAAATATACAACTAGTAAATAGCTAGCTACATGTAAATAGAATAAATATATTGAAATATTTATTAAAGTATCTTTATAACATAAATTATTATTCAATATACTTCTATTCAATAGTAGCGAGACAGAAATACTATATAAATATTAACAATATATTAATTAACAAATAAAGAAGCCAAAGCTATGAATTATTTTTTACTGTCATAAAAGACTATATTATTAAATCATAAATAAATATTGCTTTCTAAGTATAAACTTACAAATTTTTCATGAACGTGTTTCCAAAAGCAGCAAAGATGAAAAGAATACACAGAGGCTGAGAAGAATTGCCTGTAAATGAGTTTTGGGGGTGAATTTTGAGCAACTGACTCAAAAAAGCACGTCCCCAATTAAGTGCCCCCCCCCCCCCAAATAAGCGCCGCACCCCTCAATGACAGCGCGGTGCTTATTCAAAGCACTTGAGCTCTAGAATGACGCTTATTCAAACCGAGTGTAGAAGTAAGTTCGTTTCAAACCAACTGCGACAATTTATTCTCATGTATAACAATATTTTTCAGTTCGAAATGCGTAATTAATTATTCTCCCCTTTAGCTCTCTTGTTTTCACTCCCAGAGCCAAACCTTGAGTCAACAAATGTGGTTCTAACTCTTGAGTCTGTGGATTAAACCCTAGTATGTGACCATTCAAATGAAAGCTATTGAGCAGTACTTTCAAGTGGTGCAGTTTGGTTTTGACAATTTTGCAAAATGAAATTCTAGATATTTTCCTCAGTTTTGAACTTAGCACTCTTGGGAGTGAAAGGGTTAATAAGTTTTTAATAAGCACCTCCCCCGATTAAGCACCGCCCTCTAATAAGCGCCGCATTAAAGAGTAGAAAAATTAAATAAGTGCCGCGGCACTTTTTCGAGTAAATACAGTAAGTCCTATTATTAAAAGCACCTGCCATGAATTACACTTTGGAAATGTATCACAATGGCTCATGCCTTTTGCATTTCTTTATGTTCTTAATACTGTGATAAATATGCTTTTCAGCCAATCAAGAGTATGCACAGTATCCAATCTGTGTTACAATAAATTATAAATATATTATTAAATAATTATTGTTTCTCTCCGAGTACATGGAAATGTATCTTTAAGCAAATTCGATTTTGAGTGAACCTTTCACTTGAGATAAATAAAAATTAATTATTATTAATAGTACTTCATGTTCCATATTTCAATATAATTTTTTCTTCTTCTTTATATATATTTATGCAGTGCAGCCCCAGTTTAACAAACTCGCTAAGTTCAGAAAATTTGGTCATTACATGTGATGTTCATTATATATACAGTCGAACCTCCACTAAAGGCCACCTCTCTATAGCGGCCACCTCTCCACAACGGCCAGGATTTTTCGTCCCAATCGTACGTCTATCCATACTTTTCACTCTTATTGAAACCTCCCTGCAACGGCCACCTCTCTACAACGGCCAGTTAATTCTGCCCCAGCGTGGCCGTTGTAGAGAGGTTCAACTGTACAATCATGTATGTGGCTACCAGTCTTATTGCTTTTTTATCCAGAGGTTTGTTATACGCATAGCTGAGTTCACGACACTCGGGTTGCACTGTGAATAATTTTAATATTACATGTATTCTAGAATAATAATTATTGATTCACTACATTCCTATTATGCTAAATTTACTTGATGTACATGTACTCAACATATACATGTAATATGGTACAATATTGTTTTATGTAATATATACTTTGTTTATTGACCCTAAAATCATACTATATTAGTAATACATTGGAATCCTGATTTCTTGAACCTCCAAGGGAAACAAAAATTGGTTCAAATCAGCCGTACAAAATATCAGGGGTAAAATTACAGAGAAACAAATCCAAGGGAAACGATTTTTGGTTCAAGTCATCAGGATGTTTGAGAAATAGAGGGTTTGAGAAATCAGGATTCCACTCCACTGTAGCAGAAATAAATTGATATTTTTTAGTCTCCATTATAATGTATTTTTTAGTGCTACAGCTGTATGTGATCTCGGGATATTTTTATGTACCAACTGGCAGCAGTTTAACCTTGAAATAAATTTATGTTGAAACTGGATCCCCCAATAATTTATTGGCATCAATAATTATCATGATTTAAATGTCGCTTATTGTTGCTTACGGCGGCAATGAAGGAATGCCAAATAATATTAAATTACTAACTACAGTAGTAAACTCAGTAATACTTCTTTGCACAGTACTGGGAAATATTTAGCAAATACAAGCTTAACTCAAGCTGTCAATGTTAGTGAGGGGAGCAGCCTTAATTCAAATGCCAAGGTCAATAATTGATGTAAGAGCATGATGCCTACACTGTAGACTGTTTTAGCATAACCAATCAGTCATTTTTTCCAACTTAGCCATTGATTAATAGATAATAATAATTATTAAAAAAATATGCAGTAAACGCATTGGAAAGTAGACAATTTTTTTTAGGAGAGTTTTTGTCTGTGTGTACTCAATAACCAATCAGTCATTTTTTCCAACTTAGCCATTGATTAATAGATAATAATAATTATTAAAAAAATATGCAGTAAACGCATTGGAAAGTAGACAATTTTTTTAGGAGAGTTTTGTCTGTGTGTACTCATTAAACAATTGATTGTGAACTTGTTAAAAGTTGGTGATTTGGTTATGCTAATGACCCTTGAATGGACCTCGCTGTACTGAGTTCATACTGCCATAACCTTGAGAAAATATTTCCCAGTACAGTCAAATGTTTGGTTTAACGAGCCATTATTAAAAATAAGTTACTAACTTTCGACGTCTACATCTGCAAGAGAGATTGAACTTGGATCAAACTTTTCTCCTGTAATCTGCTCATACATGTTCATTATATCTTCACAGACTGTCTCAAAGTGTGTAGTGGCATCATAAGACTTGGAAATGAATACCTGAAACAAAAGCAATAAGATACTTATCAATGCACTAGTCGTGGGAGATAGGGTGGCCTAATGATTAGTGCGTTGGACCCCAGATCAAGGAGTCTGGGCTCAAGCGATGACCGGGGTGATTGGGTGCTTTCCATTATATGAGTCAGACCGCTTGGACCAACCGTTGAAAAATGGAATTATGACATTTTTCCGATCGAAGCGACTGACCGAATGGAATGCCGGTTCTCTTTTCTCAAACCATCATAGAGGACATTGTAGTCGTCGTAATGCTTCTTGTTTGCGAAGATTCTGAGGAGTCTGAAATCGTGAATGATCTTATAGAAGAAGATGATGACTTGAATTTTAGATGCTGCTTTATGCTCTATGTGGAGGTCACATTAAAATTGAGTAATAGGCTATTTTGAGGCTATAACACCTTTGTATTGCCCGAGTGAATTCCAAACTCATTGTAGAGTTACTCAAGGCTCATATGAACAGCTCTGCCAGAAAGTTGTTAATACAGGCCGTATTCCGATGACTACCAGAGCGAGAGGGAATATTCAGGTGCTGAAAATTTTCATATACAGTCGAACCTCCGCTAATGGACACCTCCTGTAGGCGGTCACCTCTCGTAAGCAGACACTTAGTGATGTTCCCAGCTACATATAAACACTGCATTGTTAACCTCCCATAAGCAGACACCTCAGTCTATTAAGTGGACCCTTTTTCTGGCCACTGATAAGTGCGTCAGAAACTTTTCCCGACCCTACCCACTTGGGGAGAAGGAAATAAGTCAAGTAAGTCAATACTGTACTATGTACCTTACTGTCTTTGACATCATCTTGTGGTTCAAACTGGTCACTGACCCATAAAAACTTTTTTTGGATCGTACCAAGCAGTTGTAGTCCTGGCTGTAACTCTGCAAGAGGATCACTTGTCTCCACTGTGGTGCTTACAATGGCCAAATAATAGTCCTTGGCTGTGACAGAATTGGTGTGTGACATCGAACACACATAGATATCTGAAAACAGAAATACATTTTTTGTATATATAATGAGCTATTGACAGCATGTCTATCTCTGTTGATCTGTTTCACAAGTTTACAATATGGCGACTAAAAATTTGCATTTGGCGACTATACAATGTCATGTATTTTTCTCTAAATTCGCCAAAAGGCAACTTAACAATATTGTTTTAATTTTGAACTCGGAAAAGTGTTGTATGCTTCTAGAAGAATATCAAGCAAAATCAACTGCCCTTAGGTCAAAGATAAATGGTGCAAATATTCAATAAAATGCAATCAAATTATTTCACACAATCAAACCAAAGTGCTACATTTTACAATTACTGATAAATTATATAACTTGTATACGAGAGTGAAAAGATGATCAGTCCAAAATAAAGTTTATAATACATTTTAGAACCAAGGTTATGGCCAGATATTGAAGGTGACAACCGCAAGAATACACTGGGCATTTTGACATTAAAAGAACAGGCAACAACAACACATATACATGTATAACAATGATGTTTATGTTACAACAAACAGGTGCTTGTATCTTGTTAATATTTAATATTATGCAAATTAATTTAAAAGCCACTACAAAAAAATAAAAAGACACTGAATTCAATTTGATGAAAACCCAAAGGAAAATGTTCTGATTATGAATAAAACTCTAACCTGTCCTTGAGAAATGGTAATATGGAAGTGCAAGTTTATGAAAACCTGATAATTAACTTCATAATATATAAATTTAGATAAACTTACATTATTTTATTTGTATACATACACTGTATTCAAGATAATCTGCTTTGAGCTACATTCGATTTACAAGGTATGTTTGAAAACTAAAAAACAGCTGTTAGACCACGTTTGATTATATCTAGTATGATGGCCTAGACCTAAAATGTGTCATAAGCTTTCCAGAGCGGTGGATGTCACAGCTGCAGTACATGTGTATCCGATGTCAACGTACCAAAATATAAGCTTAGTATTATATTCATTAAAAAAATAAAATAAAATAAAATAAAAAATCATCATTAAGATTAAAAGCTAAAACTAAGGCATTTTTATGATAATAGAATCCAACTCACCCGATTTTCGGTTGACTTGATTCTGCGGGATAATCAGTTGACACGAACTCGAGTCTTGAGTATTCGGAATCGGATTGGATAGAATGCAAATACATCTCACAACTTGACCAACTTTTGTAACCCTCTCAGGGAAATACGAAGGATCTCCGATGACAGCTTTCGTTTTCACGACCTCCCCTTCCGACTTCACTCCACAAACCGTGCCGTTCTCCATGACGATTTCATCTACGGGTTTGTTCAACATGTAGATCCCTCCATACACTGCTGACAATCTGGCAAACCCTTGAGGCAACTCGCCAAGGCCATAGAGAGGATACAAATACGGGCTTTTACCGTAGCGAGAAAGAGAATCGTAGTACAGTTTTATCCGTCGTAGAGGCTCCTCGCAGGGCTGTGTCATGTACTCATCATCAAGGTATAGAGCGATGGCGTGTCCTGTGAAATCTTGTGTGTCCTTACCAAGGCCGAACTTGGAATACACGTCTTCCATGGTGGATGTCTTCGGATCCATGCCGTCCCAAGTTGTTGGATCGTCGAAGCTGTAGTTGAGCACAAACACAAGGAACGCTCGAAATCGCCGCTTCTCGAAGATTCCCATCAGACCAGACATCAGGGCTTCTTTATCATCGGCAGGGACCTTGTAGATTGTTCCACCACGATAATACACAAAGCTTCCTTCAATCTGCTTGAACTGCATGTATCGGGTAACGCCGGTGTGGACAAGCAACTTGACAAGGCCTCCGTCTGCCATCAAAAACTTAGGAACCAAGTCAACATTCCAGTCACGGCCATTACCAAAGCTGTCTTTCGTTCCTTCGGGATCGTCGAATTTCTCGAACAGCTTGTCGAGAGGATGCATCGAAGCACTCTCACCTCCGTAGAAATCGTTTCGATCCATGTGGAGAACTTTTCTGCCGCTAACTGACAACAAACCACTCAAGATACATTCTTTCAGTCCAGTGCCGAGGATAACATAATCATATTCTTTATCCATGATAAGAGAAGTGGTGCTATTCAGAAATAGGAAAGGATATATATTCTATTTTATCAAAGATTGGGTGTTCCACCGGCTCAAAAACCAAAATGTCGATAAATTGTTTTCTGTTCTTATACTTTTTTCTATTGGATGATGTAGAAAGTAACCAATCACAAGTCTGGTTAGAAATTGGCAAATGGTGTGTTACCGCTGGGTAGTGTAATTTGTGGCTCACATATTCCACATATTCTAACTCACTATGATTGGATCAGCTGACTCGTGCTTTTGTTCAATCGCACCACTCACAGCTCGTTTTACATCAGCAACGGGTTTGCGTGTCCAAGACAGCCTCCAAAGTTCACAAGATTTTCTACACAATATATCATCGTCTTTGAACTACTTTCCTTTCCCGAAAGAAGCTCCAAACTGTGCAATCGTTTTACTACTCGTTTAACGAATATTTCTTCGTCTGATTACTGAATTTTCATCATGTGTGGTAAGTTTTTTTTATTGATTGTAAGGTTCAGTTTGTATTATGACTGGTTCAGATCGAGAGACACTGACTTCTAAAAATATTTGATTTGCTCCCCTTCGAATACAAGCTTTAAATTCTTATGAGCTTATGTTTAATCCGTAATTTACTTGTTTCTTTGTCGTGATGCTATTTCTCCTTAGGTATATTTGCATATTTAAACTTCTGTGTTCCACGAAAACGGAAATACATTCTGGAACTTCTGATCAGTGGGCTTCAGAGACTGGAATATCGAGGCTACGACTCTGCAGGTTTGTTCGTTTTGTTCAGTCCTTTTAATCGCTGGTTTTTGGCCTTGTGTATCCTAAATCATTCATTGTTTTGTATTATTGCAGGGGTGGCATTCGATGGAGTTGGAAAAATGAGGTAATTCTTGCATCAGGTTTTAGCATTTCCCGCTTTAATTAGGGGGCTGACTGAAGGCTTGACTACAGCATCCAAACAAGATAATTTTCGGGTTGTTGCTTTCGTTGAACTTAAATTTTGTCTTTAAATTATCCTGTTTAAGTTTGTTTTCCAATAAACATGGCTCGATAGACGATCACACCACTTTGCTTCCCTTTGATACTATTGCCATTATAAGAAATTAGTTTGTACACCACAGTACAAGCTATTAATACTCATGTTTATTCATATCTACGATTGCCAACGTGGATTAATTGGGATGTAAATTCAATTTATTTTAACTTTTGTATCCAAGTCATTTTCAAACAGTTGATAAGAATGTCAAAAACTTGTTTTCTTATATCTGTATTCTGAGTCATGCTTGATCAATCTTCCGGGAATTTTGGGAAGTAGTTAACCACAGCACTTATGTTACATTGTAATGGATAACTAGCTGATAGCTAGTTAAGTATTATGAAAAACAGTGAACGATTAATGCAAACCTCATAGAACTTTGTAGTCGACAATTTTGTAATCATAGCCATATGATTTTATAAACATAGTATGATCAGTTTATTACCATCATGGTGTCATTGGGGGGAGCGGGGTACTCAGATTTAAAAGTGGCTAGTGACAGGGAGGTATTAAAAAGAAGGATTTGGGGGATTTACAATTTGTGATTTTGGTTTTGGGGGCTTTAGAATTTTCTGGGGGCACCCAAAATTACAGAACGGCCCCTCAGATATTCTAAAGATTGATTCTCTCAGCCCTCCTTTGCTGTAACTAGTGTCTGTCATACTGTGTGAAATCTTCTGGTAGCTATTTTGGGGGATTTATAAAATGCTGCAACAGATGGAAAGATAAACAAACAGATACAGACATATATGTTATGCAATATTTGTGTTAAAATTTTACAGTGAAGATGACGCTACCGTTGCGACTCGACAAAGTTTTTGATTAATTTTTGACATCTTTTTTACTACTTTCGGATGGGTTCTGTTTGACTTGACCAATCAAAATCCAAGGAGTGTTGGAGGCGGAGTCGTGAAATTTGAATGGTTTTAGTTTCTAGTCTAGTTCAAATGTGGCGCCACAAAACGGAACCCATCAAAGTTGTCAAAAAGATGTCAAAAATTAATCAAAAACTTTGTTGAGTGGCAATGGTAGTGTCATCTTCACTGTAACATACACTGTATTCTGGGGTTGTAAAAAAGGTATGGGATATTTTGGGGGTTTAGTTTTGGTCCATGGGGATTTTTTGGGGGTATTAAATTATGGCTTCATTTGCACCTCCCTGTCACTTTTAAACCCAACTATATGTACCCCCAGCCCTCCCAGGGTAAGCCCAGTAGTGCAGTCCCACCCAAAATTACAGAACGGTCCCCTCAGATTGACTAACTGATTAATTTAAAGATCGATTCCCTCAGCCCTCCTTTACTGTTTAGAGTGCTTGTCATACTGTACATGTTCAGTAACACAGGGCTGCAAATAATAATTATAATAATTATTATTTTGTTTTCTTGAAAGGACATGTGTCCGACTAAGTCACCATTTTGGTCGGACAAAACAAAAATGAGGTCGGCCATCAGACAATCACAGTTGGGATTTCATCGGATATTGGCAAATTTTGGTCGGCCATTGTCCGATGACTGACGGTTATTTGCAGCCCTGGTAACATTAAACTGTGCTGTAATTATAGATGCTGGAAACCAAGCCCAAGCTAATGTATGGCAATGTGTATGTTAATATACTTGGAAATCTTTTTCTAATAAATAGCATTGTGAAGAAGCAAGGGAAGGTTGCTGCCCTTGAGAAAGAGATCCAAGGTAAAAAGAAAAATTAAAATAAATATTAAAGTGTTGTCCTAATTTCAGCCATATAATTTTAATATTGAAACCCCGGTAAACAGCTACAGGGAACTTTTTTTTGAAACATTGCATATTATCTTAAATGTGATTGTTTCAATCTTAGGTCAAAGTGAATATAACATAGATGAGGAACTTTCTGTTCATTGTGGTATTGCACACACACGTTGGGCAACTCACGGTGTACCAAGCGGCGTTAACAGTCATCCCCAAAGATCAGATGCATCTAATGGTAAGTCTTTAAACATTGAAGACGCACTATAAAAAGGGGTTGAATTTTGTGGGTCCAGAGTTCCGTAAATGCATGCGCATGCTAAATGTACATGTACTGGAAGTAATAATTTTGCTTAAACTTAAAACTCTGACCATCTACTGATTCAGTGTATTTCTGCTTGTTTGGAATAAGTTCAGAAAAACAAACTCAACATTTTATTCGCTGCCAATTTTGAGCTTAGGTATTGTCTCATTGGCTGATGATTGTTAACCTCCCTTTTATAGTGTGCCAATCTTCATCTTTAGTGTGCTAATGTTGCAGTTGTTTACATATTAACATTATTACAATAAATTATCTACATGTAGCACTACAGTGCACTTGGTGTGAAAACATGTTTTTTTTTGTCATGTTTTATTGTAGTTAAATTTAAAATTTATTCCTAAGAAGTTATGTTTTTAATTATTGTTTCCTACTTTATATAGAGTTTGTAGCAGTTCATAATGGAATCATTACAAACTACAATGATATCAAAAAATTCCTGGTATGTGCTACTTCTAACTCACAATAAATTATTTTATATTATCCATTAAAAACTCCGCTATAAAAGGGATGGCACCTCCCACATTTCACACCTTTCGGGTGCGAAATGCAAATTTGTACTCTTGCAGTCGTGGCACGTTGTTGAGTGAAACGTCCTGCAAACTAAACATGCTTCAAAATCACATGAAATCAAAACAAATTATATCATTTATTTAACAAAAATAAGATATAACTTGTTAAATGTAATTAACAGAACATTTGTAGAAAAAATACAACACATTTTATCAGTAATGGTCGTACAAAATGTGCAGGTTGTTTGTCAGCTGTTTACACTTTGATGGTTGATTGACAACTACATGTGGGTGCGAGAATGGCCAGGCCAGGCCCCTTTTATAGCAGAACTTCATGTTTATTACACTATTGTAATTAATTTATTATATTTTATCATTTTTAAATTCATTTTAATTTTCTTTATCAAGTACTGATATCTGGTCACTTTCTCTTTACAGGAGGGTAAAGGATTTCGCTTTGAATCTGAAACAGATACCGAGGTTATTCCTAAGCTGGTGAAGTATTTCTATGACAAAACGGTAAATTGAGGATATTATTGTGGTTTTTGTACACTCAGGTGTTACTAGCGACTTTATTTAAATAACAAATAAAGAAGCCAAAGGCATGTATTATACTGTCATAAAACACGACAGCAATTTGAGAACACAAGAGTAATTTAGATTATTTGAGGGGGTTCTTATTGGAAGGAAGGTACAGTCTTGGATACTGGTAATATTCCTTTTTAATAATTTATTTTTTCTTTTCATTTTTCTAACAGAAAAAAGAGGGCCAAGACTTAGAGTTCAGAGAACTTGTGGAGATGACGATACAACAACTGGTCAGTTCAATGTTATTGTTTGTCAGTTGATCAGTGTACTGTTTTCATTCCCTCGTAAATCACGAGTTTCATGCGTTGCAGTTGTGATTTTTGGAGTTTTGTTTCAATCTTTTCTCAGGAAGGAGCATTTGCACTTGCTTTCAAAAGCACAAAGTTTCCTGGAGAGATTGTGGCCTGCAGGTTTGTACAGAAGTTTGATGTTTACTTTAAAATAATAACTATACAAATCATGTTTTAATATACAGTAATATTATAATTTTACTAGTTAATTTTTTACCTTTGCTCAGAATCACTTCATTTTTAACATGCATATTAATTTATTCATTCACAAGCAACCTCGTTCCCAGGGTCTCTCTTCTTCCCACCCCCTAGAGCAAGAGAAAAGCTTTTCTCTCGCTCCAGGGGGCGGAAGAAGAGAGACCCTGGGAACGAGGTTGATTCACGAGTGGGCTCAAAGGAGCCTTCTGATTGGCAAATGGATTACATGTAAAGTTCTCTTGTTGTTTGCCATGTTAACAAAATAAATCAACAGAGCATTTGCCCCTTTGCTTGAGTTGGTACATGTACCTGTAGGTAAAGACATGGCCATTACTATGGCCAAAACCTTCAAAAAAGTTTTGACATTGTTGAAGACAATAGCAGTTATTACAGACGATCAGCGGTTTGACATGCAAACGAGGCGAAAGGGTCAATCTGGCATTGTATTTGGCCCATTAGCCTCATTTGTAGGCTCGATTACCAGCCGCTGTTCGGGAAAATGAGCCAGAATGAAGACCGGACTCGAGAGAGCGGCGGAAATTGAGCCTAACTCGTGTGCATACTTTTTAAAAACAAAAGAATATTTGACAGCGGGCTCAACTGTAATAACAGCTATTGTGTAATAATTTTAAATTATTAAAGCATTGTTGGTGGCAAATTTGGAAGGTTGCACCCTTCATTACAGATGTGACCGTATTTCTGAGCATCATACATTAGATTTTGACAGATTTATGGAACTGAAGTTTATTTTGACTGCTGGATTTTTTTAAGGCGAGGCAGTCCATTACTTGTAGCGATCAAGAGTGAATTTCCCTTGAAGACCGACAGACTGCCAGTTGTCTATGGTTCAGGTTGGTTTTAATCTGTGATTAAAATTTACAGACAGAGTGACCACCTCTTGTAAGCGGACACCCTTAAGCCCATTTGTGAGCGTTCACTTAAGGCGGGGGTACACATGAATTTCAATGAAATTTTAAGAGAAGGGATAGAAGGAAAAAAAATTGGGGGAACACCAACAGACAGTTGATACCCACGCGGGTGCTCTTGCGTGGTTATCAACTGTTGTCAATGTCAATCTACTAATTTTTAACTTCAAATTCTAATTTTAAAACTACATCAAATCTCAATATTTCTTATTTCCCTAAATTTTACAACTCCTTTGAGAAAAACTCTTTCCTCCCAAATATACCCAAAAATCACCCAAAAAATTTACAAAACACCCCATAACATAGATTAATGATATGAGCAGAGAGTTTTTGGATTGCTTGAAACGCGAACGAGATATTTTCATTAAACCCATGTTAAGTGGCGAAAAAAGGGCATTCATGTGTACCCCCGCCTTAACTCTTTGCCGTTCTCTCAAAAAAAGTGAAATTTGATACTATTGTTTGTTTATTTATTTTCTCAACAGTCATTTACAATTGTGTGGAAAGCTATATCTCTTTTGAAAGGGTAGTAAATAAACTTTCTGGAAAATATTGTTTTCCCAAAGAAACCCATAATATATTAATTAGTTAATTATTAACTAGCATAAATTAATATTAATAGCCGCAAAATTTGGACAAAAAAGCAACTTATTTCAAAATGATGACTGGTTATAAGGAAAAGTTAAAAGCAAAAATGTTACTTGTTATATTGGCAACATATCCTGAAAATTTGGCTGAAAATGGTAAGTATAGAATAAATTAGTATTTTTTAGTTTGGTGTCAAATTTTAATTTATGCAGGAATTTGACCCCAAACATTGTGTCAACACTCCACTCGAAATTTATCTCTGTCGTTCCATAAGAACGTTTTGTCCTCTCCCTTTACTGAAATATGAATCCTAACATGTATTCAAAGCATCAAACAAGGTTTTCAAATGTAAAAAGCGAATCAAAATATGATTTCAGTTGCATTTGCGTTCGATCGATCGATGCAATATTTCGTAACACTTATCTTGGTTCGTCGCTCAATTTTCAAGCTCCAGATGCAATTAAATTTCCTCACTGCTTGGCATCCCTTCTGGATCACTTTCCTCGTCCAAAACTCTTGTTAAAACGTCCTCAACAACGCCTGTAACGGATTGCGAACGCTTCACAAATTGCGGCCATGTGTTACATCAGAAGGCTTTTCTGAAAAAGCCGTCATATAAGACCAACTAGGGTATACCTGTTCAAACTTGCTGGGAGAATGGGTCAGAGTATTCCCAGTCCACCTTGAAAACATGTGGGAAATCGGGTAAAAGATGATTTTTTGCGAATTTTTTTACCTATCGTTCCGAATCGAACGATGGTCTTCGTGCATCAACGGCAATGAGTTAAAGGAGGTGTCTGCAAACTTTCATGTACATGTATGGGAGGTAACAGTAGGGTGACAATTCACATAGGGTGGGAGACAATAGGTGTGGTAAAGATAAAGCGGCACTCAGGCCAAACTGGCCACACAGGCAGAGCTTATCCTTGCCTAGTTCCTAGGCCTCTATATTTTGCTGCGGTCAATCCGTTTTGGGTCACGTGGTCCGATCGTCTCGGATACGTCACCGAAACGAATTGACCGTGAAGACCTGGGAAAAAGCCGTACAGGAACTAGGCAAAGCTTATCCCAGTTTCCGTAGCATGAAGCCGACTAGGAGTATGATGGGATGCAAGTTGATTGCAGGTAAATCCCCTAGCATTTTGTTGCCAGTACCCATTTATATTGCACTGTGAGCCCTCAGAGTAAATTGTCTTTCCCAAGAATGCAACACATCGCTTGAACCCAGGTTGCTTGATCCAGAGTCCAACACAGTAACCATTAGGCCATTCAATCTCTAAGATTGGAATGCATGTTTACCTTCGACTTTTAAAACTAGTTTTCCTTGCAGGTGATCCATGTGAAGAACCTGAAGCTGTGGACTCCACGTTTTCTGCAATGAATGGTCACGACTGGTCAAGTTTGGGTACAAATAACGGCAGTCCCATTGAATTTTATTTTGCATCAGATGCAAGGTTTGTTTTATAGACATTAACCCTTTCACTCCCAAGAGTGCTACAAGTTCAAAACTGAGGGAAAAATCTTGAATTTCATTTTGCAAAATTGTCAGAAACAAACAGTACCACATGAAAGTACTGCTCAATAGCTTTCATTTGAATGGTCACACGCTAGGGTTTCATCCACAGACTTCAAAGTTAGAACCATTCTACAAGTCCAAGAGAGTCAATGAAAATTGAAAGGCTGATTCTATCTCACAATAGAACTGAGTGAAAGCCAGCTTTTGATATTCCACTGAGAAGATGGTAGTGGTACATGTAACAGTGTCAACGCTGAAGGCTTTTAGCCGACTGCAAAGGGTCTTATTAATCAGGGACATTGAAATAAAATAAAGCAAAACATGTAAACCTTGCTAAAGAGATGACGTCTCTATGAAAGTCTGACAAAAGCAAATTAGCGTTACCTAGCTGCTGTGGCTTTTTGTTAAAACATCCAATTTTCCGAACACCTCATTTGAATTTCATCAAAAATACTCTGCTACAATTTAATATAATTTATCGAACACTCCTCTTGGTGTTTGGAAATTTGGATGAAGCACAGTCTCTAGTAAGTACTGTAAGTAAGTATAAAGTTCAGTCTCAAGTGCTTGATATATATTACTTTCATGTTAACTCAAGTACAAATTATTCTGCAGTGCTGTTATTGAACACACCAACCGAGTGATATATTTGGAAGATGATGATGTAGCTGCTATCAATAATGGAAGTGAGTAACTTCTGAATATTCAATGAAATTGCAACTACAGGTAAAAACTGTTAAAAGCTCAATAAACATATTTCATGACCACAGATTTGGCAATCCATCGCATCAAGCGCGGAGATTCATCGGATGAGAATTATTTCAGAGAAGTGCAAACACTGCAACTGGAGTTGCAACAGATTATGAAAGGTACAAAGCTCATACTGTATAATTAAAATCAATTTTTATTAGAACTTAAAAATATTTTATTTCTTTATTATTTTTAAAGGCAGATTTCAGTTGTGTACTAAGAATTTCGCTGTAAATTTGGTAGTAATGTAGTTACTGTTACTAAAATTACAAAACAAAATTACCTTAACCTTTAAATCAAAGAAAGCCTTAAAATAATTATTAAAGGTTACCGTAGACCGGACCTTCAAGGGATGATTTTTTACGATTTTGTTTTTTCGAGCCAAACTAAACATTATTAGTAGTTTAGCTACATTTTCCGCAAAAACGTGTTTTCAATTAGCATTCTATAACCCGCTAGAGTGTTTGAAAAAAAGTAACAAAGATGTCAACAGTTGTGAAGATTGACTATTAAAGACTGTTTACATTATTTTACAATGAACTTGAACAATACAATTATTATTATAATATTTAGTACCAGGAGCCCCCTAAATGTTTCAAGATGCACCATTCGTGACGTATCTCCATCATAATTACATGTACATGTATATGATTTGCACAATTTTATGTACAGTATATATTTATTATTATTATACATTCAACTCACTATCTCTTTTCTGATTGGCCGAAAGCGTACAGTGAATTTTCGAAATCAGCGCCTTTGAAAGCATCTACGTCATCTACCTGCAGATTATACAATAATCATGTCAAGTTCGCGAGAGGATCACGGATAATACAGGGTAATCATGTCAAGTTCGCGAGAGGATCACGGGTAATCACAGGGTAATCATGTCAAGTTCGCGAGAGGATCACGGGTAATCACAGGGTAATCATGTCAAGTTCGCGCGCTTTGCGTTGCTTGCCGCTAAGTAAACAACATCGGTGGCAGAACCATTATTTTTTTCGTTGAATGTATAATAAAACAATAATTATTATTAGATTCGGTTTTTGTGATATCCAGAATAATCAAGGTCTCGGTAAGAGTTATCAGCCTCAGCCTTCGGCTTCGGCTGATAACTCTTACCTCGACCTTGATTATTCTGGATATCACAAAAACCTCATCCAATAATTGTTAATAATCTGTAGGAAACTACAGCTCCTTCATGCAGAAAGAAATCTTTGAACAGCCAGAAAGTGTTGTGAACACAATGAGAGGCAGAGTAAACCTGGAATCAGGAAGTGGTAATGACAATGTAGTTTACTTTTATCAAATGCTTTGTTTTGAACTCCGAGTTTACACACAGTTTCTGAATCAGGATGGCTCATTTGAATCACAGATTACCGTAAAACTCCATGTATAAGCCGCACCTTTTTACTCAAAATTTGGGTTCAAAATCGGGGGTGCGGCTTATCTACAGCATCTGCAATATTGGGATTCTCAGCGGCTTAATTAATATTCATAAAAATATCTTAGGTTGTTACTGAATAAACATATAACAAACTGAAAGTATGTTGTTGTTAATCATTGCATTTATGACCGGTAGTTGCTCAAGGAGCTGTTTGTGTCAAAAACTTTCATCGGCAAATCTTGTTCCTCAGTAGTTCTTTTCAATGCATGGTTCTTTCAAGTTGCGTGGTAAATGGCCGAGTAGGCCGACCATTTAAATGTTTTTTACTTCTTGCACGGCAACTTTATCCACTGGATTTTTGAATTATTGTCCTGCTTCAAGTTTTCTGCTACAAGGTATGACACGTAAGATTTGACTGTATAACTTAATAAATGTGAAAGTTTGTCATTTAGTGTTCTGAAACTGTACTTGTTTGTTTACCAAACGCAACTTGTCTCATCTTTTTTCCCCAAAATTGAGCTTCCAAATTGGGGGTGTGGCTTATCTACGGGTGCGGCTTATACCTGGAGTTTTACGGTAGTTGGATTGGAAGAGCAAGATATTAGTTTCCAGTCTTACCATCGGTCCTGTGCCCCAGGGGCGGGGAGCGCTAGCTAACACAAGCCTTTACCCTATTCCCCAGGGGCTATCACTTCTATGCGTCCTTAATAAGAAAATTGCTCTGCTATGCCTTCGCAATGCCCCACATAACCGTGGCCTGCGGGGGTGGGGGTTTACATTGACTTGTTGCATTAACTACTATTAAACAGTACTTTTGATTGTACTCTGAGAAGCTCTTCCAATTCTTTAATCATAGATTTCAATTCAGATATTCAATTTGAACTATTAAAATGTGGGCAATAATATTATTATTTTTAAATAATAAATTTTAAATGTGTGCAAATAAATTATGATCACATAGTCATTTACTTTTAATTAATAAATATTTATAGTCACTAATTTCATTTGAAACGTCAGTTAATATTAGTTTGTTTAATTCTTTATTAATTGTTGCAGTGCGACTTGGTGGTCTGATGTCTCATATTGATACAATTCGCAGATGTCGCAGGATACTGATGATTGCTTGTGGCACAAGTTATCATAGTGCTTTAGCTGTAAGTATGTCAGCTGTGTGAGCAAATTGTCATGTTGAGGTTATTATTAGTCTGTGCCAATTGAACGGAGGAGCCAGGTGGCATATTAGTGCCGAAGCTTATTGAAGGAGCTACATCACGGATGGCGCATCTTGAAAAAATTGGCCATTTTTTTTTTCAAGTTCACCATTCGCAATCCTTCTTAATCTTCTCCATCCTCAACCATCATTGTTCCTGATTGGTTTATCACCTCTTTGGTGTTTTTCTACCCGTTAGTAAACTATTATTTTGAGGCTTTCTTCAATTTGAAGTTGATTTTGCACTTCCCAAAAATGGCTTCAAAATATCGTGACATAGCTCCTTTAACTCTCAGATTGGTGTCTGTAGCATGAAGCGACTCACTTGGAGTATTGACTACTCTCCCTGTACGTGATGCCAGCAGTGCGTGCGCATACATGTATGCTGTAAACGACATAGCATTTTAGAGTGCGATTACGCACCAAAATGAGTGCAAATATGAGACCGTATTTAATACACTCGTCTTAGTCCCCCTGACCGCGCACTACAGAAAACACTGTTGAAAGCCTATATTTTAGGAAATAATTATGTTGTATAATAAACATAAAGGCTCGAAAAAATAAAAACTGACTCGTAAAAATTCTCAGCCGTATTACACAACTTTCCGCTGAATAGCCTCTTTGTATATGTTGTATAATGAGTTGACATGATGACAAGGCAAAACACAACACAAACAAACCTGAAAAAACACAAAATTTGTGCACTTGTGTAAGACCACTGCAAGTTTAGGATTGTGTTCTCCTTCATCAAATGCAAAAATGATAAATTGATAAATATTAATTTCATGAACAGACGAGACAATTGATGGAAGAGCTTACAGAGCTGCCAGTGGTTGTAGAACTAGCAAGCGATTTCCTTGATCGGTCGACACCAATCTTTAGAGATGATGTGTGCTTCTTCATCAGTCAATCAGGTAACTTGACCCAAAATGTTCACTGTGACCATGTGCTGCTCACAATTTATGAAGCATTGAATCTGTCATGGTTTGATCCCTTAAAGTGCCTATAACCCCCCAAATTATTTTTGCCCCAAATGAATGTTTATATTATACTAAGCAAAATTCCGTAAAAAATTTTGTTTTGGTTAAAACGGCAATTTTCTATGGGCCGTCAAAGTGAGGGTTGTTTTCCCCATGGCCGAGTCAAAGGGAGACTGAGACTAGTGACGTCATTCCAGGCCATTGGCGCCAGTTTTGAACTGGAAAGCAGAGGAATTGATCTTGATGGGTATTACAGAATTTTGGTAGAATGTCAATGTAATAACTTTTTCTGGGTAACCTGAAATATTTATACGTTTGTTTAATGCATTACGCTATTTTTTACGAGAGCTGTGGAATTGATTCGGACTATGAATTCGCTATGTCTATACGCTTTGTATCGAGCCGAACTCACAGAAATGTCACGCAACCCAAAGACACTTCTACAAACACGAGACTAAAGTAGCTTGAATACTTGAAAAATAATTTCTAACAACTTGTGTTAAAAATATAATATTATGAATTAGGTAGGGAAAGATTATCATGTAAATTGCTTGAGAGACCGTCCGCGAGCCGAAATAAACACCAGTCCACGCGGTGTCGCTCAACAGGGAAATTATGACATTCACACGGCACACGCAGCTGAATTGAATGAACAGAATCGCTTCACAGGTTTAAACAACGATGGAAAATACTGAATTGGCTTAAGTATTTGCATGGAAGTTCTAGAACGAAAGTCTGGACTCCTGTATGAATTATTTGCAGTGGATACTCGTACGGAAGCCGTGCGCTATTCAGACAGTAATCTTCTGAAGCTTCTGTTCGAAGTTACGATTCAATTGGGAATATCTTACTTTGCTTTTAAATGATTTAGCTTAGCAGTTTCATGAAATAATGCTAAAGCCCGAAGATGTCGAATTTTTTCGGTGAGAATCTGTCCTCCTTTGATGTCGCCAGATCAGTAAAGTATAAACAAATGAAAAATGCCGCCGGATTGTTCGCGTAGTATAAACACTGTATAAATTAAACAGACTGAGCAAATTAGTCTGAATCAAATCAGCCGTGCTCACTGTACTAGAATCGCTTAATGCATCTTAACAAAGATAATATTTTGGTTCAGCAAGAATAAATTATTACCTTGAATTCTACGAAAATTCTGGAACCCGAACGAAGCAAATTGAAGTCCTGTCCTTATAAGCTTTATAATAATTTGTACAAATTAAGACAGAAACTCTAATTTCATCTTTACTCAATCTTCGCTGCAGACTCGCCGATCGATCAACCCAGAAAACTTGACCATGAAATCTTGATCTCTGAAGTGCTAAGAGCAACGGCAACGGCAAAGAACGGCTCGGCTCAATTTTGCACGCATTTCTAGCTCAGAACGAAGACACTGACTCAAGGTTCGCGAGCGATCGATTGATGGCCTGGAATGACGTCACGAATTGGGCTAGATCCAGTAATTTCAGATGGTTCTGCTACTCGGTCATGTTTTTAAATAATGCGATTTTCCGAGACTTTGAAAATTCATAAAAAATCGCGGTTTAAACCAAAAAGATTTTTCTTTTCGGCGTTCTGCTCAGAAAAATGTATAGATTTTTTAGAACAAAAAAAGTTTTGGGGGTTATAGGCACTTTAAACTCTGTTCCAATTTAATGGATCGGAGGGAGTGGCTCATCAGGTCGGTGCTGAATGCTGGTTTCTGTAGCATGACTAGGAGTATTGCTACATGTACTCCACCTGGATGGGATGCTAGTCCGTCACAAGTTTTGTCAGGTTGCCCTGACAATAGACCTTTCTCCAAAATGGCTGCCGCAAATTATGAATTTTCGGCGGCCATTTTGGAGAAAGGTCTATTCGCGAGTACCCATTTACCCTCCCTGGGTGGAGAGAGGCACTGTGAGAGTTAAGTGGGAGAACACGACACAGTGACCCCAGCCAGCACTCAAACCCAGACTACATGATCCATACTCCAACCTGATTAACCATAAATTAAAGCCACTGCAACTCCCATAATGTTACACAAGCCCAACTAGACACTTGAAGTTAATAATATTATTGTTACATGTACTGTACCCATGAAGGCCATTCCAATACGTGTACTCAGATTCTTAAAATAATAAAACCTGTTGTGCATGTTTATAGGAGAGACAGCAGACACTCTGAATGCCTTGCGTTATTGTAAGGAGAGGGGAGCTCTTATTGTGGGCATCACAAATACAGGTATTGGCAAATCAAGTGAACAGCTGTTATTTTTAACATGACTGTGTGGTCATTTTAAGGTTTATTATTAAAATTGTATTAAAGGGATGATTTTTGCCTATCTTATTAAATACGCTAAGAAAAACCCAGCACACAGGTCTTTATTGTAAAGCATGTCTAGCTATATATTATTACCTAAGATTAGGGAACCTCTTCTTCATCTTGCTGACTATTACTTAAAGGGGCTACGTCACGGATGGCGCATCTTGAAAAAAAATGGATTTTTTTCAAGTTCGCCGTCCGCAATCCATCTTAATCTTGTCCCTGCTCAACCATCTGTGTTCCTGTTTGGTTTATTATCACCTCTTTGGTGTTTGTCTACCTTAGTAAACAATTATTTTGAGGCTTTCTTCAATTTAAAGGTGATTTTGCACTTCGCAAAAATGACTTAAAATATTGTGACATAGCTCCTTTAATAAAATGGAGTAGTGTAATTAAATACCACTAACCCTACCTTGACCACTACCCCTACCCCTACCTCGACCACTACCCCTACCTCGACCACTACCCTACCTCGACCACTACCCCTACCTCGACCACTACCCCAACCGCGACCACTACCCCTACCTCGACCACTACCCCTACCTTGACCACTACCCCAACCGCGACCACTACCCCTACCTTGACCTCTTCACCTACCTCGACCACTACCCCTACCCGTACCTCGACCACTAACCCAACCTCAACTCCTACCCCTATCTCGACCACTACCCCTACATATACCTCGCCCACTGCCCCAACCTCGACCACTACCACTACCCCTACCTCGACCACTGCCCCAACCTCGACCACTACCCCTACCTCGACCACTACCCCTACCTCGACCACTACCCCTACCTCGACCACTACCCCAACCTCGACCACTACCCCTACCTCGACCACTACCCCTACCTCGACCACTACCCCTACCCCTACCCCTACCTCGACCCCTACCTCGACCCCTACCTTGACCCCTACCCCTACTACTACTACTCCCCCTCCTCTCCCTGGATTAGATGCTAGACTAAGTGCATTGCAGCTCCAGCATTTTGTCAGGTTTCTCTAACAGTTTGACGGTACCCATTTATACACCTGGGTAGCGAGAGGTACTGTGAGAGGTAAGTGTCCCCTCTCAATCCAGAGTATATCCAATGCATTAGACCACAGCTCCTCCCTATTAATATTGTGTTACTGGTAATTTTGTTTTTGATTTTAATTTATTTAATAATTACTGGGCAGGTAGTAATAATCTGGACTTTTTATTTTGCAGTGGGAAGCTCTATTTCCAGAGGCAGTATGTGTGGTTGCCATATTAATGCTGGACCTGAGATTGGTGTCGCAAGTACAAAGGTATGCTTATGATCACATTCAAGTAGTCTAGAATAGCCAGTGTTATGTCTGACCATAAATAAAATAAATAAATAAATCGACTTTGTTTAACAGTAGTATCACTTAACAGTCTTGCGACTGACAAACCTGTAGCCCTCAGATCCCAGATCGAATTGGAATTTAGTAATGTTGGTTTTTGAAGAGGGAGGAAAACCAGAGTACCTGGCGAAAAATCCTCGGAGCAAGGACGATTTAACCAACAACACACTCAACCCACATATGACGCCGGGTCCGGGATTCGAATCCGGGCCACATTGGTGGGAGGCGAGCGCTCTCACCACTGCGCCGTCCCTGCTCCCACCATGCCAGGAATTAAAAGCTTATCAAAATAATGAAACATGACAGTGCATCTATACAATAAAAAAAACTTAAATGAAATGAGTGTTTTGTTTTTAGAAGTATTTAATACAAACTGCATGTTACACCACCAGCACGCAGCCGTGGATCCAGGCAAAATATGACCAGATTTGCTTTTATAAACATAAAAGCCGAGTTTTTGAGGCTATATTAAAACACTGGTAATTATTATTGGTTTGTTCAATAGAAAATGATATTTTGTCACATAACTTTTTTACTATTGCATGCGTAATATCCCCCTACGAATTCGGGAGTTTACCATTTCATTCCCTGGGGAAAAATCTGACTGATTTCCGCAAAACGTTGGAAACAGGTCTGGATCTGTGCCTGCCATGCATTGACCTTCTCTTACATGTATTATTATAAGTTCTTCAGTGTGATGTTTACTGTTGTGTTCTGTTCACAGGCTTATACCAGCCAGTTCCTCGCTTTGACCATGTTTTCTTTGATGATGTCTGAGGATAGAATATCCATGCAGCAAAGACGAAAGGATATCATTGAAGGAATGAAACAATTACCAGGTGAATTTTGAATCGCAAATGCAACAATGAAATTTGTCCAAGGAAGGAGCTAGGTAAAGTAAAGTATAGCAACTTAATTTTTTTAATATACATACACGGTTTGTGAAGCTTGTGGGGCCGTGTATAGAAAGAAACAAATATTTAAAAATAATAATTAAACATAACATGGTTGAAAATCCCAACTGGCAGGAGGCAGACCAGTTGGCTGTTTTAATATGTACAGAGTGCAGCCAACTAGTCGAACTCGGGGCAACCAAGAACAAATCCAGCAAATGGTAGAGTGGAGGGCTTGAACCCAGGAAGTCCGACTCCCTAACCGTTTGGCCACACTGCCTCAAGTTGTCACTCCCAGGGAATTCCAAATCTGTTGAAATTCTAGAAGTGTAGGAAAAGTGGATTTGATGGTTACAGGCCTTGGGAAACTTGGGGATTGTCTACCCTTGATTTCCATAAGTGAATATTAATTTTCATTGCAGAAATGTCACCTGATCTTTTTTAATATGCACCTTTCAATAACGTGCGAACTCTACTCAATCAACGGTTGCATTTTTCACTAACTGTCAATCATCTTAGCAGTTCAAAAGGTCACATGCGTGGATTGTGATTGGTAGATTTCAATCCATTTTGTTGTGATAATCTTTGTCACCATTAAATTATTACATTTGTATGATTGACAGCATCAAAAAACACAACCGTTACTTGGGTTTTGAACTTGGAGTTTGCAAGTTACTGAAAGACGCAGCAATTATATTCTCATTAATTTGGCCTATAGTGCAAGGTCGAGTTTTGTCGGGGAAGTCAATTTAATTATTTTTTACCCATTCATTGTAAACAAAATAATATTAGAATGATTTTAAAGTCACCTAGTGACGCTAGGTTACTGAGTCTCACATCTTAATGTAATGCATGTAATAATCATATTCTTTATTCTTTGATCATAGAACTCATTAAGACGGTTCTAAGCTTAGATGAAGAGATTCAGTCTCTGGCACAAGACTTGTATGAACAGAAGAGTCTTCTTGTTATGGGCAGAGGATTCCAGTTTGCCACTTGCTTGGAAGGAGCTCTGGTAAATATGTCCTTGTTGGTTGATCAAAATGGTGATGTCAGTGAATTTTAATGAACAAATATTAAAGTGTACATGTAGTTTGTGAAAACTCTTTATAATTTCTTGAGCCTTTAGCAAGGGAAATGCTTAGAAGAGATTTTGAAATTTAAAAAATTAAAATGTAAGTGAAACTAATCAGTACCTTTACAAGTGCAAGGTTTATTTATTTATTTCATGGTCAGGTGGTGAAATTGCTAATTAACATTAACAAATGAAATTTTCTAGCAAAATTTAAGGGTCTGGAGTTTTTATTTGTTTTTTAATATAATTATGTAGTCATTTTTTTTTTTTACTTTTTTTGACAAAAGTGACATTTGCAATCAATGTCATTGCAGGTGTTACTTTATAGCCATACGTATACGATCAACAATGTAGCTGAAAAGGTGTAATTATAATGACTATAAAATTATGCTAACTATCGATCAAAAATATTGCATTATGATTTTTATCTAACCCATGCACATTGAGTGGACTCAAAAAACTGTGTTACACTCCTTAGTCTAATAGTTTTGCAATTAAATGTTCCAACCTATTGTAATATTATGTTCACAGAAAATCAAGGAGTTGACGTACATGCACTCAGAGGGAATCCTAGCTGGGGAGCTTAAACACGGCCCGCTAGCACTTGTTGATAAAAACATGCCTGTTATTATGTTGGTGTCAAGAGATGCTGTGTTTCAGGTTTGTTTTGAAATCAATGTTCAAATGTTGCTTAGACAATGATGTACATGTAAACACCCCGGTAGGCACCATGCACATACAAGAAGCACTTTATTTATTTATTTATTATTTATTTATTTATTGCAACATTACTGCAATAATAATTTATTGTTGCAGAAAGAATAACTTGATTCTACTTTGTGCTTCCCTCACTGCAACAAGAACACTATGTGCGACATGTTCATTTTGTGGTATGTTGCACTAGGCAATGTTTCATGCAACAAAATTGCGAGATGAGTTGCAAGAAAAATTGCCCAGTGTAACAGCACCTTGAGTGTTATTTGTTACAATCACTGAAACTAATATGCCATTTTAATTTGTATTTCAGAAATGTATGAATGCTTTACAACAGGTTACTGCACGCCAGGTAAGATGTAATGCATTTAACTCTTCCACGGCTTGTGGAGGTCAATTTGACCTTCTGTCAGCAGTTTTTATGTTGGTTGTTCATAATCCAAATCTTAGCTATATTGATCCGACCTATAGTTGTTCTATTTATTACAAAAAATTACTTCCGGTAAATAATTTGTACTGATGGCATTATTATACTGTAATTAGCTTGCCAAATTCTCTAGTCCTTGGTTTAACATCTTCCTGTTCTTAAACATTTTTTGTGGCTGTCTTATTCTTTTGTAGGGCCGTCCCATAATTATTTGCAATGAAGGTGATGATGAAGTTAAAGGGCATGCCTTCCGCACTCTTGAAGTACCCAAGACAGTTGACTGTCTACAAGGAATCTTGTCTGTCATTCCACTTCAGTTACTGTCTTTCCACATTGCAGTTCTCCGAGGATTTGATGTGAGTATAAATTCACTGCCTCACATTTCCAATTTGGTTGCCTTTATATATGGCAAGACAACCAAAAAAATTATGTTCAAGTCTTTAGATTTAAATATTTGAAACAATATATTTCTGTACTGTTGGGCAGTATGATTGTTTCTGCACAGATGCCTGACATTATTCAAAATTAATTTCCTGGGATTTCAGACTCGAAAGAATCATTCACTCTGCGGCAACTAAAAAACATTTAGCATTCTTCCAGTTTAACTGCAAACTATTTGAAAGTATGTGTAGAAAGAAATGATGGTGAATTTTATAAAGCTGGGTAGAAGTATGACAAATATATTTTATCAGTCAGTGACACAAGCTACTTGGAAAAAAAACAGGAGTTGAACCTATGACCTTCCAGGCGATCGGCTACCACTGAGCTACAGGAGACTATAGTGGGAGCTTAGGCCATATATACAATCATGTAACTAGGTTCAAATGTGACAAACTTCCCGCATACTGTTAAAGGGAATCTCGGCTAAAAAACAGTTTTAGCTCCAACGTATACGTAATGGTTCTCTTTAACTAGTCTTGGGGTTTTAAGTCGATATTTCCGTAACCGGTTCGAATGCGAAGTGTTCGATTTTCCGTTTAAATATCCCGCGCGCCGCCATGTTTCATTATGGTAATTTTATGACGTCATTGCGTTGTCGGAGACTTTAATTTGGAGTCTACGGAAGAAGATTTCGCGGTTATTGAGCCGGAATACGTATTAAATGCACGTACATATCGTATTGAAAACTAAAAGTGAATAAAGTGGCACGGCCTGTGAAAACTGTGAAAAAAAATGTCTACGTTGGATCTGTGAAAGATTTAATCAGCCAAAAATAGAAATACAAATAAAGTAAGCAAGGCTGATACTACGTAGAACACTTAACGCGACAACGACATGATAGAGTCCAAACTGAAAGCCAAAATGCAACGCACGACAACGCAATGACGTCATAATCTCCCATCAAACATTGCGAAAAACAAACATGGCGGCGCGCGGGAAATTTGAAAGTAGAAAAAGAAGAAACAAATCGCCTAGTATTCAAACCAGTTAAAGAATTATCGACTTCAAACCCCTAAACCAGTTTTACACAAACACCAACTTATGATTTGGAGTAAAACTGTTTTTCAGCCGAGATTCCCTTTAAGGATAGGGATTTCAGACTCGAAGTACTTTATAATCAGTTTAAGTTCTAAAAGATTACTGCATCTTTCATTATTAAACCGGTAAACTTTGAAGTTAAAAACGTGACCAATGGGCTTGAATTTTACACTGCCATCAATCATCTTTAGTTAGCAGACATCTCAGTGAACTGAAGTTTACTTTAAATGGTTCAAAAGGTTGTATCCTTCAATGGTGGTTAGTGGATTTCGATCAATTTTGTTTATAAATCTATTTTTATCATAACTATGCTTGACGGCAGTGTGAAACGCAACCATTAGTTTTGTTAGTGACAGGCGTAGTAAATGCAGTGTTCAATTATGTTGATGTTATTGGCTTTGTTATTTAATTGCAGGTTGACTGCCCACGAAACTTGGCCAAGTCAGTGACAGTGGAATAAATTCAAGTTGTTCACAATATCAGCACATTCAAAACGCAATGGGTCATGCACCATTCACTGAGAAGGCTTCTTTACTGTAGCTTTGATAAAAAACATATTATATATAACTGTATCATGAATGAATTTAGCAACAATACCAATAATTAAATTAACTTAGCACAAGCTTATGAGAGAAAATGAAAGAATGATGACTTAATTTATTTTTTCTTGCTTATAACACCAAGTTGCCATCCATTTTAAATTGTTCATCCAGACATGTATGAACCAGCTTGTGCAAGAAGGTTATTTCTAGGCAGAATAGGGAGGATAATTATTTATTAGCACATAACTGTTCAATGACTCTTCACTTCAATGATTATCCACATGACTGTGTCATATGTGAGGAATACATGATGTATGGACTGGAACTAGCTTGCAATCGAGGCTCATGCAGGGGAATATCATTAAAAATATTTGCATTTGAAAAGAATCCCCCACATGAGCCTCGATTGCAAGCTAGTTCCGTTAGAATACGAATACGAGAATACGAATATTGTCTATCTAGGCTAACATTAATTATCAATGGTAATAATTAATATTATGGAATAGTGGTTTAATATAAGAATATTATATCACAATAGATTATTGGGGGAAAATATTAATTAAGGTAATTTGCATTTTCCCAGTTCGCAAAACCCACTCCAGATAGCTGTAGGGATTATAGTTGGACAGCTATTATTATGGAACACTTGCAATATTACTTGATAGAAGTGCACATGCAAAGAGTCGTTCCGATTACAAAAGTGGTAAGAACTGTTATGGTTTAACATTAATTTTATTTTATTTTATTGATATTATTATTAGTATTAGATTGGATGAACTTACATTAATAGAACCTGGTGATTTAGTTTTACCTCATTTTACGTTTGGCGCAGTGGTTAGCACTTGTTGGACAAATTGAGTTGTCCAGGTTCAAGCCCTGGCCGGGGTCACCACCATGCACCAGTGAATGTACCTGCGATGGTCTAGCATCCCATCCAGGGGAGTAGCGATACTCCTAGTCTCTTCATGCTATAGTAACCGGAGTTAAGCGCCGACTTGATAAGTCATCTAGGCTTGTAGATAGACTAATGGGTTGTCTTCAATTCCCTGGGTTAAGTGAGTATCGCTGATATCAGCTTAGCTAGCAGAACAATAGTTACCAATATTGCCTTGACAAAATACATCTTATAACACAGATTTCACAGAACGTATTGGATTGACATTCATACAGTGGTTATAAAGTACATTGTGTAGTTCCCGAAAATATCCATACCCCAACAGAAGGTTTTTTGGTTTGAAACCCCCATCCCCCTGGAATTTCCAGTTCAGCTTCATACCGTTCTTTTAATTAATAATTTTTGGCCTTTGAGACCCCCCGGCCCCTCCCCCTTGGAATTTTTCAATGACCAGGGTGGGTATGGATATTTTTGTCCCCCTCCGTTGTCGCCCCAGGCCACGCTCGGCACGCTTCGCTCACCGATTTTCTTGCCGCACTATTCCCCACTAACGAGCCTGATCTCAGGCTATAGCTATATACCTGGAACTGCACATTATAGGCAAAGCGTTTCTTGTCACTTTGGGTATAGCTGAATGTCTGCCATATTTTTACGGATCATTTTAATATAATAATTATTATGGGATTGAAAGGAGTTCTATTACTTTGTGATGGTATCAACATGTTATTAGACGTACACATATTTAACAGTTGAGCCTTGATTTTTGGGTCCTGAAAATTTTGATTTCATGAAAAGTGCAATAATTTTTCTTGAAAAAGTTACTTGAATGTTTATTTGTTGCTTTGAGAAACAGCAAAATTTCTCACACAATTTTAGTTGAATTTCACGGGTCTCGCAGTCTCGGTTTTGAGCGGTTCTGTACGTCTTGCACAGAAAAACGCTAGTCTCACCGTCTTGCAAAGTCTCAAATTTACCATTCACCACCTTTATTTAATCATTGAGACTTGATTATCTGGATGACTGCCGTTTTCGAGACTCAACCATTTAGGGTGTTTCCAAATATCATCAATAATAATATTATTTGTATTGTTTATAGCAGTGGTTAGAATGTATCATTGTTTGTACTGGAATGATTTATTGAATTGAGATTTGATTTTTAAATAAAGGCTAGACAATATGATTGATGACTGCTTGTGTTGTGCGGCAAGAGAAGACTTAAGAAAGTGTTGATTATTGCTAAAAGTATGCGAGTGGCAAAGCCACAAACAAAAAACCGCCAGCTATGCAGGCTATGGGAAGCAGGAAGTGTCCACAACTGGAGCTGGGCTGCTTACGGGAATGATTCTCATAAGCAGCCACTAGCGGGAAAAGGGATAGGTGGCCACTAACAAGAGCTTGTACCGCTCACACCAAACAGTATTAATGTGAAAAAATGCCGTTGTATGGAATCAATGTTTTTTTTTTTAATTGTCTTATGCAATGCTGATCGTGGCAAAAAACTGCATACCTTAGTGCAATGAACATAATGTAACAGTTTCACTGCAACAAAATGCAGTTGACAAATGTTTATGAATATGACTGGTTCATGATAAGGCTATCCTATGCAGACATCAAGGAGACGTCTGCATGCAGGCTTATATAAATAGGATTGTTCCTTTGAGGTAACCACTTATTACGGGAGCTTAGAAACAACAGAAAAATCAAAATCGTACCCCTCAAGTGTCTGTGGCCGCTTACGGGTTCAAATGGGGTTTTGTCAAGGTGGCTGCAAGTAGAGCTGTCCACTCAGAGAGCTTTGATTGTAGTTGGGTGAATTGATGCAAATTTGATTTTCATTACCCCAGTATTCCAGCCAACTTTTACTGAGTCAAATATTTGAACGACATATCGGTACCTTTTTAAAAATTATGTCAAATTTACACATGATTGTATGACTGGCAACTCCAGTCATACAATAATCTGTAAATGTTGCAATATTTTTTGAAACATATCATTTGTTAGGAGGTTTCCTTTCAAACTTTGCATAATACATGACTAAATTTTCTATGCACTGTCAACTCTCATTATAATGGGCACCCTCGGGACGTAGTTTGGAGTCCATAAATTATAGCAAGAGTTCGCAAATAGCGGGAGTCATTTTCAGTCAAACCTCTATAGCTTCCGCCGGGTGGAGAGCTGGATTTTGTCCATAATAGCGGGTGTCCGTAATATCAGGATGTCCGCAAGGCGAGAGTTGACATTGTTTTTTCATTGATCAATTCATGCGAGATGTTAAAAATGGCATCTCGAAGATTGATTGCCCTAGTATTGCACAAGTTTAATTGTGCTGTAGGAATATGTAATTTTTGAAATATTTGGTCTGTATGTTAGTGTCTCAAGCGGATTTGACTATAACCTTTTAATTTTTTTTATCAAATGAAATTAAAATTAATTTTACACGTAATGTATATGTGTGTATTTTGCCAGTCTATATAATTATATACACATTTCTATATGTAAATCTGACACACTCACAAATATTTACAAAATCTCACGCTATTTAAAGACCTTAAAAGTAAGTTTATATGCATGGATATAAAATATAAACACTGTCAACAAACACACACACATCCTGCCTCTAGATATTCTGTATATCAGTCAGTTTATCGTCCCTGCATGGCCAAGACATCGTTAATATCTCCGGTAAGCCGCCGGGCAAAGCAAAACCCAATGAGCTGTAACACTGGTAAACACGCAGCGATGGAGGACATTAAAATTAGATTACCACGAAACCAAGCTTCAACACCTTTCAAACATCCCTGCGTGTAAACAATGTTCTCGGCCTCGCTTTCTGTGATCGCCAGAACACCAAATCCACACTGTGAATTGACCTCGTCGGAAATACAGCAAGAGTATGGGACGCCACAACTTTCAACAGCCGGGGACGAACAGTTATAATACACATTCCTCTCCCAGTCGGTGTATTTTTCAGAACCGCAGCACTTCAACTCCTTCTGCACAGTGTCGATGACAAGTTGTAAATCAGGGTCGTCCAAATAATTATCGATCATCTTCGTAAAGGCATTGTGCATTTCCGTTTTGACTTTTTCCGAGTACACGTAGCCAAGAATTGCAGCTGTGATCTCGAGCAACAGCATGAACCCAAGCAGAAATGAATACAATCTTAGCAGGCATATATTCTCTCTCAGTGCACCCAGACAACCGGCGAAGGAAATGACAAACATCACGATTCCGACGCCCAACAGGATTGCCGCAGGATCCGTAGTAAGACGACTAATTTGGCCATAAATTGCTTGTTTTTCGAGCATGGCGTACACAGCAATCGCCAGGATCAAGCAACTTACGATCCAGAATACAACATTCATGAAAAACATGAAGTATTTCACGCAGTACGTGGACTTTTCAGGATACGAGTTTAGGCGGTTATCCTGCGATCGCATAGGGTGAACCCTCGTTGAACGACGCATGTTGTTGTTATAATTGTTGTTGTGAAGTAAACTGCTAAAAACTCTCTGCCAAGCACGGGAAACAAGCAAACCGATGGAAATCAACTGTTATTTGCCTTTGCTAAGCGAACACTCTGAACTCTGGACAGTAATCCGTAGACGTCATTACAAATTTGTCGGAAAGTATGATTGGACATCTGTCTATCGTATAAAATTTCGCGCGTCATCTATTTCATTGTCACGCAGCTCGTCACGCTATACGCGCGTAGATCTGCTTTCCTGTCCTTATGTATTTGTATCAGTAAAGAAATGGTGCGAAAAGAAGAAATGATAAGTATTCAGAAATGAAGGAAAAAATAACAAAAATCACTGGATCATCCAACAGTCCCAGCCCGTGCAAACATGGCGCATTTTGGCGGTCTCTTGATATTCAAAAACACGGACGGAAGAAGGTAAATCCAAAGCAACAAACCGATGAAGTGTGTCTGAGATCTGTTGTAGCTGCATCAGTGACTTGTAACCCCGCACTATAGCTAAGTCACGAGCAAAAAAAATGTTTGTCTGTCTGTGGGTCCTGTGGGTCCTACTTCTCCGGAAGGAAGGAAGGAAGCATGATATCGAGCTAAGAAATTGTGAAAAGATATATATTTAGGTAATCTTTCCTTGAATGAAGGTAAAAATTCTGTAGGCCTCGCGGTTTTGAATTTTAGAATTTGATGACGTCACAAGAAAACCAAGAATAACGACAACGGTCGTATAACTGCATCGGAAGCAACGAAGACATATAACTTATATTTTGGCTTCAGTAGTAGAAAATAAGCCCACACACGTACGCACACTGTGGACCTATTTTTTTACTATCGAAACCCTTTTCCTCTCCCCCGTGAAAGCTCTGTCCATATGTCTGAAAGGCTTAATTATTCGCAAGGGGTGCGCCAGCTTACAGCTGATTGGTTCACTGTGGCTGCTAAATAAATATATCAAACATTCTCACAATATGAATGAGCATAATTTATGCTTAACCTGAGTAATCAAGTGCTTGTTACATGCACACCTGAAACAATGCATGTTTGGAATGATCTGAGCAAGCGAGCGACGATCGCGTAGACAGCTAGGTATTTTAATTTATAGAACTGTTCGAGTTTTTCTAAACAACCGATCTTGTCAAAATCATCAACACGTTTCGTGCCTGCGAACGTAGACGGTTTTTTGTCCCCTAAAAAAAACAATACACAGGATACTCTTGAAAAGGCCTTTATTTATAACCTCAGTTTTCACAATAATAACCATGATAATCACAGTTAATTTAAATTATGCCTGCTTTCGCATTTCTATTTTTTATTTTTTTTAGATTTTTTGCCTTTTTGACCTTGGAAAGAGGCGAGAAAACGCGTGATTCTCGCGGAAACCCTTTGAGTGCATAATCTGCAATGGACGTGACAGGATGACATGTCACGTGGGATAGTGGAAAGAGAAAGCACGAATCGTATTTCCTTTCGCAGATGTCTTCGCGATAAGTGCGCGGGCCTTGTGCTCTTTTGGCTGAGTTTTTCCATCGTTTCACGGTCGAAAATGGCCATATTTTTCAACAAGGATGTCCGTGAACTTGTTCAAAACAAGAAAGTCGTCGTTATCGGTGACTCTATCCAGCGCTCTGTTTACAAAGACCTTGTTTGTCTCTGGACTCAGGAGAACAGTCGCTATTTATTCCAACGAGAACTGCGCGCGAAGGGCGAACTCACGTTTCTCGGGGACAAGTTGCTCCGCGGGGGAAAGCTTGAAGGGAAAATGGTGAATGGTGTCGGCTACAGAGAGGTCCGAGAATTCTCCGATAGCGAGGTGTCTTTCAAGTATTACTTCGTAACACGATGCTACAGCGAACACATGGCATCCATTCTGAACGAGCTGAAAACATGTCAGCCAGACATCATTGTCATGAATTCAACCTTTTGGGATTTACACCACTACGGGGACAAGGACTTACAGCAGTATAAAGAGAATTTGGACAAGCTATTGAAGGACATAACTGAAATGTTTTCGTCCAGTTTGCTGTTCATTTGGAATGCCGCATTGCCACTTGCCGACAGATGCAAGGGCGGTTTCCTGCGTCAGGGATTTCTTACAATTCCAGTCGACAAGATTATGAAAGCGAATAAATTCGCTTGGATGGCTACCACTGACCAAAAGAAAATCTACTTGGATCTATTCACCGAGCTGAAGAACAGGGAGAATTTCAAACAGGCCGAAGATGGTATTCACTGGGGAATGCGTGCACATCGAAAGATCTCAAACCTCATCTTGACAGAAGTGTGTACGTCATGGAACAAAAAGATTCCCGACCCTCCCCAGGTGCCAAACCGGCCTGACAACAGAAACTCCTCTCCAGTGCCTTGGTCGAGCTATTACCCAGATAATGGCGAAACAGATAATTATTGGAATTCACCCTCTTCAGTTTCGTATAACGAAGGCTACGACTACTACTGGGATTCTCCTTCTCCTGTCTACGACAGATATCAAACCCCCTCGCCGCTCTTCCCAAGTCCTTATGGGAATAGTTGGGGTAGTTTAGGCTGGGGTTACAATCTCCCATTTTTTGCGGGAAGGGAAAGGGAATATCAACCTGTTCACAGGTCGGTCCCATATCAATTCCCAGGGAGATATCCACCAATACAAGAGATGCATTTCAATTTCAACACACCTCAGTTTTCGTACTATCCCGGGACATACTACTTCAAACCTGCGCATTACTCGGATCCTCTTCCAAACAGGTCATTCAGTCCTTTGATTAATAACCAACACTTCAGGTCACTTCCAGGGAAGTCTGGCTTGCTACCCACACCCCCAGGTCCCCCATCTATTGCTTTTTTCAACGAAGGCAGCTCAGGTTACAGAGATCGCTTTAAGAAGTTAAGTAACCCAAATGTGAGGGGGCGTAGATACAAATCGAGCACTACCACTAATCCGGGTACTCCTTTGAACACAACACAAAATTCGAGACCAACTGAAACACCTCAAAAGTCAGTTAGCACTGATCACAAAGCCAGTTCTGCTCTTGCTGTTAGCGCAGATTTTTCAGATCTTAACAACAATAAGGAGCAAAAGAGTTCCCTTGAGGAAACTTGTTCAAAAGCAAATGGTGATAATGTAGTTGTAGAAACGGGGTTGCCTTCAGCACACATACCCAAGTCTCCCACCAATTCCTCCAGTCCAGGGGGGAGCAGTGATGCTGTACCAACTATGAATGGAGAAGACGCAAATGAAAGAAATGACTGTGCTCAGCAAGAAGGACATTTAGAAGAGCATGCCAAGACATGTGGAATCAAGAGGAAACGTGAAGATGATGAAGTGGCCAGTGTGGAGGAATCAAATCCTTGTAAGATTGCTCGTGAAGAAAGTACCATCACTGATGCCAGTAGAAGTGGAATGAAGAGAAAACTGGATCAAGACAATGGGCCTGTCAGTGTGGAGGAACCAAATGCTGTAAAGGATGTGCGAGAAAACAGCTTCCCTTGTGATGATGCAGCAGACAGATGTGGAGTGAAGAGGAGACGTGCAGATGATGATGTATTAGAGGAAGCAATTCTTCAAGCAGAGAGTTCCTCCACAGACAATACAAAGGACAATCATGGAGAAAACCTGTTTGCTCAAGGGCCTGACACCAGTGCCACTCTTGATAAAGGTACCGGACTTGATGTTGTCAGATGTGCTTTGACTTATGACAGTTTTATTTAAACACCTTTGATGCAACCCCCTCCCCCCTCTAGATAATTTGCTACATGTAAGTACTTAGCAATGATGGGCGATTTACACTACTGCGTCATATTTAGCCACTGCCAAAACATTTGAATTTTTTCTTTTTCTTCTGCTAGTTTTTTTAATTTTTAGAATGAAAATCAGCGATATTAAAGTCGAACGACGTTTCGATGACTCCATGTCATCATTTTCAAGTTCAAAAAGTGCATTGAATTATGTCATCATAGTGTAAATAGCTCATCCTTTCCATGACATTATATTTATAGAAATTAAGGTCATTTTTTCTAAAAAGGTTGACTGCTTATGTTTGGTAATCAATGTCCAGATCAACAGCTATTGAGTAGTGGAAAGCAATTTGGCCTTGTGATTTTACAATATTATTATTAATAATCTTTTGAATATTGTAGGCCACATTTGGTACTAAATCTAACAAATCTAAGCTGCAATCATGGACAAAGATATAAAATCTGCCGTTACTATTTTGGTTGAAGGATATCATTATGTTTTGTAATCCAAAAAGGAAGAGAGTTTATTATGTATAGTAATTATGTAGATTGGAGCATTTAGATTTGAGACATAAAGCTCAAAGTTTATCCGAAATTAAGTAAACAAAACACTTTGTAAAATCTGGACTTGTTTAGTAACAGACCATTTCTGTAATGTGTTTTTAGTAGAGATTTTGTATGGTTTATTCTGAATTCGGCTGATACAGTAGCTGGCAAAAGGGCGAAATCTCGAGTCGACTTTCAAAGTCGATAGAAACCAGGAGTGAGTACATGTAGTCCAATATTGTTGTAGCATAATTTATGTTATGTTTAGAACATTGATTAAACTGATTTATTGATGGCTTTGTTTAAAAATGCACCAAAAACTGTTCATGCTCTGAGAGCATTCTATCGATTGACATTAGGTGTCTGTTTAGCCAATCAGATTGCAAGTTTGCCAGTAGCCAGCTGCTGGGTTATGCTATATACAGATGATAGCTTTCTTTCAAACTGTCATTTATGTGCAATTATCAGCCATGGCAAATTTGTACAAAAACAATATTTTTTATGTGATTAATACCGTATAATTTCTTGTTGACAGTTTGCTCATAGAAAACTGGACCTTGCACACTCAAATAAGTATTGTTAAAGTAGTAAAATTTTTACTGGACTCAGAGTTTAAAGGGCTGAGCTACATCAGTCACGGATGGTACATCTTAAAAAATTTAGTCTAAATTTGTCAAGTTCTTTGTTTGCAATTGAGACGGATTTTCCCCAATCCTGACTATCCTTGTTTATTTTTGTTTTCAAGGGATGAATAAGCAATAATGCTTTTGTTTTAGTCATCTGGTCCTCTAGTCTCCTACGCAGCCGTTATTTGTGTCATCACGCAACGCTTCTCCCCACTAACGGCTGCTCAAACCTGGACCACATTCCTTTGCAGATTTAAGTCAATCACAGTTGCAGTGCCATTTTCGGAACTTGCTCGCGCCCAAATACACCAATCATAGATTGTGTCTTATCATGACCTTAGCGTCGGAAACGTCAAACGCATGCCAGTATGCCGCCTTTTGAATTTGACGCACACCAGACATCAAAATAAAACACGGTTTTACTGAAGAAAAATGTATGGTATGAAAAAATAATGTCGAAAAAAACTTCATTATAATTACAACAGACATCCTAGTTTAAGAATTGGATCGATCTAGCAGGTTTTCGGCAAACGGTAACAGTCACGTTTTTGCCGATAGGTGTCAAAGTTACTGTGGTCAAAACAAAAGGAAAGGAATGTGGTCCAGGTTTGAGCAGCCGTTAGTGGGGAGAAGCGTTGTGTGACGACACAAATAACAGCTGCGTAGGAGGCTACTGGTCCTCAGTCTAGCTAGAATTTTAATATCAGGAAACAAACAACTTACATGTAAGAACCCAGTTATTTATGTAAGCTAACACAGAGTATGCTTGTCTGTCCTCTTCCCTTGTATCCTTTGTGCTAATTGTTATTTATTTAAATGTTTGCATTAATTCTTGACATTTATCAAGTTTGGTAATTCTCATATAACTGATTAGGGCTGCATGGGAAAAAGCCCTTGTGGCTATTTGGTCAAGTTTTGGATTGTGTTTTTTGATCTTTAATATTGTTTGAGCATATGTGAGTCAGTATTTTAAATAACTCGTTTTACTCAATAAATGATAACAATTGGAGATTTTCATTGCTGGAAATATATATATTTTTTGTCCTGTGAATAATGTAACCAGTTTTTATTTAACAATATATAGAAGCCAAAATCATGTATTACATTTGTATTTTTGTACATGATGTATAGTCATAAAACATGTCAGGAATTTGACAACACAAGAGAAATTTAGAAACCACAAGCCACAGGCAAATATGTTATAAATTTCTCAAATGTTCTCAAGTAACCAGAGTGTTAATTATGACAGTATAACACATGGCTTTGCTTTCTAATATGCTCTATGATATAGATTTAATGCACACAAATTAAACTGATAAAACATGTTTTTTTTTTACCAATTGGATTGTGCGCAAACTTGAAGCCAACTACAGTGTATGACAATACTAATATTTTGTTAAATAGAAACCATGAAAAATGTACATTTGCCTTGGCATAACTAATCTGCAGATCTTTCAAAATTAGCCATCGATATCAAGAAAACGTGTGAAATGCTTTGGAAAAGAAGAAATTTGCTGGCAATGTTTATCAGTGCATGCTGAAATTGCTTGCATCTTTTGGGCCAGCACCATTTAATAATTTGCTTGACCATTCTTATCTTGAAACTTTGGGCTTTCTTTCATGTACCCCTTTAAATTATAGTGTAGATTAATTAACTGCCATGTACATCATTCAGTTGTCCAGTGGCAAAAAGGAAACTATATTTTTTTTTATTTAGGCACAAAAGGAAACCATATACTAGACTCTATCATTTACATGTACTAGATTGTTGTAGCTCCAATTACCAAAATTGTACATATTACATATTGATATGTTTAATGTTAAAGTTTTTCTCATTTAGACAAGATATTGAGGCTGTATGGAAATGTCAAAACTGGTGATTATTTTTTTTGACACAGTTTGCCATTTCATACATCTCATATTTAATATTACATTGTTACATGAAACATTAAGTAAACCCTTTCACTCTCATCTAGTGAATTATTGTGTTTCTAAATTTTTAAGGCAGTAGATGAAACCTGAGTGTGTGACCATTCAAATTCAATGAAGCTAATGAGCATTGCTTTCATGTGGTACTTTTTCCGTATCTTGAAAAATGCCATTTTGTTGAAAAAAAAATTGAGCTTTGACACTACTGGGAGTGATAGGGAAACCCAAGGGTATTAGTGATGGAATGAACTCGTTACAGTTTTGTTGTTTGATGCAATTCGACTTAACAAAGGGATAATAATAATTATTGTTATAGAACAGTTATATTTTAAATTTATATTTACAATAAAGGACATAAAAATTATTGGTTTTCTTATGTTATGCGATCAAGTGGCAGCCCCTTGAATGTTTATGTTGTTACAGAGAAGCTATAAAGATATTCATGAAACAATAACCTCCATTTGGCATGAAAATGTGCACAAGCATTTGTCAGCCTGGACATTATCTCTTCCAAGAAGTGAATAAACGGATAATATTTGAGGAAACATATTCTTGCATATTTTCGTGCCAAATGGAGGTTATATAGAGGACATTATTTTATCTTCGAGTGCTGATAGTATCTCTCATGAGTGAGCACAGCATACGAGTGAGATACAGTCAAACCTCCAGTAAGCGGACACCCTCAGGACCAGACAAAGTGTCCGCTTAAGAGAGGTCCGCCTATGGGAGGTTAAAAATGTAGTGTTTGTATGTAGTTGGGAACATGACCAAGTGTCCGCTTACAATAGGTGTTCGCCTACGGAAGGTGTCTGTTTGTGGAGGTTCGACTGTACTATCAGCACAAGAAGATAAATTACGTATCCCCAAGCAGCCATGTGATGTTCTGTTTATCATATAGACACTGATGAAATGTCCAGATTAAACAAAGTTTTTATTCATTTTCAAAACAGCGAAAAACGCAAACGCATAGACAAAATCTGTTTTATTCTAAGAAAATGTTAGTTTCTGATCCAAAAAAGAAAAATTGAACTTCAAAAATGTAATAAAGAAAAGAATAAACAGAAAGCTCTATTGTTATTGGCTGATCATGTCACTAACCATGGCGACATCAATTATTGTTGTTCACATGGTGTTTCATCAGTATCTACAGTACATAATAAAATTGTGTTGATTATCCTTAAAATATTTTCACACATGGCAATCTTGCCCAAGCTAAACGTGAAAGTGCTTCTGTTGGCGTTCAAAAATCGTTGAGGTCTAGCAACCTCGTTCCCAGGGTCTCTTCTTCCCGCCAAACGCGACCAGCCCCAACCAGGGTCTCAGTGTCGGTCTTGGGCGGGAAGAAGAGAGACCCTGGGAACGAGGTTGGAGGTCTAGCTGTTCAAAAATGTATTTGGGACAAAAACTGAACGTGCGAAGGTTAAAAGTAAATATTGAAGACTGGTGCGGGACATACGAGGTTATAGGTAATCACATGATTTCGAGTGCAATTTGGAATAAATAAGCACGAGTAAATTTTTCAAAGACCAACTAAATAGTGCAATTTGTAGTCTGACAGATTTACAAGTGCTTATTTATTCCAAATTGCACGAGAGAATCATGTGATTACTTGTTTTCATTTAATACACTTGAAAAATTGATTATTATTTTTACTGATACGATTACTTAGACAGAGGAGCCACGAAAGTATTTGCAGTTGGAAAAAAATTCGGAAGTCTTCGGATGAAATTCGGAAATCTTCGGAAGACTTAGGGCTATCTTTGGTAGTTGTCTGGTGATCTTCGGGAGGCTTCGTCTTCGGGTGAACTTCGGCCATCTTCGGCATACCTCGTATGACCATCGGCAGCCGTTAGGGTTCTTCGTACGTATTTGGTTTGTAATTTGCACTGGTGTTACTTTTTGCACTGGTGTTACACTTGAACTGCACTGATCTTAGCTAAACACGTCACGTGATGCAGGCAAAACTGGAGAATATCCGATGATTTGTTTTTTTACGTTTGCACGTTCAGTTTTCGTCTCAAATAAATTGATCAATTGAATAGAACTGAATGTTTTGCAATCGAGTGTCCTGAAACTAAAACCAAAGCAATTACAATGGTCAATCACAACAAATGTTATTTTACAGAACGAATCAATGAGAACTAGAAGCAAATACACGTAACCGGCGCCAAGCGCGGGAAAACGCGTGTGACCAAGTAGCAATTGGTTTTGGTTTTGCATCTGATTGGTTGAGATGGTGGCGCGAGTTTTTTAAGCCAAGCACAGAGCGTAGTAAAGCAAAACCAAAGCAATATTACATATTATTTTCGACACTCAATTCCTCCAGTTTTGGCTACGCCACGCGACGTGTTTGGACTAACTGCCCGCGAGAAAAAATATTTGATGAATTCTAATTTATTCTAGATTTAGGGATATCGATTGGCTAGATACGTTTACAAGTCGTTTTTGCAATAGCCTATGAATAGGCTCCTCCGGCTCGCTTCGCTTGCCCTTTTCTTTTTGCAAATGTGGCGTTGACGTCATTTAACAAATATTGACTCTTATAAACGAATCGGGAACCCTTTTGATTTTTTTAACGTTGCGTTCAAAGACTTCAATTATCTGGGAACATTTTGGTGTGTCATTTTCGCTCAGGTAACTTGACGTTTCCATGGTAACCAAAATTTCGACAGGTTGTTCTACCTTTTAGCTTAATTTTCGGTTTAAATGAATAGTTCCTTCGAGATAATTATTATTTAAACCAATTTTGGTATTTTCAGATATTTTGAAAAATCTTGAAATCCACAACCTCGTCCCCAGGGCGCTCTTGCCAAAGTGTAGGAAGGGCGGGAAAAGCACTTGAGCTGAAGGGGGTTTAGACATAAAGACGGAAAGTCGCCGTTGTTTGAAGCAATTCCAACTCGGCGAAGCACGGGTAAACACTCTGGTCGACTTCGATCGGCTGTCCGATGGAGATCCGCCATCTTGCATATTAAATGCAATTTTTACATAATCATAGGTGTTTGGTGCAGTGTTTGGTTCGGTGTTTGGAAAAGCGCCCTGGGGGATGAGGCTGTGAAATCCAAGATGGCGGATTAAAATGTATGACGTAATTTTGGCACGATATGACGTCATAATTGACACATTTTTGGATGTTTTACACACCGGCAAGCTTCATTATAGTATACTCACCACAGGATATTGTAATTTTTTACAATCTGATTGGTTCCCTTCTCCAGGCATATGAGGCAATGTACCATTACTACCTAATTTTCAGAGCCGTAAATTGACGAGTTTTGAGTTTAGTCACGCAGACGACAGCATAGAGTGGCTTTACACACTTCGTGTGTAAAAACCAAAGGCAGTGAACAGACAATTGATAAGAACTTTAACCAGCCTAGTCCCAAGCCGGCTTTCTCTGTCGAAACACGTAGGGGCCAACCCACCCCCCAAATGTTTCATTTAGACTAATTTTGCTTCTTTTGCATATTTCTTCGCCAAACTTGGCATATAAGGTTGGGTTGTTGACCAATTCATTTTAATGTTAAGACTGACAGAAAATGTCAAATTATGACGTCATAATTGATGACGTCACGAAAACGTGTTATACAAATTGTATATTTTCAAAAAGAAAGTTATGTCATTTGAACGAGCTTGACTAGGGGAATAAAATGCCGAAAACCGTTCCTCGCTACGACAAATATTTCTTGAGATATGGCCGATTTAATGAAATCTCAGTCCCCCCCCCCCGGAACCATACTTTTCCTCTAAAATCAATCTCCTTGGTTTTTCTTCTTCATTTTTAACAAAAAAGGCTAATAATTTGGTGAAATAGAGTGCTTAGTGTTTCCAAAAATCGTATGATTAGCAATCAAATAATTGATGAAGTCACATTTTATGACGTCATAAAAAGAGTACATTTATTCCGATTTTTTTTCTTATTCTTATTCTAGTCATCCAGGATATCCAATCTGCAACATAACTAGAATGGTCGGCACCAAAAAGCAACTCTAATTTGGAGATAATACACTGGGAGGGGACCCCATTTTTTGACTACGTATTTTTCAAAATTCAAAATGTCATATCTCATTCAATTTTGAGATATTGACATACGGTTTTCGGCTTTTAACTTATCTTGATGTGACCTTTCGTAAACGTTAGGAAAAAATGCATATTTAAAACTTTAAATCAAGACTATGATATTACGTCATCAATTGTGACGTCATAATTTGACATTTTCTATCGTCATTGATATCAAAATGTTTGGGACAGAATCCCATAGTCACTTGCCAAGTTTGGTAAAGAAATGCTCAAAAGCAACAAAATTATTGTAAATTACATAAAATACCCAAGTTTTGATGAAACATTTGGGGGGAGGGTTGGCCCCTACGTGAAAACGCGCGAAGTTCACGTAAGGACCTGGGAACGGGTCATTCGCTGATGTCCTGAAATTTCGCGCCAAATCGAGTAAGCGGGAAAGGAACGCCTGGGTACTAGGCTGAACCGGTTTAACGGCTCATTCATTTTGTTTTACTACGATTATCAGTTGAGTAAGGCGCAATGGAAGTTTGGTGACAAGGTTTACAGGTTAAAACTACGTTGTTACCATGAGCAACTGACTTAGTTTCCAATGGTAACCTGTGTGTCGCTTACCATTGACGTCAGTAACAGACAGAAAGTCTGGGTTACCATTAGAAACCTAGCCAAATGCTCATGGCAACAACGTAGTTTTAACGTGAAAACATTGTCACCAAACTTCCCGCGCGCCTTACTCAACTGATAATCGTAGTAACAACATGTAAAGAAAGCTTGGGTGACCTAATCAATAAACGTTTTATTATAACTTTGCACTTGGGAGAGAGGGCGAGAATCGGGACTCCTAATAAGGTGGCGGGCACCGGGAGAAATAGGAAAAATTTCGCAACATTGAACAATATTTTGCAATAGAAACAGCACGAAGAGGCGGGAGGCACAATAGAAGGGGCGCGGGAACCGGGCCGAGAGTAGAAGGCACGGAAAGCCGGAAGCCCCCTATCCGCCCCCCCCCCCCCCCCTCCCCCCTCCAATAAAAAGAGTGATGCCAGAGTCATGAAGTAAACTGCAGAGTTTGGTAACAACAAATAAAGTTGCCTATTACACAACAAAATAACAGAACATATTGAAGTTCCTTGACAATCTTCAATGAGTTCTGAATTATAAAAACCATCGCCAGTGCTGGAAAGAGCAACACAAAATAAAAAGAATTACTTGGAATTACTTGGAATTCCGCTAATTTTAACGTTCTATTTCCGGTAGCGACGGGCAAAGGTTTTTCCTGTCCAATCCGATACAAATGGAAACCGCTCTAATATCCCATTTGTTTGGCTGCTTTGAGATCTCTTTTGTTTGGTTGTTGAATAAGTGAAACTATAAATGCTTGTGATCTTGTTATCCTGGAATATATTGTTGTGAATGAAGTTCCGTATGAAGTTCTGTATGGATGAAGTTCCGTAGAGTACGAGCATTCTCTTTTTCTATTTTCATTTGTATAGAAGTGTGCGAAAAGTGTGGCTCAATCACTGATTCATTGTTTTTACCGTTTTTATTGGATAATTATAAATCAGCTCTAACTCTACTAACTGTAGAATGAGCTAATCGCCATGGTTTTTATCACACCTTCCAATACCCACTTGCGCGCTTAGTTTATTCTCCCGATACCCCCTGCGGTCCCAGTTTGGACAAATAATATCTGGTATATGAACTGTATTTTCATACTGTAAGTACCTCTACGCGGGGACTTCAAGGATGCCTCCTCGGGTTTTAATTTTTACCCTGCGGGGGCAATAATGGATATTAATTAACGGTAACATTAATAGATAAGCGTTTGCTCTTTAAGAAAGCATATGAAAAATTACTCGGAACTGACTTGTAAGACTGAGAAACAACTGGATAACAAACTTAGCTATCAGAATCAATGTCGGCAAACTTGAACACAACGATGAATGGAACACACAGCCATCCAGCCGTTTCCATGCTACACTCAAAACTTCGAAAAAACTTTGCTTACGGCCTGCTCCTTGTTGTCTCACTGGCTGGAAATTCCTTCATCGGAATAATTGTCTACAGCTACAAGATGAAAACCATGAGAAAATGGCGGACACGGCCATTTTACGATTAAATAGTTGACGGGTTGAACCCATAAACTTTTTAATCGTAACAATGGCCATATCCGATCTGCTGTATCCAATGTTCCTGTACCCAGCTGCTTGCGGATTCTAACAGGGTTGTATGTCGACTTCTGGCTGATCAGTGGTCCTCTTGGCCAGGCCTTATGTAAGCTGTCTTATTTCTTACCCGGTATCTCCGCTGCTGTGTCTATCTATTATTTTCCAAAACTTCTCGCATCGTCAATAATTTGTGGGTTATGGCTTCGATTCGATTCTCGCAATATTAATGAAGGACCCTTCAATCTTCCCTTGGTCAGTCGAGCGAGAAACAAAATAAAGTGAGAGGGGAAAATGATGGCTTTATTTCGCTTCTCGCTCGCGGACTAAGGCAACGAGGGTCTGAAGCGGGGGGGTACTCGGGTATGTTTTAGGTGAGTATGTGTCGCTCAAGTCTCCAAGTATGGACCCGTTTTAGAAAGAATTTGCATTCAAAATGATACCCCGTTCTAGAAATTGGCCAATTTTTAATACCCGATTCTCGAAATTTAGTAAATTTCAATAGCCTGTTTTTGAAAAGTTATTTCTTTGTTTGTTCGGCTTATACATCCCAATACAACAATTGTGCTTCTACGCAAATCAGCAGCGCAATAGTAATTATCCATTTATTGCGCAGTGCGTGTTATAACCTTAGCTTTCTAACGCCGGTTTTGTGTTAAATTTTTTTCGCTTGCGCTTATCATGTTCGGCGTTTATGAAGTTATAATCCCCGACCTTTATTAACTTTTTCTACCTTATCACACTCCAAGACTCTTATTGTAGTATTTACACAAGTTCATTCTCATTTAATTCCTCATGAATGTGTCAGCTGGAGGCAACACAGAAATCTTAATGCACTTACGATTTCATAACAAACAGCTCGAAAGAACAGTAAAGTGTCCCACGCGAAACAGTGTGAAAAGGCACAAGAATTCTAATAACGTTTCCACGTTCATTGTGCAAAAGACAAAGGAACAATGCATCATCGTTAGGCGATATTTACAAATTATTAGCTGCTTTTGAAGTGCGGCAATGAGCTTCACTATTGTTTTCGAAGTTTCAAAAAGCGTTTTAACCAAAACAACAAAAAAGGAAGCTTGTTAATTCCTTTGCTTTACCACGGTCTCCAAAGTGGGTCATTGTCCACTCTTAAAGCTTGAGCATCGGGAACATGAAGTCCTTGAAAAGCTTGAAAATCGCTGACTGATTTATTAAACACCGGGATTAATTGCGGACTTGAAATCATCGCTAGCGGAGTATTCTGGCTCGGTACAAGAACCGCGGCGATTTTTCCGTTGGCTAACTGTCCTGGAACGATTTGAAATTGAGTGGTATTCAGCATGCTAGGTGTGGCTTCTAAACCTTTTATGTGGTTTGGTGTAGGGAGGGTGAAACTGGCCGATCCTAGAGGCGAGGTCATTGGCAAGGTTATGCCTTGTGATTGCGGTAACGGAAGCTTTTCCGGCATTGTCGACGGCGCCGCTTTCATAATTGGAGTGCACGGCGTACAGTATGACGCGAGGTGCGATAGTAAATGCGCGCGGACTTGTACATCCAGTCCCTCCAATGACATCAGGTATCGGCTCACTTCATTCGCGCACTCGTTGTAACCCGCACGGTAGCGAGCCATGGTGTTAGGGTCGCTTGTATTATTCACACGAGCTGCGGAAATCAAAACACAAATAGTGTATAAAGTTAGTGTTAGGCGTACATCATTCAACATATCACTCAGCCTTTTGTGTCTTCACCCGGCAAACAATTACTAACAGTTGAAAAGTACAAGCGTACATGTATGTATTGTACACGAGAGCGCGCTAATCGTGTGATAGATCACTATCTGCGTGTCACTGCAGGTATTCAGCGATTAAAGATTCCTCGTTTTTGCTTACCTGTCATATTTTGATTCCTCATTGAGCGTAAATAACGCACCGTCATTTCTAAAATGTCCGCTTTCTCCAGTTTGGAGTAGCAAGAAGTCTGAAAGGAAAAGAAACAAAGGTTTAATGTTTTGTCTTCGAAACGATAAACATTACAAGTTGGCAGACTTTAAAACTAAATAACAAACAACAGCTACGTACCCATCCCGTTTGCATTAAGCAGAAATCAGTGAAGTTATAGCAACAAATTCACACTCCTGAAATACTTATTTTTTTGCTTTACAATTTTAAAGACTCTCGATTAAACACGTACATTTCAATAAAAGGCGATTCCCATTTTTTGGTGTCAGGTGAGCCTGTGTTTGTGTATGTTTAGTTATACATCATATTTTGACTTACATCTTTTTTCATAGCTTCTAAGATGAGGTTTTTCAACTCATTAAGGCTCTGATTTATCCGTGCTCGTCTTCTCTTCTCCATCAAGGGCTTGGAGGACTGTAAATCATCAAGGAGAAAAGTGCGTTTAAATTATCTTGTCGCTCACTGATAGCCGACAAATTTGAAGAAACACACATTTTTTCTCTAAGTTTAGAAAGTTGCCACATTTTTACCTTTCGCCTGTCATCATTGGACGAGTTCCCAGAAGGACTTTCAAGACCCATTTTCACAACAAAATGTTTTCCCTCGCGCAAATTTCCACCTTTCCCAGAGTTTCGTCTTTCCTGCACCTTACTCGAGCCTTCTCTACACTAAATGCTTTATGCCAGTGATTTCTCTCCGACCGTGGGAAAATTTTCGGAGACATTTTGCTAATTCAAAAGTTGAAGCAGAGGACCAATGGGAGCGCTTGTACTATTCGTTGTAAATAAACTTTCGCTAACAGAGCGTGAGAACGGGCTGCTCTGATTGGTCGAGCGCTTCTTAGGACGAAAGGCAAGAGTGACTAAACTGTTGTTTAGAAGCTAATTATGTGGTAGCTCTGCAGTGATCCGTGAGCACACAAAAGTTCTTATTAAAACTTCATTACCCCAAAACAGACAAACCCATTGTAGTTTCTAAACCATGTCCGTGGGAACGGTTACCGTTCATTGGCCGAGCCGCGAGACAGAGCTCGCGCATGACAATGCTAATAGAGTTGTTTAAACAAAACGTTCTATGAGTACAATAAGTGTGTATTTCTGCACGTGCCGAGGCATTGTGCTGGCATGATTCGCACTCGATGGGGTTCACTTATAAGACGACCCGACCGCGAGCGAAACAAAAGGAGCTGAAATTTTCCCACGATCAGTCCCGGTGTGAATGTTTATTCATGAATCTCCACAACAATTGCCGCTTAAAAACAAGTCTAAACAGATACGCGACGAACAATTTACACAACGCTCCACAAAGTGTACAGTACAATCTTTGTTTTGAAGGCGAGTTAGTTGTAATTGTAAATTTCAACTGCGGTCTGACATCCAAAAACGCACCAGAAACACTGTGGATGTTTCACGGGTTCTCGAACCGTTGATCGCGTTCGATTATAAGCCGCACAAAAGCTCAACTCGCGTTAGGGAATACTGAACAACTGTCATAGTCGATTTGAATGCGACACTCTTAGCTGTACAAAATTTCTATGACAATCGAACAATGCTGAACATGTGAGTCACTCGCGAGAGGTTGAAGCCCTTAATTAAATTACAATTTTATTTTCACAACGAATTAAATCTCAGGAGATTTTTTATATAAGAAGTTCAGTTATTCAAATTCGTTTTCGACAAACCTGTTATTTTTTCATCAAAATCTCTTCGGGATTTCATACGAGCGACATGTGTTAACAGGTTTTACTGACGTCAGAGCTTGTGTTAGTGGAAAAACCTTTCAAACAATTAATTTGCTTTAATTGTCGAAAACTATTTTGTTTGTACTTCTATCATTTTTTCACCGCATTCTCGACATTCTGAACGGCTTAGTCATCGTAAATAAAATGCAGATCTGTGCTGGGTTGCTAGCTGTTGTGCTAAAATATCAGAAAGATTGCACTGATGAGCGATAAATTCAGAATTTAATAGGTGGTTTGATTTGGTTTAAAAGCAAGTTTAATTAAACTAATTAGTAGGAATTGTAAGATAGGTCAAATAAAACTGAACTTGGCTAATTTTGTAGGACATAGACTTGCTCATGACGAGGTTATATGTATTATTGGCTAATGAATATTTCGCGGAAATGAGAACTTTTCACCAAACTTGCTTTGCATGATATGTTGCCGCCATGATGGTGTTCTTTGTAAACCAACATGGCGGCCAAAATATAAGAACTTCGCAGAAAAGTCTGAAACTATGGCTAACAGTTCTGACTGAATATAAATTTTATTTACTTTAATTTCACATTTAAATTTGCATGAACTTTGTAATTGTTGATAGAACAAGTAAAAGAATATGTTAAAAGAAAAGCTGTGTCAGCGTTATAATTTTTAAAACGTCAGATGCATGTCACCAAGATAAGAAATAACGTGACTTTGTGCACTAGCTGGCATTTGTGGTATCTTTGGGTCACCAATTTGCCCATTTTTCGCACATAAAGAATTTAAAAGGGCACTACCATGAAAAGTCAAAAGCCGAAATACATATTTACATCAATGGAAACCTAAAAATTATGGTCCAGTTTTGTTAAAAATTGCTATTACTAGTGTACTGAACAGAAGCTATGAAAGGATCGCTATCACGAGTTACCCATAGGAGCTTTTGATCTCAACTTTGAAAAAGTCGGGCAGACTTTTTCAAATTATGCCCTTGTGTCTTGGAAGAATCGCTAAAAAACTAATTACGGTTTGCTCTCCCTTCAACAATTCACTTGATATCTTCCTATTGATGTTCTAGGGGCATTTCGTGTATGAGCTAAGGTATCTAGTCATAATTATTGCACCGTTTTGACGAAAAAAACCCGACAAGCACACAAAGTATAAAAAAGCCAGCAGGTCTGCTGAATTTATTGTCTTAATATAAGCACTTAATATTAATCCCATTTAATGAGTAAAATCTGTTCATATAAGTAAACTCCTCCTTCCATAACAATAACACGCGATGCCTTACACAGTAAGGAAAATGTCGATCACGCTGTGATCCGTACAAATGCTGAGACAATGAACACATAAATAACAAAAAATAGCAGAAACTGCAAAATATAGACCCTATGGCCTCATGCGCTTTGCATGCTTTTAAATAATATATATTAAAATAACTCAATGTTTTAAATAAACACATGACACACAACTCGTCACTGTTGCTGTAGCTGGGCAGTAAAGGAAAGAAGCGTCTTGTCTGGTTTAGAATATTAACACTCTTTTAATAACCAGGAAACTATTTAAATCCTTTGTCGCCGATTTGCGTTGCTGGCTCAAACGGTTTTTGAGAATAAGGAACCAATTTGTTATAAAAATCTATTTAGCCTGGGATTATATTCTTGATTAAAATAACATTTAATTTTGGATAAATAAAATATCCTAATTGACAATTGAATAACTGAATCATAATGTTTAATTTCGTGGAATGTTGGAATTGCACTGCACTGCACTATTGAAATGAGCTAGCAACAGAGGCTCTATTCACTAGCTTCTCCTTCAAAATTACATAGCCTAGTAAATAGTTTAAAAAGCAGTTTGCGAAAACGCTAAAAAGGAGAAAGACTAATTCAAGCATAAGAATAATTCTATAAGAATTGTGACCTAAGATAACTCAAGCACACTACTGTTCGTTCCCATCGTCGAATAAAAGCTGGGAATTTATTATGACTTTCTGAGTCAAGCAAATGGTTTCCAGAGCAGGGACCTGGTATCTAAACCTAAAGGCATGACTTCCGGTGGAGACATACTGTACTTTGAATCTTTACCAAATACGGGAATCCGGCCAGGTTGCGTAGCAGCAGCGGAACTTGAAATATTATCCATCAAAAACGGATTTACCGTTGGTAATAAAAGTGCTACTTTGCCATTCGTTAACGGATAGGACGCTAAATGATACTGAGTGGATGGCAAAACTATTGGACTGCTTTGAGGAAGAAATGAGAAATTTCCTGGCGAAGAGACAGAAATTGGTGGCTTGGGAAGTATGGGTTGATTGGGAAACGAGACTTGAGGCAACTGTCCTCTTGTGTCAGCGGCGTCCATAGGCTTGGTTAGCAGGCAACGAGTGGCTAAATGTTCGAGGAGTCTGCTCCTGAGTGTAGAGTCAGTATTGCCCAGACCTGTTAAGACTCGAGTGATTTCTGATGCACACTGATTAAAGCCTGCGCGATAGTTCGCGAGGAAGACTGGATTTGAAGATGAACTACCTGTTGGAAGAATGAACAGAATATAACCTGTAATTATAACATGACGTTTAGCAGCACATTATTGAAACAGATTTATCTGAGGCAAAAGTCTTGGACAATATAGGCATGAAGCAGAGAGTTCAAACAAAAGGTCTTGTTGCAGGGGCGTGATGTGAAAATAAACCCCCTGTGCACAGCGCTCACATTCACAAGGAAATATTTGTAACGTGTTAATTTTTGTTAACGATATGGACCTATAGTTTCTGGTAATCTTGAGATCCCCTATAGTTTCTTGTAAGAGATAAAGAGATTCACCAGATTGAGAGATTTTAAAAGATCTTTTAACCCACTAAATTTGATTTTATTGTGCACCAAACAATTGTAAAGCAACACAGTTGTTTTCATGCAGAAATATCATGTGTGAATTAAGATATCACGAGATAAAAGGAAGGACTCGTTGCTCTTCTTGGAAATGGTGGTTTTATGAAGTTTGGATCAGATCCAAATGAAGCAAGAATTCACGTGACCTACCTGTACTTTGTTGATTTTTAAGATTTTTTAAATGTTGAACTGTCATTTCTAAAATATCAGCTTTCTCTAGCTTGGAATAACATGAATTCTGAAAAAGATGAAGTTTAAAAAATATAAGCAAAGAGAAATTGAACATTTGATGACATGTTCTCAGTTTGAGTTAGGCCCCTAGCATAGGTCAGCATACACTGGGCATAAGTTGCTAATATGCCCAGAAAACAAACTTACTATAGAAAAAATAGACATATCAGATAACGTTGACTGACAGGGTAATACCTGCCTGTCATATTTGAACGTAAACAATTATGATTACCTTAATGGAATAATTGTGGATATTATTTCATCATCTGAGCTGAGTAAATTAACTGAAGGTTTAGTTTGCTTACGGTCTGAAAATTATGCCTGGAAACTGGGCTTTAACCCTTTCACTCCCAAGAGTGCTAAAACATCTTGAATTTCTTTTGCAAAATTGTCAAACACAAACAGTACCACATGAAAGTACAGCTCAATAGCTGTAATTTGAATGGTCACACACTAGTGTTTTAACCACAGACTCAAAATTTACAACCACATTTATCGACTCAAGGTTTGACTCTGGCCGGAGTGAAAGGGTTAAAAATATTTAGTGAGCGCTGGACGAAGCCGCACTTCGCCTCAACCAAAGTAAGTTATCACTATTATCTTAAACATGGAAAGTAACTAAATCACCAAAAAAGTGATTGTTAAGGTAGTGGATATTTAAAATGCAAACTTGATAGCGTCAATTATTCAAAGAATTTTTTGCCTTCTTACAGAGTTAGGTTGCCAAATGTCCAGTTATGTTTATGGACAGAAGTTAGTTAAACTCGGTCAGAAAATACATTATGTCCAGGCAACGATAGCTTTTTGATAACGCGAATGTTATGAGATCACGAGAAAAAATTAAAGTCTGCAAACTTTAATAGTTCGCGAACTTTATAGTAATTAATTAAACATCGGATGAATTTTGCATAGTTTGCTAAAAGGAACAAATTCTTATTTCATAAAATTCTCTACTTCATATGTTTCTAACTAATACATACATCTTTTTTCATGGCTTCCAGAATCAACGATTTTAATTCGTTTAGACTTTCATTTATCCGGGCTCTTCTCCGTTTCTCCATGATGGGTTTCGACGCCTGAAAACGGAATTTTAAAAAAACGTAAGCGACTTCCAAAATGAACCCTCAATGCAAAGTCAAGTTTACAAGCAAAAGAGAATTCTAACTTACTTTTCTGCGTTCTTTGCCTGATTTCACTTCCTCGCTCATTTTTGCTTGAAATTGAATACTGCGATCTCGAACGACGACAGGCAAGTCAGAAGTCAAGTCGTCCAAATTCTCAAACCAGAGCTTATCACGGGATTTAGAAGAATGCGAACCTTTGTCCACACCTTTGTTTAAGATAACTGAAGCATTGTAATGAGCGTGGGAAAAACATCCACAATTCCTAACAAACAGAGGCATCACCTGTGTCCTCCAATTAAAACCCGCCATCTTGTTTAATAACAAGCGCAGTCAATAATCGAAGCCGGAGAAAAGTATGTCGGGGCGAATTAAGGTCGTGAGAGTGTCGCGCTCTGATTGGCTGAGACGGGCGCGAGCACGCTTGAATGGTGCAATTCGCGTGCATGTAATGACACAACAACAATATTAGGCAAGCAAGCCCATTGCTGTGTAAAGTGTCTCTATAGTGTGGTCCACCAAGGGTCGTGGGAACAGATCGCGCTGATTGGCTAAGCGGTGCATGCTGTCTGTGTCGCAGCCTTTTAATGGTTTCACGGGTCATGTCCCACGAAAAGGATCTTGGTTCCTGTGTTGTTCGGCACACTCGCTTATATTGTGACTGGTGTAATGTCGCTATAAATAATAAGCAAACAAAGTCGTATTATTTATACATCACACGAAAACTTTATACTCTGTCGACAGCTACAAGTGTGAGTGTTGTTTGGGTCAAGTGCGTGTAACAAGTGCTAAAAAATGCGAAACTAATTAAAAGAAGCGAAAAATCGTAAGGAGATTCTGTTCCATTAAATCGTCGAAACTTTTCAACGTTATCCTAACACGATTACCATTTTTGCTAACGTGTACATTGGAATACGTGGCTAGAACAGCATTGGCCTATTCAAGCGGAATAAAAATATAATTGGATAAGTTATATTAAACTGCACTTTAGAGTACATAAGTTTAGTGTTTTAAAAGAAATTTATAAAGCACTCCTAAATGTCAAGAACGGACCGCCATCATCGATTACCTTTGATTATGCCGCGAACAAGCGAAACAAAGGGAAACAAATTCTTCAACATGAAAATCAACTGCCGTAAAAGCTCTTACTAGTAGTTACAGGCAATAAGCCCCCAACCCTCTCTATCCCCCTTTACCAGACTGGCATGCAACCAAAACCAATTTCTGGATAGGAAAGGGGTAACGTACAGTGTTCAAGAATATCCATGCATTTTCACATCCCTTGCTATTAAATTTCCAGAATTTCTGATTTGAAATAAGCCTCCCTCCCTTTATATATAGTCTTTATTCTATTGACCCCTCTCGTTTTGTATGAAAATAAATTATCGGTCCCCCGCGGGGGCTAAGCAGAGTTTTCTTGACCGTTACTCAGTGGAATTCTATGTTTACAATTTGTAAAGTAGACAGTTTGAAACTGAAATTTTAAAACGGAATTATGTAGACAGCATCAGTGTGCATCTTGAAGGAAACTATGATATAAGCTCGGCTTTTCTCTCTTGCCTGCGGGTTATTTATGGTCTTCATTCTGTAATCCTGAAAGACCCTGAAAATTTGTCCGCGTCAACAGTTGTATTCCAGAGATTTCTATTTATAAGCAATCAATAGTGAAACCGCAAGAAACATTCATAAGCAATGTTCTCATCCCAGTGTGAAGTTCTTAGTCAAATTCCCGGCCCTTTTATTTCGGATACCACAGTTCATTATGTTCTGCCGAATCCGTCCAAAGTTTCTCCGCCACTAAAATCAACATTCGTCGCGGAGAAACGCATAATAATTAAAAGAGGGCGCAACAAATTCCGTTTATAACTCGTTCCACGTTGTGGTACTGAGTTCGATCATCCCAAATTGAAAAAAGTTTTTGGAGATGCATTTCTCGTATATTCATTTTTATTTGTAGATAAATCAAGTAAAGTTCTTCCGTGCAGTTCTCTAGCTCTAATAGACGTGAGTGTTAAACCGACATGGTAAATTAGACAAGAATTTCAGCTCAATCATATTAAACAAAATTGTTTAATTACAATATGTAGGCGTTAAATTCCTGTATATTTAACGGTAGCATGTCTGGGCACGAAGGCATAAGTGAAAATTATTGAAGGTTTGCTATTTTTATTGGTGGTTCAAAATTCAGCAGCGATTTCCGTTCAACGGGGAGTATAGACTTCCTGACAGTACCACACGAAAATAATTGCTCAGTTGTTACAGTGCGACGACTATCAGATAACCGGGGTCACCTATTAGGAAGACAATAAAACAAATCGCATATAAAGAGGTTATTCAGCGGAAAAATGTGTAATACGGCTGGGGGGGGGGGGGGGGGGGGGGGTTGGAAAACCAGAGGTGGGGGGGGGGGGGGGGCATAAAGTAAAATCAAAGCAAGGATAGAGGGGGGGACTCAAGGTAAAATAAGTCACTCAAGAGAGGGGGGGTGGGGGGGGCTTAACATTTTATTTCAAGTACATATTACATTGGCGAATCCATACCTATTTATAAGGTGGGGACCGAAAAATTTTCCGCCTTCGGACCTGAAATTTACACACATGCTCTTTTCCTTCTGCTGTGGCTCTGTTGTACATTGCTACGGAGGTGATGTTTGTTCCAGAAGCGGATGTCCATCAAATAAAAAATGTAGTAGGAGTTCTTCTTTCTGTTATAAGATTTTAATCCACAGGTGCGTGTAGAGAAAATGCAGGGTACTTGTATAAAGGTGTGTGTATACTGTGATGTGGAGGGGGGGAGGGGGGGGGGGGGGTCGTACATAATTTATGACTGATCAGAGGGGGGGGGGCAATAACTAAATGCACTCCTTTAGGAGGGGGGGTATTACCTAATATTTTCCTACAAGAAGCCCATTTTCCAACCCCCCCTCCTGATAATTATTGCACAGTCCCTAAGCTGGTGGCAAATCAGCAATTTTTTCCATACTTCTTAACTTTTCAAACTGCCATAAAATCTCACGCTAAAACGTCAGCGGTTTCAAAATTGGCAACCTTACTAATTTCATCGATCACGCTCTTTCCATTCCTGCCAACCATTTTGTACTGTCAACTATTTTTGATTGACAAGGTTCTGCAAAGGAACTATTTTGTCCGTCCTTATGCTTGGGCTGCCTCGTCCCCAGGCGCCGTTGCGAGCGGTAAAACGAGCGGGAAACAGGGAGCGCGGGGCTTGATGGTTAGGAGCTCAAACAAGGAGCGACGCCTGGGGACGAGGCAGATGCCTGGGCATCTTTGACTCCCTAGTGTCGAACGGTCTTAACATTCTCTCAACATTTGTTTAGTCATTTTGAGAGATGTTGAGACCATGCCGTGTCAAACGGCCACAACCTGTCAACAAATGCTCAACAACTGAGAACAATGTGTTGAGAGGGCGTGTTAAACGGCTCCAACATTTCGAGAACAAAATAAATGTTGAGACAAGTTTAAACGAAATTAAACTCGTCTCAACACCTCTCAACATTGTTGACAGCTAGGGGTGTCAAACGGTCTCAACATCGGCTCTCAACAAATGTTGAGACCGTTTGATAGGGGCTTTAGCTGATTTATAATAACAACAAATAACAGGACAATATGGGCGGTCAAAGAACATGGTTTTAATAATGAAAGCGGGGAGTTCATAACATGTCAACAGGACCTAAACAGTGAATACAACTTAAAGGTGTTCCAAACGTTCGAGTGTTTCCCTAAATCTGACTTTTGATACCTGCAAGTATCTCTTTTGTTCCAGTTTATGTTACACAACAGAATAGTCTACAATATCAACCAAATGCCGATTTAGAAGTACGAATTTTGCTTATAACTATCGCAACTATTAACATGCCTATCACACGAATTGTTTTAAAATCTAAATCAAACCTTATGACCTACAAGTTGCTTACGCCGGATTGCCGCGACAAAAAACCTGTGCGTGTGTAAATGGGAACCAAGCATGTCACATGCGACAGTCGTATTAAAAACAAAAATCGTTTTTATCGCCTGCGACAAAAATCGGGTATTGTCACGAAAGGGTGCGGCGGGATTAAATCCTTCCTAACATAGCGTGAATTAATAAGTGTTTCGTTTAAATTAAGGACATTTTAAAATTTCTGAAAGCTTTTAAATGTCAGTAAAGCCTGGTTTTCATTAGCGACCCAAGCATAAGCATAAGCCTAAGAGCCCTTATTTCACCGTGAAAACGGGCTTACGTGATTATGTCGTCCTGTGACGTAGATATTACGTCATGATTTCCGAACAGCCGCCATCTTGGATTTTTTGATTTTTACAAACCATCAGAAAACCACCCAAAATGACTCAAAAGTAATAAAAACCAATAAAAGAATGCTAAAATGATCCTAAGCACAAGCGCAAGGACCTTGTGCTTGCATTTTCATTGTTCTAGTGAAAACAGTGAAAACGGAACACAACATAAGCACAAGGGAGTCTTTTATCTTTGGCCAATTAGACAACACTCGTTCTAGGTCCCTCTCTGGTAATCGCGAACAAACGCGGTAAATTACGAATTTTTTTCCGGAAATTTCTAAACTATCGAATTTTGTTGTTGTTTCAAAATCAACAATAGTGAATAGATATTAATAAATAAGAAAGAAAGTGACTTTTAAATGGATCTTTTATTATTTGCCACAGAGCTCTTGTGCTTGCGCTTGTTTGGCTTAAGTAACAGAGCTGCTAGAGCTTGATTGGGAAAGCCAACTGGCCGATTTGGACGGTACAACTTTGTCGCATGCGACATGCTTACGACAAGAGAGAAATGTAAGGAGAAATGTTTTTTTTTTTAAATCTAATCTTTGCTGAACAGTATATACCTCACTATAAAATGTTCATTCCTTATTTTCTTTAAACGTTACGACTGTGACAAGCTCTGCCAAGCTGTTAATAGTACAGAACTCTATTGGAGCATGGAGTTGACCATTTACAGCAAATGAAAACCCATATTTACTGGAATGGCGTGAACTGTAGTTATCAGACTCGTACCCAGTCGCCATTTATCTGGTTAGAAACAATCTTAGCCAAGGGGATCTGGAGCGAGACTAATTACGCGGCGAGTGGGGCGGTCTGCATGGGAAGAGACGAAAATTGTCTTAAAATAGTTACTGGGTACGAGTCAGTGTAGTTATCAAGATGGCGTCTCCGATAATTAAATAATGAAATTTTATACTCTGTATTCTTAGCCTGGATTTCATCCGCTTCTTCCCGAGGATTGAGCGACCAGAGGCGGATGAAATTCAAGCTACTGTATTCTATGTTTATATTGGGTCTAAATAACTAATCATCTTCAATGAATGACATCTGTCCTGGTCCACCTTTCTTCATGTAGCGTCTGACAAAAAAAGAGAGGAAAAATTATATACTTACGATACCTTTCAGTCTTGATCATGTGACTTATAATGACTTCAGAAACACAGTTGTCTTACAAGTGTCACGCTATTTTCAGCAATTCTGTTACACGCAAACTAAACTTAAAATATATTGAAACCACAAAATAATGGTTTCAAACCATAGAAAAACGTACAACAAATACTAGGAAGCCGCAATGAAGTGCGGATGATCAAAATTGGACAAGATTGAAACGGATTGCGAAAAGGTTAACATGATAAACGACGGCCAGTCTTTTTTCAAGTTAAGTACATTTGTGTGAAACAAGTGGTAAATAATGCTTAGAAATCATCTGTGTTTGTTATGTAAGTGAGATTCCATCTTTGAATTAATATTTCATTGACATGTTTGAGTTTATAGCTTGTAGAAAAAGAATACAGCGAAGAATAGCAAAACGTAGCGTGACACAGCCCCTTTAACAGACCAAACTTGGGCATTCCACACCATCAACATAAAGGAAATACACTTTGGTGGTAATCCTAATGGATAACTTGTACGCACAAAGTAGGTACTGTAGCAAGAGTCTTTGACTTTAATACTTACTTGTAATGCACATTTACATTTAAACGAGCTCCCGTGCTCAATTTTGTGATATGTGGATAAATAAAGCTACTTACTTACTTACTTGACTTTGCTGAAATCACGTCTAACCCAATAAAATAAAAATGTTCTTATCCCGGCCAATCACGTGTAAAGCGTGCAAAGCCAAAATCAAATAATAATTTAGCTTAGGCGCGTTTCCCGCGCTTGGCACCGGCTACAAGGTTTCATAGCGAGCTCTGATTGGTTCATTGCGTTTATTTGTGTTTTTATGATTGGCCAGATCTGAAGCATCCTTGGAGACCCAGTGGCAAAAATCAGCGCGACAACTGTTGCCGGATTATAAACTTCGTTTTGCCCGACTAGGGGTCCGAGGGTGGATCTGATGTGATTGCTTTGCTTTTGGTTTCACGACAACGTTAAAGGAGCAATGTCACGAAATTTTAAGCCATTTTCGCAAGGTGCAAAATCGCCTTCAACCTGAAGAAAGCCTCAAAATAACAGTTTACTAAGGTAGAAAAACACCAAAGAGGTAATAATAAACAAAACAGGAACAAGGATGGTTGCGGATGGAGAAGGTTAAGACGGATTGCGAATGGCTAACTTGAAAAAAAAAATTTCAAGATGCGCCAACCGTGACGTAGCTCCTTTAAGAAATCGTAAACTTGCCCGCTATTCTGCATTAAAATGCTTACAGTATAACACAAAGTAAAAACACAGTGTCCCCAATTAGTAGATTTCATTCTGCTATGTGTTTATTGACACTATAATAAAGTTCATTCATTCAACCGAATACCTGTAGGCTTTGTACTTGTTGTTCTGTGCAAGTTTAACTCTCATGTCCTCTTCTTGTTCTTGTTTGAATTCCTAAAGACAAAAACAGAATAACATCAGGTTTTAGGGTTAAGGGTAGGGTTAGTCTGCAGTTTGCACTTTTTCCCAACTGCACTTCAGGTGGCCCACACTAACCGTTACAATACTGCGCCTAAAAGTTCTGCCGGACCAAATTGCTACTTCGCTTTGTTAAACTAAAGAAACGTGGTTGTAAAATATTTGCCTCGTCGAATTAAACCTACTCGATAGTTAGCTTCAATCCACAATTGGCGGGAGAAAAGAACATCTTTCTGCGCAGACTCCATAGCATCCCATTGGATGGAAGACAATCCCATCTTTTTCCTAATAAGGTATCCCTTTTCCTCGTCCCCATACTCCTCTCTTTTGATGGTGAACTTCCAGTGCCAACGTAACAACCAGGCAATGTAACACAAAAGTGTGTAGGGGCTGAAAAATACAAAGAAGTATTATTAGTCTGACAAGAGCAGTTTTCAATTGAGTATCGAATATAATTTGCGTTTGCTTTGGTTTTACTTTACTACGCTCTCTGATTGGTTCTAAAAACTCGCGCCACTTTCTGAACCAATCGTATGCCAGACGCGTTTTCCCGCGCTTGGCGCCGGTTACGTGTATTGCTTCGAGTTCTGTTACCTACATGTAAGAATTTACAAAAAACGAGCTCTCAAATTTCCATCGTGTCTCATGACAAAACATGGCTTTGGCTTCTTTATTTGTTAAATAAAAATGTTGAACATTTCCTGGTACTTACAGAAGTACGATCCTCAGCCAAAGAACATCAATTATTCTTGGCTTGCTGTAACCTCCCCTAAACAACAAATTAAAACAGTTTTGAATCAATACAAGTCTGCATATAACAGCCAATCATCTGACTAACTAACTAATACTAATAATATTTAAAACTAGGAGGCTCTCTCACCGAAGTGATTTTCAGAAAGGTCCTGGGAAAAATATAAAGAAATTTAAAATTAAATATTAAGTTACCAAAAAAGAGTCACAGCAAGGCGCCCAGCAAGGCGTGCATGCAGACTACCCAATCAGAAGCCGAAATATAGCTATCCTTGACTTCTGATTGGATAGCATACGTGCATGAAAGAATGTGAAATAATTAAAAGTGGTCACACTTTTGGGCGCCTTGCTGTAAAAGCTAAACATTGAAAAAGTTAAAAAGTGACAATAAAAACGTTCTAAAATTGATTCACAAAAATTCCCGTTTTAAAAGTCAAAATGCTACAGTACTTGAATTTCTAATCTCTATTTATAAATCGTTCCAGTCTCTGATAGCTTAATAATTGGTTCATTGTTTTCCCCAATTTCTTGTAGCACGGGGAAATCTCAGGTTGTCTCTGTTTCGTGTATTATAGTTGTGAACATCTCTATTTGCTAAAAGTTCCATCCTATGGGATGTGACAATTATCATCTGGTAAATTTGGTGTTTTGATCAGTGAAAGCTTATGCTGTACAAGAAGTCTAGCCTGGCACACTGACTGGGTAGTTCTGTTACCATCAATTTGAAACACAGAAGACTTTCCATAGGTACATGGAGCTTATCAACCTCGATTCCAGGCTCTCTCTCCTTTTCCTCCCTTCCTCTCCCTCAACGACAAGGGAGGAAAAGGAGAGAGAGCCTGGAATCGAGGTTGGGAGCTTATTTCCCATAATTAGCTTACACTGTAAGATAAACCATGGGGAGCAAATTATCTGAACAGATTATCAAATGACTTGCTTGGTATAGCATAGGTAATCCCATCGAGTGCAATATTATAAACTTCACAAATTTGGAAAACTTTGAAAATACAAGTGAAATTAATCCTTAATTGTATGAGCCGGAGGGCACATTGCGATTACTTGTTTATCACATATAGGGCAAAATCTTTGGAAAAACCTTCAGCTAACGGAACGAAAATATTCCTTCCTAAATTCACACAAGCCCCAAGATCACTCAAACCTTTACGTTTAGAACAGGACAACATTGACTGTTATGTACATCTTGAGAGAAAAAATGTAAGTCGTGAAAATAACAAATAATACATTGCAATTAACATTTAAATCAAGTAATAAATTAAAGCTTTTTAAATTTTGTTCACCTGTTTGCATGTTTTGAAACTTTTCCGCTGCGAGCTGCTTGAAAAACAGCAAACGGCGAGTCCAAACAAACTTGTGGAGTAACTTCTCCCATTTAATTTGACCTTCTTCTTTCGAATTCTTTGAACAAACTCTGTGCTCTTTACTCAATGGGTTGCAAGTGATGAATAGAAGCCATTAGATATTTAACTGAAGTGAAGCGAAGAATCTTGGCCACCATGAATGAATTTCATCACGACCAAACTCACCAAGTATCTAGCTGATGCAAGTTTTCTAACTGAAATAATATTTTTATTGTTTCGAGTGAAACACTGAGATTCAGCTTTTGGAATTTCATTTCAAGCTATCACCTGGTTTCCATTCCTTTGTCATCAAAATTAATATAACCTCAGGAAACTCAAAACTCTGAAGCGACATACACAGTACATGTGATCAGTGCTGTGTTTGAAAATTCTGCTCAACATCCTGCTGTTTCAAGAAGCCAACCAAGTGCAGCATGCTCAGCCAATTACATGTAGGAGCGAGTAATTTTGCCGCTTGCCCATCAGGATCAAGTAATCATGCCTCTGATTACCAAAAATGCCTTCTGTCTTAACCAATCAGAATTCAGTAATTTTGCCGCTCTTAACCAATCAGAATTCAGTAATTTTGCCCTCTATGTGATAAGGAAAGAAAATTATTTGCAGACTTGCAATGAATGTCATGATCAGGACAACTGCGATATTATTCAAACTCTACCCGCAGTTCATATGATTTCATTCAGACACATCACTTGTCACTCTTTTCCTTTCACAGTAACATATGAACTCACAATAATATTGACCTTGCTCCCAACATGTTGCCGGGCTTCATAGCTCAGTTGGTGAGCAATGCACCAGTAACCCCAGGGGTGGGGGACTCCCATATAAAAGTGACGGGGGTGATCTCTGGAAATTTTGAAAGAACCCCTAAAAGGTACCAAAATCTAGTTTTGTGGGTGTGGCTCAAATTCATTTTCACCCCTAAGAGGTACCAATTCTAAGACAAAACTAGTCCCTGTTATATATTTTTTACAGCTTAATACCCTAAAAGGTACCAGAATAACTCTAACGCCAGTCATTTTAGATTTTAACACCCTAAGCGGTACCAAACCACAATTTTTAACCCTAAAAGGTACTGTGATCACCCCCGTCACTTTTATATGGGAGTCCCGCCCCCCCCCCCCCCCCCCCCCCCCCTGGGCCGGTAACATGGAGGTTGATTTGAATCCTGTTGAATCACAACAGTGATGATCATTTTTTTCACTTTACGTGTACTCTATCCACAAATGATTTGATTCATATGTACCATGTGTATCACTTCTCATTCTATACCATGCTCTGTAAGTCAGAATAATTAGAACATCTGTAAAATTGTGAAGAACAGTTCCCCTCCACCGACCAACAGTTAACCAACAGATGACCGACAGGTTAGACGGCCAACACAAAAATGTGACTACTGTATAAAATATACCAACCTGATGCTTAGTAATTAATTAAGACAGTCTTAACCAAAAAACTCATCGAAAGAGTACAAAACTTGCATCGTATCTCAGATTCAAATAATTATATTTTTATCTTTACTTACTGTTAAACTTACTCTACAATATACC